>CM052802.1:94549980-94590100 GCA_028533885.1 Nasua narica | reverse complement strand
GAGACCGCCCCCCGCCCCCGCTGAGCCCTCCTGGTGCCCAGCTCGAGGGCACCTCGCCCCCGCCCCCGCCCCGCTGTCCTCGCCCCAGGGGGGACTTCACAGTGTCCGGTGGTGTTGGGTACGAGCTGTGAGTGCGGTGTCGAGCTGCTGCCGGGGGGACAGCAGGGCCCCCCGGGGTGGGGCCTTGGCGTCAGCAGCCGGAAGGAGAGCGGAGAGGAGCAGAGGTCGGCTGGCAAGGCACAGTGAGACTAGTGGAGACAGGGAGTGAGCGGTTAGAAGATAGTGGTCTCATACTTGGTGCTGAGGCTCCGCTTAGAGTCCGGTTTAGGGTCCACGACCCAGGAGACGCTGGCATGAGACTGGGCATCTGGGTCCGTGTCGGGCGGTTCCAGCTGCCAAGGAAGAAGGGTGAGGGGTCAGAGGGGGCGCCATGTCTGGCTGGGGGGGCAGCAGGGCCCAGCTGTCCCTCCTGCGTGGGGCCGTGCTGGCGGCGTGCCAGCATGAGGGACCTGAGGGGCGGCCCCTGTTTTCCGCAGATAGCAAGCCCCCCCAGGGCTGAGGTGGCAAGAGTGGCACTGTCCCCAGAGCATCGTGGGAGCGCCACCTCCGGGCCCCTTCAGGGGCGACTTCTCCCGGGGGCTTCTCAGAGCTGCTCAGGCAAAGGAGCCTTGCCTGAGCTGAGTGTCGTGCTCTGAGCCCCAAACCTGTTCATGGCAGCAGGAAGGGGGTGCGGGGCCTGAGAGCACACCCCGGGCCGGACCACAGCGGGCACCCCGGGCCTCTGCAGCGAGGACACACAGAGAGACAGCTAAAGCACAGACAGGGATGGCAGGAGGGCGGCTCAGGAAAGAATGTCACGCAGGCAGCGAGGTGGGGGGAGGCCACTAGTGTCTCAGAAAGCTCACGGTCACTTCAGGGAGACTGACACACAGACAGCAGGAGGTGTAAAGACCTTCACTCCAGGACTAACAGACGGCAGCGGTAGGTAAGAAGGACGATGGGTGGTGCAGGTGTGACAGTGACAACAGCGACTATCGGGGGGCGGCGGCACCTGGGGCACGGAGCAAAGCAGACACAGACATGGGGTGGCGTTACTGGGGGCTCGCTGCGGGCCGGGCCCAGGGGCGCCTGACGAGGGAGGGGGCCGAAGCCCGGCGGGGGGACAGGAGAGGTGCCGGCGGCCGGTTCCCGAGAGGCCAGTGCGTGAGAAGCCCCTCCTGGTGCCCGCTCCCCCCAAGCCCTCGAAGCCCAGGGTGTGGGAGGGGGTCTGGGCGCCCGGGGCCCACGTACTGCTGACTTCCTCGTGCCGACCCGAGGCTTAGGCACCGGTTTGGAAGATTTCGTTTCGATCATCTCGGAGGCGGAGGGCCCCAGGGAGCGGGACTTCTGGGCCTGCAGGGCCAGCTGGTAGGCCACCTCGAACGCCTGTCCCAGGGTCAGGATGATCTCGTAGGTCAGATTCTGGGAGGAGACAAAGCACGACTTCAGCACTGAGGCCGAGGAGCTGCCTCACCCCTTTGCTCAAGCCCCTCCAATCCCCCGCCCCCAAGCCAGGCCCATCTGGGTGGCGGGGGCACCTGGATGGCTAACGAGGGCGCGGTCAATTCTGCTAGAACACTTGCTTTCAACACCCCGCTTTGTCCCAAGGTGACTGGGACGCTAGAGAACAATCTGAGCGTCACGCACATTGTTTCCCCAGCACGATGCCGTGGACACAAACACCAGGGGACCCGGGAGCTCGGCTCGGCGTCCCTCCCTGTGGCACTGTCGCCCGCCCGCCCGCCCTGCTCTCTCAAGGGAGGGGGCCAGCCTGACTGCCGCAGCTCTGGGTTTCTTAACCATTTCACAGGAACAGCGGCGCCAGAATTTGCTAGCTTCCTCTCTCTTAACGTGTCACTGACCCAAGTTTCTGAGTGTGGTGCCCCCAGGCCCATCTCCCCACAAACCCGGCTTTTACTGTGTGATTTTATGTAGCATGTTCCTCTTTGGGAGCACGTATGTTGTGTTACAGCAGAAATGACTGTAGAAAATGGGAGCTTTAGCTCAAAGTGCCAGGAACTATGAGTATGGGGTCGATGACCCTGTTTCACCTTCAAAACCAACCCCACGAAGCCGCTCTCGTTATAGCCTCTTTTCAGCTGCAGAGCTGGGGACAGTGACCTTCTAAGACCACACAGCCAGCAAGTGGCAGAGCCAGGAGTCTGATGCCAGGCCCAGAGCAAGCACGCATTTCCTGGGGCTGAGAATGCCTGGCCGCCTGTGTTCCAGAAGCCACAGAGATTTGGGAACTAGCTACTCTCCCCCAGGACGGCAGGGATCTGGACAGAAGCCTGGGGGTGAGGAGGGGGCCTGGGGCCTTGTCTCAGGGCAGGGGGAGTCCCTGTGGGTCCAGCCTGAGCCCGAGTGTGGCAAAGGCAGCCTCCTGTCAGGAGGGCATTGCTGCCCCCCAGAGGAAGGTAGAGGGCATTTCAGGGAGACGGTCCTTTGAGCATCCTGGGGGATGGTGGGTTGACAGGCAGCCCAGGGGAGGCAACCCCTGGCTAGAACCACGGAGGAGCCGCCCAGTTAGCCGCCCATTCTCTGTGCTTCAGTCGCATCACTTGTAGGGGACTGGCCCAGGGGCGCCTGGGGGGCTCAGGTCATGATCTCAGGGTCCTGGGATCGAGCCCCGCATCGGGCTCTCTGCTCAGCAGGGAGCCTGCTTCCCCCTCTCTCTGCCTGCCTCTCTGCCTACTTGTGATCTCGCTCTCTCAAATAAGATAAGTAAAATCTTTTAAAAATAAAATAAGTAAAGGGGACTGGCCCGGGACAACAGGGCTCTGGGGCCCAGCGGCGGGTTCCACCCACCACATCCACCGTGCTGAACACGTGGCAGTAGTGGTGGCTGGTCTGCAGGTCCTTGGTGATGTAGGCAAAGGTACAAAGGTCCTCTGGGTCCTGGGCCGCGCAGGAAATGTTCCGGATCTCGTGTTCCGCGATGACGTTCTGCCAGGGAGAGCAGGGTCTAGAATTCTCGGCCCCAAGGCCCGCCCGCCCGCCGCCGCCGCCGCCGCCGCCGCCGCCACCACCTTCCTTCTCCCAGCCTGGGCTTTAGCCCAAGGCCGCTACTTCTCTTGTTAGTCTGGTGGGCGCGGGGGCAGCGTTCAACCTTGCCAGTGCAGCTTTAGGGGTCTCCACCCTTGACCGTGGCAACGGAGGGCGTCAGATGTTCGCGTCTGACCACCAGCTCTCCAGCCCCTCTGCCCTCCAGGGTGGGAACAAGGCGGGCGATGTACCAAGGGCGGGACACGGGGGGAGTCCTTTACTCCAGGAGAGAATCACACCACTAAGGGCCAGGGAGCAGGAGAGAGGGCCGATGGAACCCACGCTGAGGGAGACCAGGAGTGCCCGTCACTAGGGCAGGGCCCCGGGATCAGGACGTGTGGCAGCTGAGAGGCAAGTGCCTGGCCGAGGGGGGAGGAATACATAGGAATAAAGAGGGCTGGGGCCAGTCTAGGCAGCTGGGGTGGGGGGAGTGAGGGGTGGGGAGAAGGGTCCCCTCCCGCTAACAGTGCTGTGAGAAGCACACCTTGTTGGAGGCATCGATGAACTTGACACCTTTGTATGTGATGGACAGGATGATAGTGGGGATCTTCTTCATGTGCTCGGTGGATTTCTAGAGGAAACACAGAGTGGGCCTGTGAATGCCCCTTCTCAAGGCCAAGCCCCTCGGATCCCATAGGCCCCCGACCTTCCATTGTGTGGGAGGGCCCAGGGGCTGCAGTGGGCGCCCCTGTTGACGCCTCCCTTCGCCACCAGCCCCTGGCCGCCGGCACACACCCAGACGACCTACCCGCATCTTTGCACAGGCGTCCTGTGTGGATTCCGTCCCTCGGAGATCTTTGATCAGCATGGAGCCCAGATACTGAGGGAGCGGGCAGTAACCGGGCTGAGCACGTTCCGCCTTACCAGGCAGGGCGACCCAACCAATTTGGGACACCGTCGGGTGGGTTCCTCTCCTAACTCCCTTCCCCTATCCTGGCTGGGAGGCCCCCTGCCCCCCAGGTGCTGGGGGTGCCCGAGGAGTGAGAACAGCACTCGAGGCCGGGACCCAGCCGGGAGGGGCAGGCGACAGGGAGGCTGGCCAGGCTGGGAGGGCAGGGGCAACTCACGTTGGCTTCGTAACCGCAAGACTCGAAGATGAGTTTCTCTGGCTGGTGTTGCCAGCTCTGCACTGGGGCGTAGGGGGCAGCCAGGCTGGGGGGCCGGAGGGTCAGTTTGGCTTCACGCTGCTCTTCCTGTAGAACACACGGGGTCGCAGATCTGCCCGCCCACTCCAGAGGAGCTCCCGGGCACCAGCACACCCAAGGGCAAAGAAGCCCACAGGGGCTCAAGGGCAGCGGGGGAGGGCAGGAGACAGAGAGCCAAGCAGATGCTGTGGGGCGGAGGTGAGGCCCACCCACACCCGAGGAAAGGCGGGGAGGGAGCGGCCCAGGCCCCTGGAGCGCAGGCTCGGCGGGGAAAGCTCCGGGGTGGAAACAGGATGTAAGGAAGACCAGAGAGGGGAAAATAAGCACAGAGCAGAAGGATGGGGAGCAGGAGCCAGATCTGCGGAAGCCCCGGATCCAAGTCCGGGCCCTGGAGCTGATTCTGGGCGGGGGAAGTGTCCCGGGAGGGGGGTTTTATAGGGTTCCCTGGGGCGGCCACTGGGGGTGGGGCAGGGGGGCAGAAGGCCACTGGAATCCAGGCCAGCTGATGGGGGCCTTCACCAGAAAGAATGGGGAGAAGAGAGGAAATCTTTGACTTCCCTTCTCAGCACCGTGCGCAAGTCTTCCAATGTGGAGCAACTAAAGGGTCTGGACGACATGCTTTTCGTATCGTGACATTCACGGCCGTGCCCGCGGAGAGGTGAAGGACACCCCGCAGGTGCTGGAGATGAGTGTGAGTCAGGAGTGAAAAAGCAGGGAAACTAGAGTTCCCCGGGAGGGGGGCGGTGAGGGCCGTGTGTCGATCTTGTGTCCAGCAGGCCAATTTGGGGGACCAGGCATAAAGCCGGGAATTGCATGCGAGGCGGGAGGCCGGAATGCAAGGCCCTGAGAAGCTGAGCAAGGACTGTGGGCTGGGGCCAGTCCAGGGCCTAGCAGAGGCTGCACTGGGGTGGGGGGCAGCATTTAGGAGGGCACACAGCACGGCTGGATGTGTCTCCCAGCTGCACCCGATGCGGAGCTGTGGAGGCTGAGTCGGGCTGTGCTTCTACTTCCCTAGAGCCGCTCTAGGGAAGAGGCAGGGCAAGCAAGCTGAGAGTGCGGCAGGGACGGGGCTGGTGGCCTGAGGGGCTGGGGACGCATGGGCGGAGATGCAGGGAGGCCCTCTCAGGGAGGGGAGCAGGCGGGCTCCTCCTCCGGCTACTGATCCAGGCACCCGGAGTTCAGGGGCCTCCTAACCCCCGCCCCCCACCCGGCTGCCGCCTCAGGGTCTGGGGACCCCCACTCACAGCTCCCCTGAGGCCCCACCTGGATTCGGAAGCGCTCCGCTCGAGAAGGTGCCGCAGGGTCGTGAAGACTGTCGTGCCGCCTCCTGCCCGTGTCCCCGGGAGGCAGCAGCAGGTCCGCAGAGCGGCCGGTGCAGGAGTCATTCTGGCTCAGCGGGGACGACGTCTGGGAGAGCAAGTCTTGGCACTGTAGGGGGGAGAAGTCCAGGGAACACTTGGAACCCAGGAGGCCAGTCCCCGGATCGCGGGTGTCGCCCGCCCTGGGGTGCGCAGGGCCCCGGCCACGGGGTCGAAGCCCCCAAATCCTCCCCGCAGCCAGGAAGCCCTGCGACCCAGTCCCGCGGGCACGCAGCCACCACGGGCACCCCGCCACTCGCACACCCCTTGGCCTGGAGCCAAATGGGAAAGAGGACGGTTCCGGGGCAGGAAGCTGCTTTCCTAGTCATCAAAGATCCAATCATCCGTTACAATTCACCGCCGCTCCCTGGGGCCCGTGACCAAATCCAGAGCCCTTTCTTGAAAAATTACACAGCGCCTCCTGTTGGCACCCTGAGGCCCCGTCGCCTCCGTTTTTATCCGGAGTGTCAGCGGTCGTTGGCCCCTCAGACCGGGCTGCGGGGTGAGAGGACAGAGCGGCGCCCTCCGCGTGAGGCCGCCGGCAGCGGGCGGAGCATGGGCACCCTGCTCGGAGCCCAGGCCTGCCAGGGGATCGGCCGGAGCCAGTCCCGGACCTCAGCTCCGCAGCTTGGCCGGTCTAACCTGCAGCCAGGAATCCGCGGGCCAAGCCACAAAGCATCTGTGAGGTTTTAAAGTCTCGGCTTCTCAAACCTAGCCCCCCGCCGCCCCCCAGCTCTGCCCCTCAAGCACAGGGGCTGGGATTCGGATATCTGTTTCCTTGCTTTTTCTGACATGTTACTTTCTACTTATATTTAAACTGGACTCTTAATCATAGGTGCCGTCGGGCTTCTCGGATGCAGGCGGGAGGCATATAATCAATAAATAATCGGCCCAAACAATTCCTGCTCGGTGTTCCTCGCCCTCCCCGGGCCCCGGGGGCCGCCTGGCCCCACGGACAAGAGGGGACGGGTGGCTCCTGCCTCTACTAGGGAGGTCATGCTCTTTCCAAAGAGTGCCTCAAGCAGTCTCTCATTCCCAGCACCACGAAGAACAACACACCGAGCCCTCCCCATCCCTGCCCCACTCACTCTCAGCTGGGAAAACCGCGGGGGCTTCTGAGGCGGCTCCTCGTAGGGCCTGTCCGCCAGGGAGGCAATGATGCGCTTGCGGTGGCCGAGGAGGTGGACCTTCAGCACCTGGATGGGGGCGGGGGGGGGTGTCAGGCCTGGCCCGCAGCCCCCCTGCCGGCCCCGGACCGCACCCCCGTGGCCAGGCTGGGCCCGAGCAGCGGCCGCACTCACGTTTACAAGCTCCAGTTCCCAGAGGTTCTTCACAGTGTCAATAGAGCTGTAGCCGCTGGACAGGAAGGAGTGCACGTAGTCCTGCAGCCCCAGGGAGTCCAGCCAGGAGGGCACCGAGGGGGGGCTGTTGCCGTCGTAGCCCAGAGCCTTCACCTGCGGGGCGAGAAGGGGCAGGACGGACAGCTCAGCCCTCCTGGGGCTGAAGCCCTGGCAGACCAGGCTCCCCTCCCTTCGCACAACAGCCTTTCTGCCGCTGCTCTGGTCTCGGTGCCCCCATCTGCAAGGGGGGACCCCGCAGCCCTCTGCGCCTGGGGAAGCGGGTACGGCTAGATGGGAGGGCGCGCAGAGGGGCTCCCACGGAGCTCCAACAAGGGCACAGACCTGGTGGGACGCTATGGTGTGTTCCTGTGAAGCGGGCCCTGGCCTCACTGTCGGGACTGGCTCGTGCTTCCCAAGCTCTGGGGCAAGTGGGACAAACAAGGGGACGCGGACTTACTGGCACCGGCAGAGTCAAGGGGAGAGGCGGGGGCCAGCAGCCTCCGGCTCCGCGGGTAAAACTGCCTTCTCCGCTCTCACCCGTCCGCCTTCCTGGGGAAGGCCTGATGTCGGGGGTCAGTGCCGGCCGGCCTGGTCTCCAGGGGACAGGTGGGTACCAGCTCCTGAGCTGGGCGGAGGCCTGGAGCCCACCCTGGGTCCTCAATGTCCCCCGACTCTGCTGGCTCACTGGGGCCTCGGGACGTGGCAAGAGAGCAATCAGGCCTCTGCGCTGCCTGCTGGGTCCCCCGGGACGTGGGGCAGACCCCTTGCAGGTGGGAGCCCGCACCCCGGAGCCAAGCTCCTTCCCCGTTCTGGGTCCAGGCGGGGTCGGGAGAGGGCCCTGGCTTCGGCCCAGGCTGCAGAGCCGTCGGTGGTCACCTTGGGCAGGGAGCGCGCCGCCTGCAGCAGCTTCCGCCGGTGCTGCGGGTCACTGATGCCGATCTCCCGCAGGTCTTGTTCTTCCATCACGTTAGAGCCCTGAAAGCAGACACTGACGTGAGCACCCTCCTGAGCTGGGGGCTGGCGGCAGCCTCTCGTGGCCCCTCACCAAATTCTTCTCCTCCGAGCTAGGCACCGAGGGGGAGAGAGAGCCCGCGCTCCCCGCGGACAAGTCTGCCCAGACGGCCCACTCCCGCCCGAGCGGCCCCGGCGCCAGGGCTCAGAGTGGGCAGGGCCCGGGCGCGCAGGGTGCCCAGGCCCGGGCGCTTCTCTGGGGACCAGGTTCCACAGCCTCGGGGATGAAGCACAGGGGGCCTCCCCAAGCCTCCTCACGGACCTGCTTTCCTGACTCGAAGGCTGAAACAGCTGCGTCAGCTGAGCTGCCAAAGAACCAGACACCCCAGGGAGGAGAGGAGCCCCCCAAAGCAGAAACGTCAGAGGCTTCTAGCCGGCCGGGAGCTGGGGAGCGCCAGAGCTGGGCCACTGAACGTGATGGGGGCTGCTGCTACCTGACAGCGCCCCGGGGCTTTGACTCGGGCCACCCCATTTCACACTCATGACCCCGGGGGGGCTGTCTGTCTTCATCCCCGTTTTATAGACGAGGAAAAAGAGGCACACGGGTCAGAACCGTGCCGAGGCCACGCGTCGGGTGGTGGCGCTCAGGTCTGGCTGCTCCCTGCCCCCCAGCCTCTCTGAGGATGTTTTATTTCTCACAGGAGTGTCGCCAGGTAGGTTTTATCAGACCGTGATCCACGAGAACTCAGAGGTTCTGCCCCCCTTTCGGCCACAGCGTGCCCCCAGAGGCAACTTATTGCCTTCCCGGCCGTCCCTCGGGAGCTGGCTTCCTTTCCCCACAATCGGAATTCTTGCACACGTTGCTTGACACCTTATTCTTACGACTTAATACACAGGCATACTTTGGAGGTATCCCGAGTTCGGTTGCAGACCACGGCAATTAAGGGAATATTGGAATATAATATGAATCGAATGAATATTTTGCTTCCTTTCAAAGTTATGCTTACACAATACTGTGTGGTCTGTTAAGTGTGCAATAGCATTATGTCTAAAAAAACATATATACCTTAATGACGAAATACTACTCAAAAATGGTAACCACCATCTGAGCTTTCAATGAGTTATAATCACTGATCCCAGATCACCACAAAAAAATATAAAATGAGGGGCACCTGGGTGGCTCAGTTGGTTAAGTGTCTGTCTTCGGCTTAGGTCATGATCCCGGGGTCCTGGGATCGAGCCCTGTGTCAGGCTCACTCTTAGTATCTCTCTCTCAAATACGTAAATAAAATCTTAAAAAAATATATAATAATGAAAAAATTTGGACTACTGCGAGAATCACCAAAATATGACACAGAGACATTAAATGAGCAAATGGTGCTGGGAAAATGGCACTGGCAGACCCGATCGACGCAGGGTCACCAGAGACCTTCAATTTGCAAAACCAGAATCTTCCAAGTGCAATAAAGCGAAGTGCAATCAAATGAGGTATGCCTGTCGCTAGGAGATTGCCCCACATCGGCACAGGTAGACCCGCCTCTTTGTCAAAGCTGCTGTATCATCCGGGTTAGGGACATATGGCAGATTATTTAACCAGTCCCCTCTGAAGGACGATTTCCCATTTCCGCTTTGACACAGTACCGCACAAATGCCCTCATATGCACGTCGTCTCTAGGACGGTTATCAAGACTGCTCGGTGAATTCAGGAGTCTAACCCGTACTTATACTCCCATCAGTGATACAAGTGTTAGATTCCTCGCACGGTCAGCGACGCGGCAGGGAAATGGCTTATCACCACATTTCTCATCGTAAGAGCATCCCATGCGTACGGTCACTCCCCCATCTTTTCAGGTTTTCTCAGTCAAGGATTTACACGGCCATTACCACCCCATCCCACATTCCACATGCTTGATACGCGCTATCCTACTTAATAAAAGGGACTACTGTTACCCCGACTTCACAGCTCAGGAAGCTGAGGCCCGGAGAGCAGGAATAACTTGGGGGTGGTCTCAAACGTAAGCACGGAGCCAGGATCCGACCTAGTACCCCTGTCCGTACGCGCTAGGACCACAGGCGCGGGGGGCACCCCTACCCCCTCTTCCGGGAATGACCCCCTTCCAGCCTTCGTGTGTTTATCTACGGAGATGCTGATCTTTTCTGTGTTCGATAAGGATAAATTCTTTATAAAGTAAGGAAATTAACACCTTTTCTCTATCTATAAATAGAGTTAGACAATTGTTTCTTCCAGGTCATCATTTCTCTTTTGATTTTCCTGTTGGCTTTGTTCCGTGCGGAGATGTATTGGTCTGTACCTTGTAGGGCTTCTCTCAGTTGTGTCGGGCTTTGAAAGGCCTCCCCTCGCCAAGATTTTTCAAAATAATTCTTGCATATTCTCCTGCTATAATTTTAGTTTCATTTTTTACAATTAAATCTTTAATCTATCTGGATTTTTTTTTTTTTTTTTGGATGTACGGTTTAAGGGTTAGGATCCAGTTAATGAGTTGTCCATTTCTTCTTGAATGAGCTATCTTTTCCCTACCGATCGGAGAGGACCTCTGCTGTGTCCTAAATTCCTGTGTTTCTGGGACTCTCTGTGGACTTTCTATTCTACTGAGGGGTGTATTCCTTATGCCCACTTCATAGATGGAGAAGTTGAGTAACTCGTGCCAGCTCACGCAGACCATCACCGGTGGCCTCACCTTTGTACCTGAGCTACAGTGAACGCTGGCACAGTCGGCTCCCTGGGGCGTATGCGTGGTGACCAAACCTTTGCCCCACAGAGGACACCTCCCAAGCCGTAAGCTCCAGGGAGTCTAGGTAGAGAGCGCTCTGAAACAGGGCCGGAAAGCTCCCTCTGCTCAGGCCGCAGGAGACCTGGTACCCCTCCAGGTCGGCGGCCAGCTCCTAGTCACCCCAAACCCAGAGTCACCACCTGGAGTTCCTGCAGTCCCCTGGACCCAAATGTAGGGTACGTGGATGGGAGAGGCAGAGAGAGGCGGCCACCCGCACAGACGTCCTGCCCCATGATGGGGACATTAGGGAGGACCCGGACTGAATGGAACAGTGTGCCTTGGCGAGTTTCTGGGGTCCTGCTGTAGCCCAGCATTTACTCTCAACCCTTCGCAAGCTTTTTGGGCAACATTAATGCTGAACTGAGGGCTGACAACCAGGAAGCCCAGAGCCAGTTGGAGGCCGGTCCGTCATTACCCAGTTAGGAGGAGGGGGGTGGGGGGCTGCGCTGTGAGGACACAGAGACAGAGGGAAACAAAAGAAAACCAAAGCATGTGATGGAAAATCAAAGCGGGCAGCTGCCAGAGCGCATCCTGGGGGCAGGCAGGGTCTCCTGATTCCCTGCATGTGCCACGTCATCCTCTTGGATCAGCTCAGGTGGGGACTATAAGGTGCTCCAAACCCTCAAAGGGGAGAAACATTCTAGAAGTTTCCACACCCTCTTTACTAAAGGGAGAGAGGGACTGCTGCCTTTTAGAGCCATCTTCACGAGGAGGGCGATGGGGGAAGAGAGACCATCTACTTGACCTTCTACCACACCGATGTTTATACCAAGAGCTACTTTTGTTCCAGAGCTAAGAAAGTAGAACAGCTCATTGGCCTAAGCATTTCAGTAACCAGAACTTTCCTTAGATTTAAAAAAAAGTGAACGTAAGAGAAATCTGGAACACATAAGAAGTCAACACTCAGCCTGGCTGGGTTGTTCCCGAGGAAGGGGGGATGGGAGAGAGGTGGGCCAGAGTGTCCCCGTTCCAGGCTCTGCGTCAGCTCCCCACTGTCCTGTCAGTCCGCGCTCACAAGCACCTGGGGGGCTTGACCCTGTTCCTCACTTTGCAGGTCAGGGCCCAGGCCTCACGGCCAGTGGTGGTGCCGGGATCCCGCCTTCCCAGCGGAAGTGCGCGCAGCAAGCAGTGGTCCTCAGGGTCGCTACGCGTAATAAGAGTTCCCTTTGGGGGGGAGGGGACATGCAAAGGTGCCAGTGACGTGGGTCCTGGGCGTTCTGGCACTGTGCATTCATCCCTTGAAAAAAACTCTGCCAACAGACCTTTGAGATAGGAACTGCCTGATTATACAGAGAAACCGAGGCTCACAGGGCACAAGTGACTGAGCCAAGCTCTGTGAGCGACAAAGGGACAGTTAGACCTCCGTCTCATGCTCCAGGCTCTCAGTGCGTGCTTCGCTGGGGCTGCTGTAGGCAGAGCAAAGCATGGAAGGTGCAGGCAGCAGCAGCAGCCTGAGACCAGGGCGGGGAATCGGCCCAGGTTCCGCGGAACCTCCCGCCCACCGACCTGCTCTCCACCTCTGGGGCAGGGGCACCGCTTCCTTCTTTTTACCGGCACAGAGTCCCGACTCAGCACCTCGTGGGCCCCTGGAGGTGGGTGAGGGCAGGGTTTGCCAAGGCCTCACGGTGACGGAGCAGCAGGGTCCGGACGTGGCCCAGGCCTCTGCTTGCACATTCCACACACCGGGCCCCGGGCCGTCAGCACCCAGCGGCCTGGGGCAGGCTGACTCAGGGAGAGGTCGGCCCACCGGAGCTCAGTGCGGGACAGCTCAAGCCTGGCTTGCACAGTCACACACCATCATTCCTGGGCGTCCTTCCGCGAGAAGGCATAACCGGGAAGCCATGCCAGTTGCGGCAGCTGTGACTAGTGTTACTTTCCACAGGCACCGCTTCTCCTGCCTGCCGGTATCTGGCATCGGGCCTCACCCACGGGCGCAGAACGCAGTACCTCCAACAGTGGCTTGTCGGTGCCGAGCAGGGTTTCCGAGGGCCAGAGGCTGGGCCTGGCTCAGCGGATAAGCGGACAGAGGGGAAGAGAGAGGCCACGGGAAGGGAAGGAGCACGGACAGCAGGAACTGCCCCGGGGAGTGCAGGGGACAGCCTGGCAGAGGCAAGGGAACCAAGGGAACGGCTCTTTAACTCTTTAAGGCCCGACAGCCCTTTCTCCCCAGCTTTCCCTGCCCCTCCAGGGTCCTAATTATCTTCAGGGTCTTCCTGACCCTGTGATTTTAGCAGAAGGAAAGATCTTTTTGCATCTTGAGTGGTATCTCACTTGTCAATATTTTACTAGAAATTTCTTTAACTGTTGGGCATGTCTTCATTCAATAAATGGAAAAGGCCCAAGAGGGGAACATGTGGGAATGTGGCTCATTGGTGTGGGCCCTTCTCAGCCAAAAGGCAAGCCAGCTGAGCTGCCCGCCGAGGGCCCCAAGGCGGTCGCGGGAGCGAGACTCGCCTGCCCGGCTCACTCGTAGCTTTGCCGCCTGTGTCTACAGCAGTGCCCGGCCCGCTGTCCGCCTGCAACAGCCATCTGCTGAGTGGCCGGGAAACTGATGGCCGGAGGGGACCCCGTGGACAGAAAAAGAAGAGTTGGAAAAGTCAAAACCAATGTGGCTGACTTCACGACTGTGGTCTTTTGGAGTCCTCTGTTAGGGACAAGGATGAGGTGTGGGGAGAGGTGGGGACGTGCGGGGGTGGGGAAGGGGAGCCCCAGGGACGTGTGGGGCTCGGGGGCGGGTGGCGGCAGGATCTGCGGGGAGTTTCACGTGGAGGTGGGATGTGGGCAGAGAAATGGGTCAAGAGCTCCCAGTTGAGGGAAGAGCACGGGACAGAAGGCACCCTCCTGGGGAGCAGGGAGACGTTCTGGGCGGTGGAAGCGGGGAGGCCGGCCTGGGCTCGGGGGCTGTGCCAGGGAGTCAGCTCATCCTGCTCAGGGCGGAGAGAAGCTGTCACGTGTAGTCACGAGGAAGCAGAGGTTCAGCGAGGGACTAACCTGCCTGAGGTCACACAGCGCTGTCCCTTCCCTACTCGGTTCACAGGGCTACCTCTCCCCCCAGCCCAGGGAAGAACCAAAGCAGAGAGGGCACAGTCATTTGAACTTCACGCTACAGTCCTGACTTGTCTCCAGGCACCCGGAGCTCAGCAGTCCTTCGGCAAAGGGTCCGAGCTCTAGAGCAGCCCCTGCCGCTGCACCACGGAAGCGTGGCACTCTGCCCACCTCCTGTGCACAGGGAAGCGCTCGGGGCAAGAAAAGGGGCGACGCCAGCAAGCCCCGCCCGGTGGAAGGCTGGGGCTCTAGTCTGGGCCCGTCAGGAGACGCGAGGCCACGGGTGTTTCAGCCTCTCCTCGAAGAAGACAAGCCCCTCCGCATGGAGGTGCAGGGCAGAGCCCTGGTCCCACAGCAGACTGTGAGGTCAGTCGGCCTCTCCCGGGCCTGGCCGGTCCTGCTCCTCCTGTCTGCCGGGAACCCAGGACCCAGCAGTCCGGGCAGCGTGCCAAGCCCCTGAAGGGCAAATGCTGCAAACTTGCCACCTGCTCAAACTCAGCCCTTGTGGGAACAATCCAGGGCAGGGCAAGGCCCACAGGCGGCCTGGGGGGAGGCCCAGACTGCTGTGGCCGTGGTGAGCCACAGAGCCCTGCCCTCCTACTCCTACTCCCTCCTGCGCCCTCTCCCAGAGGTCCTTCCTGCTCTCCCCGGGCGGGCCTCTCGCACCCCAGACCGCCCGGGTCTGCTTGGCCCCTCTCCCTCCTGGCCCACCGCCAGGATGCACGCGTGGTTAGCACAACCCCAGCCTCAGAAGGCGCTCCTCGCTCAGACCAGGGCCCTGTCCTGTGTGCAGCCACCTGCGCCCCAGGGGACTGGCCCAGCGGTGGGGCTGGGTACATGCCCTAGGAACCACAAAAGCCTGCCTGCGGCAGAGGAAGCCACAGTGTCCGCTGGCGGGTTAGGTCAGGGGGTGCCCGGGACCCCAGTGTGGGCAGTTACTGTAGCTAGACCTAAGAAACAGCTGAATGTCACCGGCAAAGGTGTACGAGCAATACAGGAGAATGAGAAACAGCAGGCTTGCAGATAACGCACCTGGGCATTCCACCTCCGGGCCGATCGGTGACCAAATGTTGGCCCCTCTGGGGTCTGGCCCCCACTGGAGCGGAGGCGGGCACTGTCTGATGGAAGAGTGTCTCTTGGCAGAGTAGCACAGGACTGGCCTGCCCCTCCTGCCTCATTTCCGTGTTCACTGTGGCCACTCTCTCCTCATTCACTTGGTCGTTTCTCCTGCCTCAATCATGAGAAAGCAAAGACTCAAACCTCTCTTGGGGGAGAGAGCAAGAGACAGGGCTGCAGTCCTGGCTGGATTTCGTCTCTGGGGAAAGCCTGGCACCTCAGGTCCCTCTCCTCTCCAACCCGGCTCTGTGGGGAGGGATGCTCCTGAGGCCGCCCTGCACTGGGCGGGCGGGTGGGCACTGAGGAAGGGGCAGCCCGAGGGCACCGGGTGGGACACTCACATGCCCCTCCCGCCGATCTGCAGGCCGCCTCCTAGGAGAGGAGCTGCCACAGCTTGGTAACAAAGGACAGGCTCAGTTGGCGAGAGGCCCGAACGCCCCCTCTGGTCAGGTCCAGGGCAACTCCGGCCCCCCACCCCCACCAGATCTGTGTGTGTGGAGACCCAGACTCAGCCCCCCAGGCCCCAGTGGGTTCACGGGGTATTTACTCTGCAGTCTCTTCAGGAACGTTCTTGGTTTCCACGGGGTCCTGCCTCCATCTTTCCCACATCAAAAATGATTTTTTTTTTTCTGAATAGAAAAGTTATACAGGTTTACTATAATGCATTTTAAAAATAAATAAAGCACAAAGAAAAATTTGAAAGCCACCCACAGATCCATCACCTCACAGAAAAAAAAAAAAACACACCAGATTCTGATATTTTTTCTAAGAGAATATTTTTTAAAAGGTAGGACTGCAATCACTTCTACCAGTTTGGTGTATTTTTCTAAGCTTTTATTTAAAAACTTTTAGCAAAACTGGGATCATAGTATATATGCTGTCCTTTTAACTGCTTTCCCCCACCCCCCATTCTCCTCTACTGCTCGCACACCTTTACCGGTGACACTCAGCTGTCTCTTAGGTCTAGCTTTAGTGACTGCCCGCACTGGGGTCCACGGGCACCCCGTGACTTACCAGGAGCGCCTTCTGGGGCTGGGGTTGTGCTAACCACGCGTGCATCCTGGCGGTGGGCCAGGAGGGAGAGAGTGCAAGCAGACCCGGACGGTCTGGGGCGCAAGGGGCCCGCCCGGGGGGAGCAGGAAGGACCTCTGGGAGAGGGGGCAGAGAGCGAGGAGGGGCAGGGCTCTTGGGCTCACCGCTGTGGCCCTCAATGTTAATAATGAGGGAAAACAGAAGCTATGCTCCCTGAGGCACGCGTGCGTTCGTGCCCCTGGGGGCCGAGGGCTTTCCGCCCCGGCTACCGCACGCGAAGCAGCTGTGGTATAAAGGGGGAAGAACCTGCCCAAAAGAGAACTGAGTTCAAATTCCGACTTTGTTGCTTATAGTTCTTACAAACTCGGAACCTTATAAACAGGAGTCAGCTCCCCGCTTCGCAGGCTAAATAAGGAATCCCGTGGCGCCGAGCGCTCGCCCGCTGGCAGGAGCCAGGCTCGGGGAGTCTTCTTGTGTCTCTCTGTTCACTGCCGTCTGGCCCAGCCAACCTGCGCCTGCCCTGGGGCTGTGCCACAGAACTTCCCGAACTGACACCTTCCCCTGCTCTGCCCGGGCCCGCACCCCCTGCTCTGCCGGCGACCCCCTATGCCGCTGCAGCCCAGACCTGTCCCCACCCGGAGAGACAGAACTGGACGGTGACCAATGCAAGCAGTTCCACGGAAGAGGAGGATGAGGCACAAACGTCACTGGTTCTGTTTCTGAAGCCAGAGCCCTCTCCACCTGTCAGTCTCGGAAGGGCTCCCAGGGATGGGTGCAAGAGCGCCGGTGTCGGGACTCGTCTTCCAGACGCCCCTCTGTGACCCCTGCCCTCCCAAGCAGGTTCCTGGCATCCCCACTCTCTCCACGCCAGGCCCGGCACCCTTCCTTCCAGCTGCCACCCATCACCCCCGAACATCTGCCTTTCTGAGGCCTTATCTGAGGTCAAGGTGCTGTATTCACCCCCCAAATCAGCAGTGGAACGTAGCGAGGCCCAAGGCAGACTGGAGTCAAAGGGCTCAGCTCCAAGACCGCCCCAAGCAAGCTTTACACCACGGACCTGAGGACAAAGCCAATGTGCGTCCGGCAGAGAACTGCCGCCGCCTGCCCTGCGTGCGGAGAACGGGCCACCTTACTGCCTTCCGTTCTTGCGGTCACGGCCAGTCTCAGAGGCTGTTATGTGTCACCACAGGAAACAGTGTGTCCCCTGCAGAACTTATGCCCCCGTAAAGGGTCAAATGAGATGCCATGGGACAAGGGATAAACAGGGGGGCACAAAACCTTACTGGGGGGGCTGGAGGAAAACCCATACCTCCTGGAGAGACAGGTCGCAGTCTGGTCCTCTTTGCAAGTAAGTAGAACCTCAACTTTTCCCCGAGCCTTTCTCCCTCCAGTTGACTTCACTGTGGCCTCAGCAAGCGGCTGACCTTCCCTGAGAATCCTGCGGTGGTGGGAGCCGCAGGGCCAGAAGGCTCGGCGGGCCCCCCAGCCAGTGCCAAGAGCATATGGGGGTCTGATTCCCACCAGCTTCTTTTTCCAGCCTTCTGCAGAGGGGCCCCCACATGCAGCCGGTAGACGGAACGTCTGCCTGACCCAGACTGCCACCTGCCAACGAGGCCAGGAGGCACCAGCCTCGAACACTGGCTCACACTCCAGGGCCCCTCCTCGAGGGGACACGCTGAGGACAAGGCCCAGACTTAGCACATTCCTGGGGAAGGGGGTGTGGAGACTAGAGTGGGAGGTGGGAGCATGACTCTGGGCCCAGGACCCGCTTTTACTCTGCTGGCGGAGTAACCAAATGACATAACCCGAGAGCCATCAGTGTGGAGCCCACGGACCCCAGGAGTCCACGGATGGGCTCCAGGGATGCCTGCGAACACCTGAATTTAGCCGACACTTGGTGTGTGAGGAGGTCTGTGCGTCTGACAGAGACACATGGGCCCCTGGGCCCGGCCCATGAGCACCGGGGGGTCGGGGGGTCGGAATACGTGACCATCCCGACATCTGAGACACTGGCACAGACCCCCCTGCGGCTGCTCATCTTCAGAAGCCAAGGAGCAGCCCAATGGCACCTTCACACGCACTCAGTTCCTCTCACAGACGCGCGGACAGTTCTCAGTTCCTCTCCCTGTCGAGGGGACCGGAGAAGGCCAGAGCAGTACAGGCGGAAATCACAGCGGGACTCCAGCTGCTGGCGCCCGACCCTGAACAACCCCACACGGTCCGGCAGGCAGAAAGGAAGAGGCAGGGCAAGAGAGAGCACGGCCTGGAAAGAGGCCCAAAGTGAGCCCACCCTGTCTCAAGGCGAAGGGCCCCGCAGAGACAAGGAAGCAACTGGTGGTGCGGCCACCCCTTGAGATGCCCTGAGGAGTTCAGTGACCACAGCAGTGAGTCAGCCCAGGAGACGGGGTCCACACCATCTAAGACTGTTCCTTTCAAAGCCCGGGTCTCAGCTCCACGGACCCTCCGATGCCCCTAGCTGCTTCGCACTGGGGCACAGAAAATTCTGGACGAGAAGCCAGCAGCTAGAGTGCTCTATGAGAAGAGGGAACTAGGGCAGCTGGAAGAGAAGTCGAGGCAGGGAGAAGGCGTCTGGACAACAGTGCCGCAGCAGGCCCAGGCCAAAAGTGGCCCCTTGGACCTTAAGAGGGAAGACGGCAAAGGGAGGGAGCATGGGAAGGCAGGGTCAGAGCCCAGGGGCGCAGTCGCCCTGCGCACAGAAGACCGGCTTCCTGGGCTGGAGAGTGAGAAGCTTATCCGGAGACAGAGCAGGGAGAGAAGCTCTGGGGTCCTGGGACCTGGCTGGAAACTTCGCAGAGACCAATAAACAATGACCTCTTTCCCGAGCCTGTGCCTTTCAGCCCTCTCAGGGCTCGTTCCTCTTCACCTGTCATCCCTCCCCAACACACAGGGACAAGCTGGCCTGGCCTCAGAAACAGAGAGGAAAGCAGTAGGAGCCAATCTACACGTGGCGGAAGCCTGTGGAGAAATAAATTGACAGGAGGAGCAAGGGGCCTCCGCGACGATGCTGGCTGCAAGAGGCGGGCTCGCGACTCGTAACCCCTCCCGAGCTGGCTGCCAGACTCACGTCCCAGTTCTGTTTGTATGTCCGCCCGGCACAGGCCCTGCCCCGCGCCTGCTCTCCGCCACGCTGTCATCCAGGGTGCACCCCGACTCCGGGGGTTCTCTGCCCACCCTACCAGAGGGCCCCCCCCATAATGTGGCCCTCAAGGCTGCTCACAGTCCAGCCCAGCCCACCCCTCCGGCCTGGCCAAGGATGTCCCCCTCACTACACCGGCCTCCTTACTCCCCACAGACGGCTCAGGCCCCGCCCCCGCTCCTCCTCCGTGTGTGG
The DNA here is from genome assembly GCA_028533885.1 of Nasua narica. Classification (NCBI taxonomy): domain Eukaryota; kingdom Metazoa; phylum Chordata; class Mammalia; order Carnivora; family Procyonidae; genus Nasua; species Nasua narica. The sequence continues at coordinate 94,570,885 of CM052802.1, read as the reverse complement.
GCTCTCCAAGCCCCACAGCCCCGGCAAGCCCTCGGACAGCACGTGCGACCCAGAAGTTCAAAGCTGCACGGATCTGGGCATCTCGGCCCTGCCACTTACCGGCAGGCCTCCGCCCTCTGGGCTTTCACAGCCCCCGCTGGGACTCGACACACAATACCCGTGAGGGCTGTGAGCCCGCTCCTCGCCCAGCACGGGGTCCACACCCGGGAAGGGGGGTTCTCCTCCCTGGTGCTCCTGCAGCACCTCCACGCCTCCCCCCAGTGCTTAACACTGGGCTGCTCTGTTGTATTTATTGCTTTAGGTGCCTGCTTTCTCAGCTGGACCCTCAGGTTCCTTCAGACACACGCATTATTTGCTTTTCTGACTTCGGATCCATTCATTCATCGTAGCAAAGGCAGAAAACCTATTACGTCCTGAAAAAGAGAGTCAGCCACCTACGGTCCCCCTTAGGTAACCCCCGGAAACATTCTGGCCGACCCCCTTGCCCCTCTCGTGCACAGAGATTTTCTTTTTTGAAAATTAAGATCACATCACATACGGATTTTTGTGTCTTGATTTCTTCACTCCACACGCCCCAAGGTGAGTGTTTCTCTGTATCAGACATTCCTCAAAAACATTGTTTTAACATCCACGTGACGCCAGCATGTGGAGCGCCATCACTGACTCGGCTGCACCCCCGGGGGGGGGCGGGGGTCAGGTTCCATCCCGACAGGGAGGGCGGCACTCGCTGACCACCAAGCACCTTCCCGCCGTGCTGACCAAATGCATTTCCTCCCTTCTCCCAAGAAAGCCCGTTTTCCCGTGGACAAGACACAGGGTGAAAAGCGGAACCGGCTGTGATGTGTGCGTCAGTGTGGAGGGCCGGCCGGCCGAGGCGGAGCCCGACTCCTGGGCCCTGTCTCCCCCGGGCCTGGCATCGGCCGATCAGCCGCGGGAATACCCGGCAGCGGCCCTGCCTTGCCTCTGACCGCACCGCTCCCCGCCGCCCCGATCACGGGTGCTCTCTGCCCACGGGCAAGGGCGTGTGCATAAAGTTGAAGGTGCAATGCTTGTCCAGCTCAGGCACCACGTCACAGGAGGACCGGCCCAGAGTTAGAGGACGTGGACCTACACAAGACGAGACCCAGGAGGGCATGACAGGAAGTCTCCAATTTTCTAAGGGGCGGAAGTGTGTTCTCTGTGGCCCAAAAGGTAAACCTGGGGCCGGGGGACAGAAAGCACAGGAAATAGAGTTTTGGCTCAGCCTGAGCAATGCGAATGAGCGGCTGCTACTTTGTAAGGTGGTGAACCCCCCATCACTGGAGAGCATCAGGGCCAGGGTTACCTGGAAGGGGCTCCAGGCACAGCTGATGAGACCACACGATGGTGGAGGGCCTCCCACCCTGACAGGGGGCTATAGGAGCCCGTCACAGGGACATGCTCCAGCGGCGCCCTGTCTGTGAAACACTCTTCATGTCCGTGTGCTCCCCCTACAACTACAGCCCGGGACCCCGGGACCTACTTGCGCCTCTTGTAGAAGAATCTCCCGGGCTTTTCAGAACCAAGAAAGACGTTTACAACCTACTGAAAACCCAACTCCGTGGACAGATACCACAGCTAGTGTGACGGAAATTACACCATATGCACCGAGAGAATGTTTCTAAATAAAAATGCCTCCCTTCTTGGGTGCTAAAACAATTAGCCTTAGAGTCCATCTGGCAATTTACATGCAATTACCCAGGATGCTCTGCACGGCTACTCAGGCCACTCTAGGTATCAGAAGTTAACACGCTCAACGGAGGTGTAACGAGCATTTCTCCTGCACAGACTCCGCCTGCCAGTGCCCCACCGGAAATAAGAGAGCGGTGACGCGGAACAACTCGTCCCCAGCGCAACAGGAGGGGCCTAGAAGGGTCCTGGAAGGACTGGGATCCGGAGATGCCGGCCTCCCTCGATGAAAGTCCTTCCCCAGAAGAAAGAGGCACGTTCTACTAGGGCCCTGCATCCTGTGTGGATGTTTGGCTCAGGGCCAAATTTACCAAGCTGCCTGCCCATAACTGGGCACAAGCCCAGGGAGGGGCAGGAATCTGGTTTAAAGGAGTCTTGATGCTCAGACGGCTGGGAACCTTACCCTTTCCAAAATTAGCAGAAGGAGGGGTGACATGTCAAGAGCTCAGTCTCTAAAATGCTGAAGTGCAGGGAGGGGAGTACTGTGGGGTCCACAGCCTCCCCCTGCCCCCGCCTGTCTGACAGCCGGCCTGGTGAAGCGGCTGTGCCGGGAAAGGGAGGGTCCCCGGCACTCGGCACCAGGGCCCGGCTGCCCCCACTCGCCGGCTGGACCACCATCTCTATCCTGGGTTTGTACCCCTTCCCCGAGAACCGTGGAAAGTCAGGCATTAGGTTATAAGAACCATAAATATACCCAGTTTAACTTAAAAAAACCTGCTATTTAAAAACCTAAGATTTTTAAAAGCTGAAAAATAACTGGCCCGACGCGGGCGTTGGAAGGGTGGTTTGCTATAGACTTTGCTGTCTGCCCTGGGACGGAGATGGCCCAGGGGAGGTGAGCCTGTCTCCGTGAGGGTTCGTCCCGACAGCCCCCAGGCTTGCTCCCTGGGCGAGCCGCTCTTTGGGAAGCACCAAATGCAAGCCCATCAGCGGGAAACCCACAGACACCCATGCTGGAGCTAGGAGCTCTGGGCTGACTGACCCCGAACCCTTTCCTTTACCATCTCCTGGAGGGCTTCCAGGAGAGGGAGGCTCATGGGTACTCTGCCTGAGCTACTTTCTGGGCTGGCAGAAGGAACACTGGATCCCAAGCCCAGGATCCCAGCCAGGCCTGGACTCCACAGGCAGCCTGAGGAGAAACACCTAGATTTTTCTTTTTCTTTGACACCTTGCATCGTGTAAGTAGACAGTACAAAATGATACCACAGAAAAGCAACCGATCCCTCAAACCGCCCCTTCAGCCTCTCCTCTGGGCCAGCCCTGAGGTTAGGACTCCCTGAGGCTGCACGGCCACGTTCCCCACCCCGGATGCTTGGCCTGGGCTGGCCAGGGAAGAGGCCTTTCTGCTGGCCAGGCTCCTCGCTTCAGTGACTGCCTGCCTGACAGCAGCCTTGTGGGGAATAAAGGAAACTTCTGGCATCCAACAGAGACGGGACAGGGAGGCACCGCAGGGAACCTGGCTGTCCTGTCCACCACAACTCTCAGTGTCCAACCCGGAACGAGAGGGCCTCGAGGCCTCTCCGCACAGCACATGGTCTGAAGCCTGAGAGGGGGGCCGGCGAGGGGCAGAGGGCTGCAGCCAGGGACCCTGCCTCTCGGGACACGGACTTGCCAAGAGCTGTCCCGACAGAGCTGCGTCCCGGAGCAGAGTTTAGAAAGAAGGCGCACGCCGCCCGCTCACTTCCCGGATGTCTGAGGCTAAGTCACTGCCTTCGGCGCTCGGCTGGGGTGCAGGTCTACGTACCGTCTCTCACACTCCGGCGGGGGCGCGGGAGGGCAGAGCAGCCCGGGCCGGGGGCCGCAGCCCTCCCCCGAGGGGGCCTCCGGGCACTTACCAGGAAGCGGACATCGTCAAAGCCATTCAGAAGCAACTTGCTCTCATACTGCTGCAGCCCCACCGCCTCCAGCCACTCCCCGACGCTCTGCTCCAGCGGCCGCGAACCTGACGAGAGAGGAATCGGCAGACGCTTGAAAAGGGAAAAACCATTAAGGCGGTAGCAGCGGCACTCAGAGGAAGACAGATGGCACTGCCACATCATAGTCATTACCATAGAGCAGCCAGACTAGGTACAAGAGACCAGAGAGCAGAGGGCCCGCAGCTCCTCTTCCGGGTGCAGGCCAAGGGCAGGACAGCCCAGGCTGCACGCACGCCCCCCACCCCCCCAGTCCGAGCGGCTCCGGGGCCGCGGTGGCACATGCACGGTCGCCGCGCACAGGTCGGGGGCAGCTCCTCGTCAGCGTTCACACTGAGGTATTTCAGGAAGTCTGTTCCCACGGGCACTAGAGGGGCTGGGGGGCTCCTCTCATCCATGCAACTTCTGGAGCCCCCGCGGGGCCGCGGGCGAGGGGCAAGTCCTGCGACCTTGCGGCACACGCCGGTCGGGAGAGCGCACGCCTCTTCATGCAGCGGAGGGACACAGGCACACAGCGAGGGCTCCGGGAGGGAAGCGGCGGCGGCTGGTCACGGGGACCCGGCACATGCAACGCAAGCAGCACAGAACCCGGCAGGGGGAGAAAAGAGACTTTTACTTGTTTTCCCCCAGCAGTCCCGGAATAAGCAAACCATGGCCACCGGCCCTTTGTGCTCAGAGGCTCAAGGCAGAGGGGCCGAGGGTGCGGCGCCTGGGCTGCGGCCCGGGGAGCGGGCTCAGGTGTGGCTGGGCCGTGACGGCGACATCGCACTCCGTGCGGCCGCACGGCAGGCGGGGCCAGGAGCCCGGGCCACGGCTAGACTCCGGCGGCTGGCAAGTGGGGCGTCTCCCACGCCGGGGCGCTGGCTGAAGGGCTGCCTTCCCGGGCCGGGCTCTCTCGCCGGGGCTGGGCATTCATGTTCCCCTTGCGGTAGTGGCCGTGCCTGTGACTCGCCTGCCTGCTCAGGTGGAAAGCAGGCAGGCGGATCCCGTTCTTGGCTACAGAAGACAAAACCCAGCCCGATGAAAGAAAGGGGAAAAGGAATCGGTCCTCTGTCAGCTGAGCTGTGGCAGCTTAAGTCTATTCACGTTCGGCGCTGCTCTCTCTTTGGCTGAGTGATAAAGACAGCGACTGTCTTCCCAGGGTCTCCGGATCTTGACGTTCTCCTCGGAGGGCAGGCGGGGAAGGGACGACATGTATCTGCCCTGCTCCTCGCGCCGGATGGGGGACAGGGGCGTGTGGCGGGCTGGGGACGAACAGAGTTCAGCCCTCCCTGCAGACCTGAGCTGAGCGCCTAACCCCCGCCTACTTCTCTGGTCCTCCTGGGCAAGAACAGATAAAAGAAGGAAAAAAAGGAAGAAAAAAGAGGAAGGGAGGAAAAAGAAGAACCAACTACGAAAACATCACCTCCAGAGAACTCTTGACACGGTGAAAGTCATTCTGTTGTTCTCGGCACTTTCTGCCCTTCAAGGCAGGCCAAGGCCAAACGGCTTGGTTGTCTAGGAGCCCCTGGTGGCCCACTGTGCTGGGCTCCCCCTCCTCTGTCCTCTGCAGGAGAGCTGGTGGTCGGGGCCCCGGCGGCCTCCCGATGCACGCTGCAGCAGCGCTCCGAGACGCTGGGTCCCCTGCCCTTGAGTGGGGCTGTCTGCTCCAGGAAACCTAGGCGGCGGGCTCTTGTGTGCCTACGAAGTCAATGTCCCCGGCTGCTGATTCATTCCTGCTTGTAATCCCCCAGCCGGGCAGCTGTGGTCCTGCCGGCTCCCGGTGGATGCGTGCGCTCCCGGAACCGCAGCAAGTGCTTTGTTTGGAGGCTCCTGGGCTCCACGCTGCCTGCGGCCGGCCCCACAGCCCTCGCTCGCTCTCATAATGTCTGGCCCTCCCCCTCCCCCCTCCCCCCCCTCCTTCCTTCCACGCTCGGGAAAATACATCAGGGATCGGACATCGGAGCAGAAGCCGCCGCTGCTGCCGCCGCCGCCCAGGGAGAAGGACACAGCAGCACAAGCGCCAGAGCAAAATGACAGGTTTCCCGGCATCGCATGTCAGCCGACACACATGCGTATGAAAGGCGGAGATGGGGAGACTCTACCTGCAGCTCAAGGGGCTGGAAGCAGCTTATCGGGGACAGAGAAGGCACATTCCTACAGTTTGGGCCAATAGTTTCTAGGACAGCCAGAGAAGGGGACAGAGTAATGACACGGCCCTGAGGGCACAGCCCACAGGTGAAGTGACCCCCCACCCACTCACCACGTAAGAAAGGTTGTGCCTCCCTGCCAAGAGGATAAGCCATGGGGCGTCACAGAAACAGGCGACGAAATAAAGACGTGACCCCTAATATTCCTCAGGTGAGCGTGTGTACTCAACAGCTTGGAAAGAGACTTCCGTCCGGGCCCATCGGAGCCCAGGCGAGAAGCGCCAGGCCACGAGCGGGCTCCGAGCAGTCTAGGGGAGGGGGGCGTGGGAGGGGAGGCACCAAGGAAAAGGTCCAAACCCCAAGTACAGCTGTGAAGACAGAAAATGTAACACAGGGACCCCATGTCGCCCTCTGAACATGCTGGGGGGCGGCTGGAGCTCACTGGGCTGTAGATGGCCCCGGTGAAGAAGGGGGCTCTGTGCGCAGGGGCATCAGGCCCCCGAGGGGCCCGCGGCGAACGGCCACTCCACAGCCGAAACGGCTGGCTTTAGCAAAAGAAAGCAAGTGATCTCTTCCACTGCTTCTAGGCCTTTGTTCAGAGTAGCCAGAGCGGCGTGGCCAGTGGGAAGGCTTCCCTCCCGGGGCTCCGGACAGGGGAATGAGCCGTGAAACCTGTCAGCTGGGGACTCGGGTAACTGGCTCCAGTGCTGGAAGCTCAGGTTCCCGAGGCCCAAGGCAAGAGTAAGACCCCAGTTCCACCCAGGGTCTCGCCCTGCGGGGCACGAGCCTCTGCGGAACCAGGCACACTGGGCAAGCCTGCGCTTAGTTAACGGCTGCCGGCCGGCCAGCTCCTCCTCTTCCTCCTAGGCCGGCAACCCCAGAGCCCAAGCCTCTTCTCCCAAATCCCGAAACCGAAGGACAATCTGGACCTGCTACCGACTACTCAGAACAAAGGAGAATTCGGCTCTGGTCCGAGCTGAAGGCTGGTATTCCCCGAGGTCCTGGGGAAAGCCCCCTCCCGCCCCGCCGGGTAGAGGCCAGAGTTCCCGGGCGGAGCTGAGTCTACTCTCCCCATGCTTCCTGGCCTGGCAGCAGTCCAGACACGCGAGCGGGGCCTCTGCGCCCGGGCGGACGCCCCCTCTGTCCGGGGTGCCGCGCTCGCGCGCCCGCCCTGGGCTCTCCTCTAAGCTGTGTGGGGCGTGGCTGAACGCAGTGCTGCCAGAATGGGATCCGGTGACGCAGGGGGGTAGCTGGACCGCCTCTCGCCACTCACGTGGGTTTGTGGGGTAAGAACTGGGGGGTAGGACCCACAGGGCAAGGAAAGAGCCCAGTGTCTCCACCCCGCAAGGGGAAGGGCTCTTCCAGAAATGTGTTTTGCAGGGATGCTGCCACATCTCCTGATTTATCAAGGTTGAGGTCATGGCCTGCTCTGACCCGCACTCTCAAGCATGTACGCTCCTTGGACACGGAGGGGTACAGGGAAGCAGAGAGCAGCTTCGCCTGAACTGGCTATCGATCCCATTCCTGGCTGTCCCCAAAGCACAGCTTTGAAAACTGGCAATGGCGTCTGTCTCGGTACCGAACGTCTGTTCCCAACACACACGGACTCTCGATAAAAGCCCGCGCCCCACAACAGAGTGCGAGATTGTCTGCCGGAGCGTGGGGTCAGCAGAGCCACAGACTCTTAGTCAGAAGAGCCTCCTCTGCAGACCCCAGCACGATCCAAGACAGACGGACACGGACCGAAGCGGGCTGGGCCCTCTCTGCTGGGCTGCGGGGGCGGGGGGGGGGGGCAGGCTCCAGGAACCCAGCTGGAAATGCGGTGGAGGGAGACGAGCCAGGGGAGCACATGCCCCCCTTCTCTAGGTTTCTCAATACGACTAGGTAATTACTTCATGGACAAAAGACGAGCAGTGCCACTGTTTGCCTCTTCTGCCCAAGTTCCTGTATCTAGGACTCATTCCCAACAAACCTATGCGGTAGGTACTACTATTCAGATGCTGTAGATGGGGAACTGCGGGCTCAGAGGCAGTAAGTGACTTGCCCAAGACCTGCATGTATCCAGAAGCGGAATTTGAACCCAGGGCTGAGGCTCCAGAGCCCATGCTCTTTCCACAAGCACCCCTCTTCCCGAGGTGCACAGCTGTCCCCACCCATCAGCCTTCCCATCAGAGGAGCTAGACGTGTCCCTTGGGCCGGGAGGCCAGTCCTGGACGGAACCTCCCGAGTGAGCAGGGAACCCCACCCCTTTGGTTAGAGAGGCATGATGGGGAGAGGCCAGGCCCCACGGAGCTGCTCTCGGCCTGGGAGTTCTGATGGCAGGGGGGCTGCAGATGCTTGGGGGCGGGGGCGTGAGACTTGCTCTAGCGAGGACCCACCTTCAGAAATGTCACCTCATCTGAGAAAAGTAACACAACCACAAATCTATTATCAAGGAAAACAGCTCAGACATGGCCTCTCTAGCTGCCCGCTTCAAACAAAGGAAGGTGGAGGCCGACCTGACCCCTCGGGCTTTGGAAAAGGAAAGCATGCCGAGCCAGAGCAGCGGTGATCTGGAGTAAAAATGATGAGTGACTACGTCAATGGAAAAATGCAGAGAAAGACCTAACGAGGAGCAGCAAAGCCACCCCTCTAGGCGGCCCAGGCTAACGGTCTGACCCCACTGATCCACTCTGAGCTCTGCCGCCGGCATGGAGGAGGCAAGTGAGAGCCCCTTTCTCACGAAGGGTTAGTACCAGAGCTGTCTGGGAAGCTGGAGAGACCACCGCCAAGGTGCCCTCCAATTTCAGCGAGTTGGGAGACGGCCTACCTTTACAAACATAATTATGGATAAGTGACAATCACTAACTTAAAAAACAAACAACGAAACCTTACTAATAGGCGGGCCTAAAATGCAATTTCCCCTCCGATACGTAAAAAGTGTCGTAATTCTGAAATAACAGCTCGGCGGGCCATACAGATCCGTGAGATTCTGACCTGTACGACCAAGGGGCGGCGGAGGCTGACCTCTCTCTCGCCCACCACATGTCTGTCTTCCGGGTCAGAGGAAAAAAAACCCGAGCCAGAAAGGAGCCAAAGGTCTGCGTTCCACGGGGGAGAAATGGCTGCTTGGTACGATACCTGAGATCTTCTGCTGTTCCTGAGAAAAGTCAATCCCTTCGCCAATAGAGCTCATGATTTTCTCAATCTGAAAGGGAAGAAAGAGGGACAGAAAGGAGAGGCTGTCAGGCTCTGGTTAAACATTGCCAGCACCTGGGCGGGGGTTGGGGGGGTGCGAGGGCGGGGAAGGCCCTCCAGGTCTCTTCCAGATCATTCCAAGGTCCAGCACCAACCTGCAATGGGTCAGAACTCTGCCGCTCAGATCAAGAGAGGCCCTTCTGTGGCCACAGCCCGAAGGGGGCGAAAGACAGGCTCCGAGGCGAGGGAGTGGGAAACCACCTGTGCTCAGCTGCTGGAAAGGCTGGAGAATCTTCCTTCGGCGGCATTTACGTATCAATCTCTGCGGCAGGTCCCCCCGGCCAGCAGAGATGCAGCACGGGGGGCACCAGCAGGCCAGACCTGGCCCATTTCACTGCTCACCTCAGAATTTAAATTCCATGAGGGCAGAGACTTTGCCAACTTGGTTCCCTGCGACGCCCCAAGTGCCTAGAGCCGTGCGTGGCAGATCCCAGCATTCAGCAGATAATTGATACTGCCTGACTGCCAGCTCTGAGGTCTGAGGACGATTTCGAGAGCTGCGACAAGCAGAGAACCTGAACACGGAAGTGAGAAGTCAAAGTGAGGCAGGCATCTAACTCTGATCGGAGGGGTCTTTTGCTCCCTGAAGGTACAATCACGTATCCTTCCTCTGGATCACTGCAGAGTGAGCTGGTCTCGAAGCATCCAAAGTCTCCAGCATTGCCCCTGTTTGGACCACCTGTTCCAGCCATCTGGCTTAGGCCGCCCTGAGCCAGATCCTAGCACCCTACTCCAGGAAACCTGGCCAGGGGCAGGGCAGGGCAGTAAGGAGGAGGCCACCTTCTCTTCCTCCCCTCCTCCTCCTCTTTTGGGTTGCAGCGATAATGAGCTCATTCATGGCTCTTTTTCCAAAAAAAAAAAAAAGGAAAAGGAAAGAGAACCTTTTGTACCAGAGCTTGGATGCTTTTTCCTCTAAGTGCAAGCAAGGAGCCTGGGTCTGACAATTAAAAAAAAAAAAAAAAAAAGCCACCAACAATAACTTTCCAGCCAGTCTCCAGCTGGCAGAAAAAGACAGCACATTTGACACCCAGCAGAAGACATCTTTCCCTTTGCAGCTGGGAGGGGGTCATTCTCCTCCCGCTGCAGAAATGCCTGCCGGCTCCAGCCGTCACGGTGAACTCCGTCTCTGAGCTCAGCAAAAGCCAAGAGAAACACAACACCGCTGACCTGTAGAGCAAGCGGGGGTGTGTCCCAGCTTCCTGGCCCCACAGAGGCCGGCACAGAAGGGGCAACACTCCGCCCTCCTCCTTCCCTTCCCCGAGCATCATTTTCTTTGGCCTCCCCCACCCCCGGCCCCCTCTTGTTCCAAGAGCTGACTCCTTCAACAGGCAGCTTAGTGCAAACGCCCCCCCACCATCCCGCTGTGGGCGTGGGCGGGCAAGCCCTCCCACCCTCTCCCGGCCTCGGCGTCACACCTACAGAACCGGAATGGGGCTTGCCTCCTATAAAGGGCTGTTGTGTGGAACTAGTCTATCCGTCAAGCATCCGGCCCAAGGCCTGGCTCACAGAATATGCCCGGTCAAAGGCTCGTCTGCTTTCCACTTCCCCTCTGCTTCCCTCAGAGCCCCAGCTAGTAAAACCTCCTTATTTTAAAAGAGAAAAAAATATTTTTACTTGTCTTTTGTGATAAGCCCTCCGTCTCCACGACTCAAGGTTCAAAAGGTACAAAGGTTACTCAGAGGAAAGTCTCCCGCTCCCGGTCTCAGCTGCCTAGCTCTCCGCTCTGCAGGCGACCAGTCTAACCAGTTTCTCCAGTGTGCTTTGAGATGTGTGGGGAGTCCCCTGTGAGCAAACATATGAAGATATCCTACCCCCCTACCGAGAGAGGCAGCCTATATATACTACTCTGTATCTTGCTTTTTCTATTTAATAACGCATCTTGGAGTTCTTTCCATAGTTTATGAGAACATTCTTTTTTGTTTGTTTCAGTGGATGAGCTGTGTCATCTGGTGTCTGGCTGTTTATTTAGCGCGTCCCCTGGTGGGCACGTGCGTAGTTTCCAATCTCTTCGCATTCCCAACGGCGCCGTGACGAACACTGCTCTATAGACGTGTTCGTACACGTGTACGAGTGTATCTGTAGGATAAATCCTAGTTCTCTCTCCAGGCACAGGATCTTGAGTGCGCGACAGGGACCCCACAGGTCCTACAATCCCATCTCCAGGCCCCATGTCCAATTTTGCTAAAGATCTTCCACAGATGGGGCACCTGGTAACTCTCCCTGTCATTTCGCCCTCTTTGCCGAAAGCACCAATTTATAACATGGGTCTTTTTACACATTTGAAGCTCTTCTATCCAACTTCAAGCCATTGGTCTGGTTATTCCCCTAGAGCACCTCCTCTTCCTCGGGAAAGGCGTAGGGATATTTGCAGATAGCTCTTCCCTTCCAGGCCAAGCTGCCCCCTGCCCCCGCCCCCGCCCCACCGAAGGACACTCAGTGCACGGGTCCCAAAGCCTGGATTACTCAGATCACAGAAGCCTCCGAGCTGGGCGAAGAGCAGACACTCCCTACATATCTGCTGATGTGCCTTCCTTGTCCTTTTCTATATTTATAGGAGAAAAATGGGGTGCTCAGGGGTGCCTGGGTGGCTCAGTCAGCTGGGTGTCCAACTCTTAATTTCGGCTTAGGTCATGATCTCAAGGTCCTGAGATAGGACCCCCGGGTCTGGCTCTGTGCTCGGTGGGGAGTCTGCTTGAGATTCTCTCTCCCCTGCGCCTCCCCCTGCTCATGTTCTCTCTCAAATAAATCAATAAATAAATCTAAAAAAAAAAAAAAAAAAAAGGTAGGATGCTTAAAGTGAGAAAACTTTTTCCTATATGAGGGGGCGGCGGGGAGGATGGGTCCTTATCCCTGGAATGGTTCCACCAGGCTATGGATCCATCTTTGAGGCCAAAGAGGGTGTATGTGGGAGGATGGCCACTGTAAGAACCATGAGGGTTGGAAGAAAGCGTGTTTTACTTGCCATTTTCCCCCTGGGGCCGGTTCTGGTTAAACAGGCAACTTACTGAATGAATGAAAGGAAGCGGGGGCAGGGGAAGTTTCCATTTACTTAGAGCCAGTAGTGGAAAAGCTGTTTTCCCAATGCTGGCAGAGTGTCATGGGGGGTGGGGGGCAGGGCTGAAACAGAGGATGAGCCCAAGGTAGCTTTGCGTATAAAGTCAAGTCACCTACGGTACACGGTACACGTTTCATTGTCCTCAAAATCACCAGAAACCCAAAGCTGCAGCGGCCCTAACCAATCCCGGCCCACCTCCGGAGATTCTGCCAAAGGGCCTTTTGAAATCGCAGCGAACAAGGTGGAACATCCTGCTGCTTCTCTCCTCTGTTCCTTCCTCCCTGCCTGCCCCAGAAGTCACCCTCGCACCGACTACAAAGGGCCAGGCACGGCCCACGTTTCCACAACCCACACTCTGGCAGCGTACACAAAGACGCTCACAAATGTTGCATCGAAACTATACACTACGCTTTGCTGTCCTGTGAACTGTGGTAGCTAAGTCAGCTGAGAAGATTCTAGTTTATAGGGGAACTGGGAGTACTCGGCGGTTTATTGACAGCTTACAAGCCAGCAGCCCTTCCTGCTTTGGCCGAGACCCAGGGCTAGGAGGGCCGTGGCAGGGAGGAGGTCCGGTGTGGGCAGAGGCCGGCAGGTACGCGCCCTAACGCTGTAAGCACCGAGCTGTCCGGGGCTGAGATCCCACCCAGCCCCTGAGCCCAGGCTGGGGAGACACGGCGACAAGGAGGAGTTGGATCTCATCCCCAGGCTCGGCCACACCCTCCATGGCCCAGAACCAGCGGAGACAGAACACGGTCATTCCAGTCTAGACAAAGAGGAGCGGTCAGAGAAAACAGATACCGTTCTGATCTATACTGATCTATAGACTTCGTGTAGTTTCATTTAGGCTTGAGTTAAAAAAAACAATCTGATCAGTCCGTTTTCCCAGAAATGTTCTGCATCTCAGGGGAGAAATAGGCAGATGGAATGTCACGGAAGGGCACAGTTCAATGTTCTCTTTTCTGTCGTGTAGGATCAGCGACATCTTGGGGGAGAGACGAACAAAGCCCGTACTTTGATCCAGCCCCTTCGCCTACACTCTATAGGGAACTTCTGTTTGTGTTTGGTAAAGTAAGGCCTGAAATTTATCACCATAATGGATACATGTATTTTGAAAATGCTTGGAAATATTCCATTTTCAGAATGCACTCAGGGTTATTCTATTAAGACTCCCCTTCCCACCCCCACCAGGGATGTAGAAAACATATTCCCCATGTGGCTGAGAGCAAGAACAAACACCAACACTCGGGACACTGCTGCTCAAAGATGCTTGTTTAGAACACAGGCGCCCGGGTGCTCAAAGGTTGGCAGCGGGAGGTGAGAGTCTGTCTACAGATAAAGAGGCTTCCATTCCCTATCACTATACTCTGGAGCTTCCAGGAACAAATCGGATCACACTGGTCTTTCCACTGGCTATCAGGAGCAAGGGGAGGGAGAGGACAACTGTGGGGGCAGAAATACTTCTCCGGGCACAGAGAGTCCACAGAAGAACCGTGAGCCTCGGTGAGACTTGGCACCAAGGCCTACGCGAAACCTCCCCTCCAGAAGGGGGTACAAGTTAGAAGCGATGGCTATGTTCAGGGGCTCCCATTTGTAGCCAAATACTGGGAGAGCAGTAAAGAAAAGGGATCAACTCCTCCTACCTAAGGGAGAGGCTTTTGCAGCTCACCAGCCACTAAATTTGGCTCTTGATGTCAGGCGTTCCCTTAAAATCCTCCTTCCGCTGCTTGGGGCGCTCTTGGCTCCCTGGGACGCACCCACCAGTTGGAAAATACACACCAGTCCCCCTGGGCCTGTACCACCAGGGCTGAGACCCCTTCCGTCTCTCCCTCTCTGCCCCAATGTCTAATATCTTACTGGCCCAGAAACATCCTCTGGTTCGTGTTGTGACCTCCCTGATTCACCGTTTCAGGACGACACTACAGAACCAGTAAGGGTAAAGACCCTGATTCATACCGTGTGTTTGGGATCCCACACGGTGCCACGCGCAGACAGAGCTGGCCCGCTGGAGGCCGAGGTGACAAAGAGAAGGAGCTACGCTCTGTTAAATGCCCGCATCAGGCTAGTTACCTCACCACTACGGTAAGAGAGGAAAGGCAGCCAACACTTCTGGACCCCAGTCTGGATCCTCCAACTCCCCGGCCTCACGTTCGTCTTTCTCCAGCCTCCCTGGGCTGCTGGCACGGGCACCTCACGCCCCACGACGACCAGCTGGCCTCAACTCACGGCCAAGCAAACATGTCACCCCATTCTTCAGGTGAGGGGACTGGAGCTCTGCTCCGTGGGCAGACACCCAAACTCCCCGCCAATGGCCCAGCTCTCACTCCCGCCAAGTGCCACTGGCGGCTGAGCCTGGTCCCCCGCGGAGCTCGAGCTTCCTACGCTGGGGCCCCGAGGGGCAGACCCTCTTCTCGGGCCGGACAGCCTTGTTTGGACGGCGCTCCCCGTTCCTCGGAGCACAGGGCTAAGAAGCGGGCCCTAACCATCTCAGTCTCCCCGGCTGCTGGGCCCAAGCCATCAGGTGACCACTGACGCGCACGTCGGCGCGCTCCTGCAGCTGGACGAGGAGCCCTCAAGACTGCCGTCAGCTGCACTCCCGGGCCCAGGAGCCGCATCAGGATTCATCACCATCTCTGTCTTACGCCTCACAGCAGACAGACTCGCAGTGTAGAGTGGGCTGTGATTCCACATTTAAAAAAGGGTCACTGACCAGGGTCTGGGGTTATTCTTCTCCCTCTCCCCCGCCCGCGAGCAAATTGCACAAGGCCTCGGGAAAGACAGAGATGGATTGAAGTGAATTATCTGTCCTGATTTTCTAACCTTGTCAACTGCTTTCAGGAGAGGGAGGCGGGGAGGGTGGGGGAGGAGAGAGGAGGGCAGGGAATGAATAAATGTCTGCCAAGAGGCCCAGGGCCGGCCTTCCCAGGCAGACGGGAAGCCAAGAGGAGGCCGGAGCTATGGTGGCAGCTCTGTTAACAATGGGTGGCTTCTTGGGGTGCCTGGGTGGCTCAGTGGGTTAAAGCCTCTGTCTTCGGCTCAGGTCATGATCTCAGGGTCCTGGGATTGAGCCCCGCATCAGGCTCTCTGCTTAGCAAGGAACCTGCTTCCCTTTCTCTTTCTGCCTGCCTCTCTGCCTACTTGTGATCTCTGTCAAATAAATAAATAAAATCTTCAAAAAAAAACCAACAACAAATAACAATGGGTGGCTTGCTGGGGGCTTCCGGTGTCTCACCACGGGGTGGGGGGGGGAAGCGCGCGCGCACACACACAACTGTGGTATTTGCAGCTGTACCCACCCCACCCCCGCCCCGTGAAGCCCCTGGCTGGGAGAACCACAGAGTAGTTGTTCCCGAAGTGCCTTGTGCTTGTGTGGCTGTCAGTGTCACCTGGGAGCCGGTGTGCGCCCGCCCCAGGGTGGGCTCAGGGACAGGGGAAAGCCAGACACACTCCCGTTTCCCCGTGGCACCTCAGTCCCCATCCCCCATACTCTTTCCTCATTTTTACCTTTCCAACACCTCTTGGGTTACTGCCTGGGCCTTGCCCCGCACCCCCCAAAGCAGCTCCCAGCCCACTTCGCCCGGCTGGCCCGGAGAGGCGCCGGCTCCAGACCCAGCACCTCGGCTCCAGACCCAGCACCTCGGCTCCAGACCCAGCACCTCGACAGGGAGGAAGCCCTTCTGGGCCAACAACCCTGGCCAACGCCCCTCTCAGCCTAGAGCAGACAGCTACCCAGGCGACCTTTAACTCCCAGCCCCAAGAAACTGCTAAAAGAAGAAAAAAGTTGGGAGACCTAGATTCCAATTAACTTTATTATTGCTTGCCACAGAACTCTGCGTTACGTACCAAATACTGGCTTTAGTAAGTGGGACAAGAATCTGAAAGATTAATGAGGATTATGTATTTGGGTTCTATTCCAATGTACGCAATCTACTTTCTGTCCAGGAGGAGGCTTGTTTGCGGGGAGTGGGGAGGAATGAGGAGGAAGTGCACACACCTGAGAGGGGCCGCGGTTTTCTCACACACGGAGCAGTGGGCTTCATGGATCTTCCTTGGTTTTCCATCACTATCACGGCCACCACCACCAAGTAACCTTCCCTTGCTCCCATTCCTCCCCAGTGCTGCACTGGCTGCGCTATCAGCCTGGCTATCAATTAAACCAGCCCCAAGAAAACACCCTAAATCTCCATTCAGAGTGGGTCTCCTCAGCAGGGTGGCCCGGGAAAGGGTCCCACATCTGTCGACTCCTCAGATTTGGCTAGGGGGACATCTGCCTCATAGAATCAGGGGAGTCAGATGTGAAACTCGGAGCACCAAATTACATATATTTAAGGTGTAAAAAAAAATCATATATATTTAATAGAAATACACTATCAGTATCCATCGGCTGCCCTGAGATTTTCTGCAATTTACACTCTTGTCTCTGAAGTTACGAAATAGGAAGGAGTTGAATAAACGAAGTCGACAGAGTTCTCAAAATTCATTATAAAGCACTAGTTAAAGTCCTTCAGATGAGCTTGTTAAAAAACAAAATTCAACTGAGTAAATTTAAAGATCTAATTGGCCTTGCTAAATGATTCATGAATCGGGCAGCCTCCCATCTAGCAAGTAGAGGAGAGCTCCAAAGAGCTACAGAAAGGGAAAGGGTTTTTATTTTTTATTTTTTTGAAAGGGTTTTAAAGGCAGGACAAGGAAGTCAAAATAGAGAAAAGGATTATTTCAGGTTAGGTCACCTTCCTTTGGGGACAAAAGGGTCTTAGTAGGTAGATCACTTCATCTTTCTTTGGGGAACGTGACAGATGACCTTATTGGTGCTGACCAGAAAAATTCCAGACTGACCTGTGTAGGGTACGTTTCTAGGGGAGGCTGAAAGTACCATTAGGTTAGGTTAATTAAGCTCTAGTCTGGTGACCTGGCCTAACGGACACCATTTTGGGCCTGTGGCTTTCTTTTTAACAAGCGTCACACAAAAGCATGCACACTGCCCTGATTCCGCTTATGAAGTTCTAGAGCAAGCAAAACTAATCTACGGAGGAGGACAAATTTTAGAAGAGTAGTTGTTGGGGGTAAGGGACTGGGAAGGGAAGGGACTGGGAAGGGGCATGAGGGAACTTTCTGGGTTTATGGCAATATTCTGCATCTTGATAGGAATTTGGGTACACAAACTCAGGGAGTGGTAAAGTCTTATGCATTTCACTTTGTATACATTTTACTGCCTCTTGCCTCTATGAACAGATAACCTATGAACTCTAGTTAATAATGTACAGAGTTAAGCTGTTCAGGGATGAAATGTATGATGTCCACAAGTTACTTTGAAATGCATCAAAAAACAACAGATTTCTAAGTGGACCAAAGGATGGACAGATATGAGATAAAACAAGTAGAGTAAAAGGCAAATGGCAGAATCTAGGCTCTGGGTGGTAGAGAGATAGGTATCCGCTATTCAAATCTCTTTCCAGTTTTCTGCATGTTCGAAAAATTTTCAGAATAAAATACTGGGAAAAATACTTCTTTTGGGATCAAAGAAATTGTAAGATCGACACTGATTTGAGTTTCATCATTTATAACGAACTCTGCTCAACATGCTAATAAGCAGAGACATGCCCAGTAGGCAAAGGAAACAAACAGAAAGGAATGTGGGAAAGCTGACTTCACCATTATTCCGTGTCACCAAGCTTTCAGGGTGAAGGGCTCTCAGCACTGCTTCTCTGCTGTGCTGTGGCTTTCTCTATTCTGGAACCCAGGCTAACCCCAGTCTTGACAGTCTGAAAACTCAATTATCAGTGTTCCCAGGGACGAGCAAACCCTGGGAAACTGGTTCGCATTAATCCGACTCAAAAGACACTGATCCCTCCATTGGTGACTTAGTTTAGCATGGTAAGCAGCACATCGGAATACGCAGCTAAGAGAATGCGCCTGTATCCTCTGTAGCCTGAAATCAATAAAAGGAGATCAAATCTACCCTCAGAACACCGAGGGAACAGGGGAAAGGTGGGTGGACTGTGTTGAGAGCTTATTACATTAAATTATCCCTTCCCTGCTCCAGGAGGTCACTGTTCCTGGAAATCTAATTCGGGTGCTCACAGCAAGCTACCCTTCTCCTTGGAAAGTACTTCTGATGAACCTTGCGCACGCACACACACGCGTGCGCCTTCCGGGCTTATCAGGTTCCAGGACCGGGTTCTGTCTGTGGGGCACTGCGCACTGGGCACCAGCTGCGTGCCCTCCCAGGGGTTCGGTTCATCCTCACATCCAAGCCGCTGCCCACTTCATCGGAGGAGGAAACCAAACGCTAGAGAAGTTAAATAACATCCATGGTCGAGTCCTAGAAATATGTGCCCAGTGCCCAACTCATTATCTTTGTAACTCGTGCTGTCCAGCTTATTTAGGGCTTAGCTTCTACTCTATTAAAGCTCAGAGCACAATTTCAAATATACGGGGTTGGGAACACTGAATGGGGTCCGCAGAGTAGGGGAAACAACCAGGACTTTGGAATAAAAAAAAAAACTTGACTTTAAACTCCTCTTAAAATAAGTTGTGGAACCTTAGACAAGCCATCTCATTTCCCTTTCAATTTCCTCTTCCATTAAATGTGGACAGATTCCCCGCTCATGGGATCACTGCCATGGGCAAATGACCTGACCCCTCTTCAGGCCTCAGTTTCTTCAGAGGCAACGTAGAGACATACCCCAGGGCCGCTGTAAAGTTGTGGGACAATGTCCAAGAAGTCCTAGTGCAGAGTCGGGTTCTCAGGGAGAGCATGCTCTGCGCTGGACAAGACTTGGGGTCTTCGTGGGGCTCATCCATTCCCCAAAGACCTCACCCTATGGGTGAAGACAAGCTTCCTACTACCGGAAGCACAGAAGATGAGATTTGCTCCTTCTCCAAAGGCCACGTCTGTCTGGCCCTGTTACTGGGAAGTTTTGGTGTTCCTGCCACATCCCCGGGCCCACAGCAGAGAGAATTCATGAATATTTTAAAATGAAGTCCTTGGAAAAATAGGGTTGAGCCTGAGAGTCATGTAGTTTTCACTCAGGAGCCCCCTTGACCAGATGGAAGTCCGGCTTACAATGAGAAACTTCTGGGGCCCTCGTCAGAGCACCGATGCCCCGCAAACTGCCCACGCGGTCCTACTCTGTTGCTCCTTTAGATTTATAGACATTAGAAAGGGTTTGCACTCATGATTCACATTCATCTGGTTCCAAAATAAACAGAATTCTACCTTCAAAACAAGTTAATCAAAACCTAGGTTCCTTTGTGCTTTTCTGTTTTTTTGGTTTTTTTTTTTTTTTTAAAAAAGGACAAACCAGAGGGAAAGGGCTTCCTTCTGGCAGCGAATGTTTGGAACGTGCTGTGTGAACAATAGCTCGCTTCCTGGACGCTCAGCTGGAGGCTGCTTCTCCATTCAGGACAAGACGTTTCATGGGAGGGAGGTGCCGCCTTTCTATGAGGCGGCTCCTTGGCAAGAACACAGAGGATCCCAGACAACACCAGAGAGAGGAGAGGAAGCAGGGTCTTAACTCAGCCCTGTAGAGGTGGTGAGGCCTGGAGGCCGGGGTGCTGCCGTCATGCCCGACGCCTCTGAGAGCGCTGGCCCCTGCAGGGCAGGGTCGGCAGTCAGTAAGAGAGGCAGACTGCGGGACGAGCTGGGCCATCTGCAACAGGGATCCCAGCGCCTAGCTCTCGAGTCCGGTAATGACCTCTAGCTAGCTGACTGAACTGCACACCATCTACTCCCGCCGGGAACTCAAGCCCACATTCCCAGCTGGCACGACTCTCTCGAGCACACCCAAGGGTCTTCTGCTTCTACCCACTGGGTGCTCGGCTTCCCAAGAATCAGTTGGGATCATTTCCAAATTAGTTTAAGATGGCTGTGTCTTTGTTGGCGAAAACAGAAAATTTGATTAGACTTTACCTAAATGATGAAACAGGCACAAAGACAGTGGTTTCCGTGACAACCGAGGAGCTGCTTTGAGGAGACTCAATAACAGAATCATTTTTTAAAAATGTGCTCTTGGATTAGGTGTCATTGGAGAAATAAATTATAAAGCATTCTAAAAGGATTCCGTACTCAGATTGTTTCACGAGTGGCTAAATTCTTGCTTCGCTTTGCTTTTAAGAAACTCCAACCGGAAGTTTTAACCAATGATGTTTCGTGGGCGTGATTCAGCTCATAAATAGTGGACAGAGAAGTCCAGATTGGCAGGTCCACAGGGGAAGAAAAGGCCCGAGCTCCACATCAAAACACCGCGATACACACCGATCGGTTTGGGGTGAAATGAAAATGTTTGTATTCTTTTTAAAAGTGACTTCCTCCTTTAACAGAGGTTTGTAATTAGCCAAATAACCCCCTGTCCCAAGTGTCCACATAGAAAGTCCCTGTGGGGAGCTGGCAGGAGCGCCCGATAAACACTAGCCCGTCACCGATACCGTGGGCCCGCCGTGCCGAAATTCACAAACTGCTTTTGTTATCAAGTCAGTCTCAACTTACACAGACACAGAACCCCCTCTCTGGCTCCTTTTTCCTGAAAAGCCTCTCCACGGGCGGCTGGTAAACAAACCCGGGTGAATCCCAGCATACTCTCAGCCCTTCCTCCTTCCTCATCACAGTTCCTGTTTGCACAATGCCCTGCGCTTTCACTGATGACTGCCAGGGCGAGGCCAACCAGCCAGGGCCGATGAGTTACAGATCAAAGGCATTAGCAGCAAGTCATGGGCTCTTACACTCTATCAACTCAGGGGCTACCTCATGCAAGTCAGATTTCCAGCTGCCATTCACTCGCACACAGCACTTGGTAACAGGAACTCCTGGCAGCCCGGATCTCAAGCTGGGAGCACGGAGACAGAGAGTCTCCAAGTTAACTAAGACC
>CM052802.1:94528556-94549480 GCA_028533885.1 Nasua narica | reverse complement strand
TCCACTGAAACCACGATCAACAAGCCATCTGTTTTTCTCAAACATGTCTGGGCTCGGGCTGTATGTGTGTGCAGGTGTGTGTGTCCCCGCGCGCGTGCACATGCATCAGAACCTCAAACACGCTCCTACATAGTTGACAATAAACAGGATGGCTCTAGTCAAAACTGTGAAATCGCTTCTCGGCCTTTTGGCTAAGATCAAGTGTAGTCAAAACTGTGAAGCACAAAACCCCTGACCTCCTTTCCAAAAACGCATCGCTCCCCAAAGTGGGAATAAGGGAGTCCGGCTGGTACAAGGACCAACGTCTCGGCCGCTGCGCCCTCACCACCGCGTCCCTGGCAACAAAGGACGGGAAGACCCAGATGCGTCTCTCGGTCTGGCAAGGAAGGAAACGCTGGCTCAGAGAGGTTAAGGGACTTGAGATGGGCAGAACGGGGCCCACGCCTTGCTTCTTGCCTCTCTGCTTAGATACCCTACTGACTTTGCCAGCTGGGGAAGTGGCAGCGCACGGAACAACCTTTGTGGAAGACACCGAGGCCTCCGGAGGCTGGACCCTGAAGGCAAAGGCCCGCAGGGAGATAAATGTCCTCAAGCCTTAGCTCTCCGCATCCCTGGGCACTCGTCTCTCGTAGGAAAATGGCTTCTGTGCAAAACACTGCGCTTTCCCACTTCAGGAAGGTGACACGGGGTAGCGGTCCCTAACTGAGCAAGTCTGTAGGCTATTTTTCCTCCCAACTGGGATCGCAGGAACGTTAGATGGTTGCCAACTTCTCATCATGGCAAATAAGGACTTTAAAAAAATGAACATGGTGGAAGTATGAGGGAGAACTTTGTGACAGGGCACTTCTGATCTCGATGGTGGTGGTGATTATGTGACCCTATGGCTAATAAAACCACATAGCACCACACATGCATGCACACACACACACACACGCATGTGTCAAACTGGTAGAATGTGAATAAGGTGTGTGGATTATGTCCGTGTCACTCTTCCGGTTCTGCTATTATATTAGAGTTCTGGAATATACCACCACTGGTAGAAGCTGGATGAAGGGTAATGAGTAAAGGATCTCTCTGTACTATTTCCACAACTCCCTGTGAATCTCTAATTATTTAAAAACAAAACTTCTGAATAAAGGAAAAGAATATTAATTTAACATGCAAACTACCCCCTTGGTTTTATGTTAGAAAGGACAATGAGGCACAAAAACAAAATAGACATAATCAGAATAAAGGCAGTTGGTAACCGAACCCCAGCGGCACTGCCATGATACTCCTCATTGTTAATCTTCTCCCTTTATCGTGGACGTCTCAAAACTGGGTTAGGATGACCTTAGTAAGAATGCAAGATTCTGGTTCCTATCCTCTGCAGCTTGGCAAGCAACCACAATGTGCCAGATTTTGCCGACAAAAAATTAAAGTTTCTCTTGTGCCTTCTACTCCTCTTACCAGTGCCCAGAATGCTCTGCTTTTCCTTTTCTTTTCTCCCAAAGAGACCCCGTGTCAGACACTTACAGCGCCAGATTTTTTCATTTACTCCTGGGCCCCGCCCTGCCCTGTCCCAGACTCTAAGATCCAGAGTATTCTCACGACAGCCTCTCCCTTCCTCCTGACATCACCCTCTGCAGCTGCTTTCAGCTGAGTACTTCGCCCCTGAGTACTCGCTGGCCACATCCCCTCCAGAACCGGGACCTCAGGAGCAGGTCTGTCCTAGTAAGTACCAAGAGGGACAGTGGTAGTGCTCTACAACCACCTCTGGGGGAGGGGGGGCTGCATTCAGGAAAGCCTGGGCCTGCTGACGGCTGGTGTGGAGGTACTTGGCACTCATCATTTCCGAGCCTGCCCGTCAGACGGTTCGTGACTGTGAGTGCCTGCAACTCTCCAAGGGTTGTCTCTGGCCCCCAGGGCCCTCCGGGCCTGTACCCTGAGCAGACTGGAAGCGCCAGGGCGGTAATGTCCTGCCCCTCTTCCCACTAAGGGAGCAGCTCTCACCGAGACTGACTGGAGGTGGGGAACAGCCCAGCCCCCTCTACCCTCGATTGGGGTAACTGAGGCTATCTGTCAGAGTTTCCCAGTGGCACTGAGCCCCAGGGCCCAGAGAGGTAACCCCCCATGATCACAAACCCTTTACTGCTTTCCTTTCTCAGTGCTTCCGGAGATCACCTCCCAAATAAACGATCTGCATCTAAATCCCGCTTTTGGGGGAAACTCACCTTAGAGAGATGGTCATAGGGAACAGCAATAACTGGGAAATTAGAGCTGAATATGAATGAGTGTTATCTCTGTGGGTGTCTGAAGGACGTATATCTGTGTAATGAGGGAGACTGCCAATGGCACGGCCACTGGCAGATACTAGAGAGCTAACGGAGGAATTAAAAAAAAACTATAAAAACTTGATTTGCCTGGGTAATACTCTTAATAGCCATTTATAAGAACTGCTTTTCATTTGCCTAATTACCGCTAGCACAGTAACTACCATGGAAATATTAAATGTGTCAGACAGAATTTGCATTAAATTTTATTTGATTACTAATGTTATACAATCCCACGCTGGAGGAAACCCTGCCAAGACGGCTCTTAAAGCAGTTGTCAAAGTGGTTGTCCAGCAGCAAGGGGCTCACCTGGAGGGCAGGCTCTGCTTTTAGCCCAGAGGGTCAAATTCAGCAGCCGAAAATCCTCATTTCTGTCCTGTCCCTACATGCCGTTGGCGCTGTCCGTCTGTGGTCACAGCCTGAGGACCGCTGCGTCAAAGTGCCATAAGTGAAGGAAGAGCAACTAGGGGGCTAACCTTTCCACTTGGCATTTGCAACAGCAAGGGTGATCGTCTGGTTCAAGAAAACAGGTGCAATCTTTGAACGCTCTAGATCAGTCACTGAACCGGAAGGAGATTTGGTAGGCTGACGGTCTACACCGAAAAAGGTAAAATAGTTCGAACTGTTACTCAAGCACATCCCTGGAAATGTGGGTTTGCTCGCTGAGTCAACAAGCGACAGTGCCCACTCTGTCCCTAAGATGTTGCTAGGCAACAGAGCTCTGGACACTGTCAAAGGTCCCTCGAGACTTCGGGGAGGTCCCGTCCTCTGTGGACCTGTTTACTAACCTGTAAGGAGAGAACTCCTATTTGGGCAACTGTCCAGCCCCGGCATTTTACAGTGAATAAGAGCAGCACAGTGGCTCAAAGCAAAAGTATTCGGCCTGGCTGTGTGGGCAGTGTGACGAGAAATGTGGGGAACAGCTTAGCGGCTCCAGCGGGCCAACTGTGACAGGGCAGGTGAGGCCCTGAGAGCAGTCCTGGCCCCGAGAGCCTTCTGGACGGTCAGTCCGATTCGATTCAATGAATGCCCCAATTAAAGGGGCTGCCAAGGTAGGTCAATCTGGCGTCCCAAACCAACGAAAGAATGTGGAGGCCCCCAGCATGAAATCCACATCCTTAATTGGTACTCCCCTGATATAGGATGATATTTAATCACTCCGACCGCTGAGGGGAAAATGGGAGCCGCTCGCTAGAATTAAGGGTGCTATGATAACCTCAACTGAGGTTTTCAATGAGCCTTGTGCTAACAGCTTTCCTGCTCTGAATGCAAAGCGGGACTCGAGGGGGGAGAGGCGGGGCAGCCACCTGTGAAGGGCGGCCGCTGATGACACCGCTCCGTTTCTGAGAGGCTGGGCTTCGGAATGCATCTCCGGATGTGTCCTAGGCAAAGCACTGACCGTCCTGATTCCACGGGGAACCTGCTGCAACATTCTTGCTTTATTTTATTTTATGGGAGGAGAAACTGTCACCAGGGAGGGCCATCATTTGTTGAAAACACCAACAGGTCAACTGTGGGGCTGGGAGGAGAGGTGACAGACCCAGGCCGGCAAGTTCTGGTCAGTATGCGGCCAGGTCTGAGGTAGAAAGGGACTCAGTAAAACAAACAACCACCCCAAGACCCGTATGTCCATGTGGCGCTAAGATTAAACAGGTGGTGGGGCGCCTGGGTGGCTCAGACGGTTACGTGTCTGCCTTCGGCTCAGGTCACGATCCCAGGGTCCTGGGATGGAGCCCCGCATCGGGCTTCCCAGCTCCATGGGAAGCCTGCTTCTCCCTCTCCCTCTGCCTGTTGCTCCCCCCTGCTTGTGCACGCTCTCTCTCTCTGTCAAATAAATAAATAGAATCTTAAAAAGAAAAAAAAAAAGATTAAACAGGTGGAAATGGAGTCCAGCAATGCCACCTTGAAGAGGGGCACCAGGGGCTGTGGCACCGTTACCCACCTATAATCTCAACAGCCCCTTGCCAAGCCAACCCAAAGAAAAGATTCTTTTATATATAAACAACTAACATTTTCTTAGTCTCACACGAGGTATAAATGGAAGCATATTTAGAAATGATTTTTGTTGACCTAACACATTAGACTTCAATAAACACAGCGAGGCGGATCATTAAGACAAGGCCTTACTTCCAATCAGGCTGCTGGCCCCAAACCCTCCTTATAACGGAATTCAGGAGCCACCCCCGCTGTCCTTCAAGGAAGCTCCGTAAGAGAAAGAGCTGTGTCCTCATCTGTGCCCCCTGCAGCCAACACCTAGCACGAGGCCTGACGCGTAGCTGGCATCCCGGAAGGACCTGCGGATTGACCGCACCCTCTCAGCCAGCCCAGACGGCCCCTGGCAGTGTGGCTGGGAACGGGCCAGCCTGTGCCTTTTCACCGGTCACTCCTGGCGAGACAGTTCCTAGGTTAACGTGTTCCACCTACTCTCTCGGTAAGGAGTCCCACAGGCTTACTACCACCCGGGGAAAGTGAGCAGTTTCCTTTATTTGTTCTAACTCACCCTTTAAGTTTCCACATCTGCGTTTTCCTTCCTCGAGCTAGCATTTGGGAACAGGACTGGGAATGGGCTCTGTCGTCCTTCTGTGAGTTTACAGGTGTCGGTCCCACTCTCAGCTGGGGCTTCCTCTCTTTGAACGTGGAGCCCTCCCCTTGGTAGATTCGACTGCCTCTGATTAAGATCCCCTCAGATTTACGATGCTGTGTCTTTTCTTCCGCTCGACACCGAGGAAATACAGACACAATTACCATAGTACATAAAATTTAGCAAATGATGCAATGACCCAAGGCAATGCCAAGCCTCTGAAGGCTTGGAAATGTATTTTAATTAATCCAAGCAGGAGGCAGTCGAAACTAAATTCAGTAAGGGGCATGGCCCCAAATCTAGTAGGGGTACACGAGGCTCCCCAAACGCAGGTGGTATTTTCCACAAGCCGCGTCAAGACCCAGTAAATGCTGCTTTGTGTAATGACTGACCAAAGAAACTGCGGGTGGTAACGGGACTGATGACTTCAAATAAAAGGCCTAAATTGGTAGCCCTCTCTTCCAGGAAAGGGGTCTGAATAGGCAGCAAAATCCAGACTGCTCAGGCCCCATGCCGGGAAGCAAACCCCTTCCAGAGCAAAGAGGGACGTTAACCCATCAGCGCGAGGGCCAATAGACTTGTTCTTCGGCGTCTCTGTTTCCACCCTCGAGGCCTGGGACATTTTACATCGAAACCTTTGTCAGCAGTGAAACAATTGCATCCATCGCTAAGCTCCAGCCTTAGAAATTGGCAGTTTTCCAGTCGGTGCCCAGGATGAATAAAGGCCACATCTAATTGAACCTTCAGGAGGAATTTAGCACGGGGAAACAGCATTATCTGAACTGGAGCATGGCCAGATCTCTGGGTTAATACCCCAACGGGGGAGACTCACCAAGGACCTTACTTCTAGATCGGCAGCAATATTTCTGATTTTTAAAAAATGTGCTTTGGGAAATTTTCTCTTTAGTCAAATCAATTTCACCGGCATTCATATATGTCAGAGATGCTAACTCTTCCGCTCTATTGAGTAAGTGCCTATCAAGCCTGTAAATGGCTTTAAACACATGGCCTCAGCCAAGGATTTGTTTAGTTATGCATTCACTCTACCGCAGCAAGCCCTTCTGGAGACCTACGGCGACAGATGGAGCTACCTGGGCAGAAGCTGGTATTTTAACTGAAATATCCTATAGCTGGTTTGGTTCTTTTCTCTTCTCAATCTAATTTAAAAGATTAAGGGCCAAGAACAGGCCAAACCTATTTTTGTTCTTGACTTAAATATATGCTACTTGAAAGCAGAAAGGGTTGTAACATCCACTGTGACATTTCCAAGGGGGCTTCTGTTCTCAACATTCTTTATAAATGTTAACTATTTTATGTATGAGAGGGCAGGCAGTAAATGGAGTTAGCTTAAAACTTATATTGGCCTTTAAATGTCAAAGTCAACCCTCCCTTTCAGAATCAGAATGTTTTGGTAAAACGTTTTCAACTTAAAAAAAAAAAACCAAAAAAACCCAAAAAAACAAAAAAACAAGGGGAGGTGCTAATCTATCAAATTGAGAAATCCCCAGAACACTAGCAATAAACCTATAAATCCTAAAACCCATAAACTTCTATGCTCCCGTCTGTGAAGCAATTACACCACGTATTTTCTAGAATCCCTCAGTGGTGGTACAAAAGGGCTATTATTTATTACTAGAGAATAAAAATGATAATTCAGAATTTAAGGGTGAGATGGAGAAGGACCTAATTATTACATTCCCCTTGAGAAGAAAAAGAAAGAGATCTACGTCCAAGCATGGCAAGGTATTTAGCAATCCAAACCTCGAGCTCTTTGGAGTGAACGTGACATTTTAAGGACTCAGGATGTCCAACATCTGAGGTCCTTGGTCACTGGCTCACATTTCTAAGTGCCCCCTCTGGGAAGGGGAACCTAAGGGCTTGCAAAAATGAACCGTGATTACTACCCTTGAAATGTCTCTGATCTCATTAGGGAGACAGGCTACGTGCAAAAAAAAAAACAAGATCAGCAATGCCCACAGTGTCATTTGGTGCCTGAGGACCAACAGCCAAAGGGGAAGCCTCTGCAGCCTCGAAGTGCCCACATGTGGGTTTACAGCAGGGACTGGACCTCCTCTGCTCCTGGAACTGGGCTCTCTGGTCCCTGCCACTGGTGAGCTGGCTTAACTCCTTCAATCTAAGTGGGGCCTACCCCACCTCCCACTCCTCATAGCACTCTTCATCTTCGAGGGCACTTATCTTCATTTGTGAAATATTTTTGTTTGTGCTTGTTTAATATCTGCCTCTCCCCTTAGACTGTAAGTCCCTCAAAAGCTGAGGGTTTGTTTGCTATTTCACTTCTGTACACGCAGCACCTAGACCCATGTCTGGTTGTATAAGAGGCTCTCGATACCGTGTTGAATGAATGAATGAGTGAGCAAGCCTTTAAGGAAGGGTGGAATTTCAACAAAAAGAAATCAAGAAAGCCATTCCAACAGGAAAAAAAAAGGTATAAACCAGAGTGTAGAGGAAAATCATGGGTAAAGGAATTACCTGGAGCCAGAAAAAACAGAGTAGAAGGTGAGAGAGAAAGCCAGGTATAGAAGCAAGACCCTGGGGCATTCTCTCTGGAGAACCATGAACTCTAGGCCGAAGAATGGGGACTCTGTACTGCAACAGTAAAGGACCAAAGGTAGTTTTTAGTCAGAGGAGGGAATACGAAATGCTTAAGATCGTGAAGAGCAGCCACAGGGGAGAAGGACTAGAAGAGAAGCCCAAAGGCAAGCCAGAGACTACTGAGGCGGTGGTTGTTGAGGGGGTACCCCTGGGTCAGAATGGAAGGGTAGAGACTGTGGGAAGAAACCTGGTGACTGACACAGGAGGGAAGAAGAGGAAGAGTTCAGAGTCAAGGACAAGTGAGGGTCTGAGACACTCTTTGCAGAGCCTGGCTAGGGGTCATGTAGAAAATACAGGCTTTCCTACTTCCCATCTCTCCTGTTGATCTTAAATGAAAAACGGATACAAAACCATCCTTCCCTGCAAATTAAGGGCATGGTGAGTTCTGCAGCGGCCAAACAATGCCTGAGAAAGGCTCAGGGACCCAGAGCGGGCCATTCTGCTGGTAGGTGGAGAGTAGTCGCAGGCATTGTTTCATATTGGGGTGCAGGGAAGACCTACATTGGCTCTACCAAAAAGCACAACAGGGGAGAGGCTCAGCTGTGTCTCCCAGGCAGGGAGCACAGGCAGAAGCTTCCGGAGGGAACACGCGGCTCTCCGTCACTTCACAGAGCAGCTTTGTGGAAGGCCTCCCGATGAGAGTGGAGGGGCTCTGGGGGGTCATGCGTGCAGTTCTTGATTTGGGCTCACTGACACATTCACCCCCTTAATTATTCAGGAGAGTGGGAGGCAATCACATTCCCTGATGAGGCATTATCAGATGCCGTGTGACAAGTAAAATCTCATCGTGCTGTATAATGTCATCTGTAATGATGTCACACAACTTCCAGAGGACTTGCTGACCTGGATGCATCAACGGGTCGGGACAGATGCAGTTTGAGAACAAGTCATCTGAGGAAAAGGAGAAGGAATTGGGGTGCCTGGTAGGGAAACAAGAAGGTCCGAGAGCAGGAGGACATAGCTGCAGCTTCAAATGTCCGAACAACCGGGAAGCAGGACAGTGCGTCTGACCCTCAAGGGAGAACCAGAACCGATGGGGGGGGGGGGGGATGGCACAGATCTTAGCTGGAAATGAGAAAGGATTTCCTGAGATTTCTCACATGTAATGGCAAACCACAGAGGCAGTCACTGGGGAGTTTCCAAGGAAGAGCCAGAAGTGTGCTTTTAGAGAACACGAAAGTGCCTGTTTTTTTTTTTTTTAAGATTTTATTTATTTGACAGTGAGAGACAGAGAGAAAGAGAGAGAGAAGGAACATGAGCAGGGGGAATGGGAGAGGGGAAGCAGGCTTCCTGCTGTGCAGGGATCCCGATGCGGGGCTCGATCCTAGGACCCTGGGATCATGACCTGAGCCAAAGGCAGAGGCTTAATGACTGAGCCCCCCAGGCACCCCAAAAGTGCCTGTCTTTAAGGCAGGTGAATGACATGGTAATTCAGATTTCTTCCAATGTCGGAATTGGCGGATTAGCTTGAAATCACACCACCCTGCAAGTCCCAGACAAAATAAAAACACAAGCAGGAAAAGATCCCAAACCTAAGAGTCTTCCATCCTGGACACCAAGAAGCGGAAGAAATGCTTTGAGCTTTAACAGTGAAATGAAAAACTCATGTTTTCTCTAAGGAGTTCCCTCTCCCAAGTCACTTTCCTTTACACGCATGACAACATTTTCATCTGGAGTTGGGAGGAAAACTAAGAAAGTGCTGTGATAAGTTGGGTCAAAACTAGAGGAATTGAACAATAACTAAATTAATGCAAAAACAACAACTGGGCTCACTTCTATCCTAAATTCAATTTTATCAAGACTTAGAAAGGGCGCCTGGGTGGCTCAGTGGATTAAAGCCTCTGCCTTCAGCTCAGGTCATGATCTCGGGATCCTGGGATCGAGCCCCACGTTGGGCTCTCTGCTCGGCGGGGAGCCTGCCTCCCTCACCCCTCTCTGCCTGCCTCTCTGCCTACTTGTGATCTCTCTCCCTCTCTCTGTCAAATAAATAAATAAAATCTTTAAAAAAAAACAAACAACTTAGAAGCCATAGCTCCAACTGGCCTCCCTCATTTATCAACTCTAACACCTTAGGGAAATCCTTTCAATTTTTAGAAATTTAGTTTCCATAACTGGAAAACTGAATCAAATGGTGGGCTAGATCAAATAGTTGCCAAAACCCAGCAGGATCTTTGGTCTTGACGATTTTTTTATTTGACAACCAAAGCAAAAATAAGCAAAAAGCTCTATATCAAACTAAAATACTTCTGCACAGTGAAGTAAACCATCAAGAAAATAAAAAGGGGGGCGCCTGGGTGGCTCAGAGGGTTAAGCCTCTGCCTTCGGCTCAGGTCATGATTCCAGAGTTCTGGGATCGAGCCCTGCATCGGGCTCTCTGCTCAGCAGGGAGCCAGCTTCCCCCCGCCCCCCGCCTGCCTCTCTGCCTACTTGTGATCTCTCTCCCTCTCTCTGTCAAATAAATAAAATCTTAAAAAAAAAAAAAGAAAAGAAAAAGGTAACTTATGCAATGGGAAAAGATATTTGCAAACCACATATGTGAGAAGGGGCAGATATCCAAAATATAGAAGGAACTCTTAAACTCAACAGCAAACAAATAAAAAAACAAAACAAGAAAAACCCAACCAAAAACAAACAAAAAACACCAATTCAATTTAAAACGGGCATTTAAAACGCAAAAGAGGGGCGACTGGGCTGGCTCAGTCAGCCGAGTATCCAACTCTTGATTTCAGCTTGGGTTGTGATCATAGGGACATGGGGTCAAGCCCCGCACTGGGCTCCGCATTCAGCGTGGAGTGTGCTTGAGACTCTCTCTCCCTCTGATCCTTCCCCCTCTCACTTGCTCTCTCTCTCTCTCTCCCTCTAAAATAAATAACTCCTAATAAAATAAAATAGGCAAAAGACATAAAGAGGCATTTTTCCAAAGAAGACATAAAATGGCCAACAGGTACACGAAAAGAGGCTCCACTTCACTTAACATGACGGAAATGCACATCAAAACCTCAGTCAGTGCGTACCTCACACATGTTAGAATGGCTATGATCAGAAGACAAAGAGATAAAAAGTGTTGGCAAGGACAGAGAGGAAAGGGAGCCCTGCATACCGCTTGTGGGAATGTAAACTGGTGCAGCCACTATGGAGAACAGTATGGAAGTTCTGCAAGAAATCACAAACTGAAACTACCATATGACCCAGGAATTTCAATTTGGCTTTCTATCCAAAGGAAATAATCAGCATTTCAAAGAGAAACATGCACCCCTATGTTCATAGCAGCATTATTCACGACAGCCAAGGTATGGGAACAATCTAAGTGTCTGTTGATGGATAGTGTAAGGAAATATGGGGGCGCCTGGGTGGCTCAGTGGGTTAAAGCCTCTGCCTTCGACTCAGGGTCCTGGGATCGAGCCCCGCATCGGGCTCTCTGCTCAGCAGGGAGCCTGCCTCCCCCACCCTCTGCCTGCCTCCCTGCCTACTTGTGATCTCTCTCTCTCTCTGTCAAATAAATAAATAAAATCTTCAAAAAGTAATGTACACTTATGTACGTATTACTTATGTATATATAATTTATATATCATTATGTATATATAATGTAGTATGTATATGTACAATGGAATATTATTCAGCCTTAAAAAAGAAGGGAACCCTGTCATTTGCTACATCATGGATAAATCTGGAGTATATTAAAAACAAAAACAAAAACCCGGAGCACATTCTGCTAGGTGGAATAAATCAGCCAGAGAAAGATAAGAACTGTATGTTATCATTTATATGTAGACTCGTTAAAACAACAACAACAACTCCAACTTACAGAACTGCAGGGAGGGGGAATAGGGAGAGGCTGGTAAAAGGGTACAAACTTTCAGTTATAAGATGAGAAAGGTCTGAGGATCTAATATGTAACACAATGACTATAGTTGATAACGCTGTATTATATAATTGAAATTTACTAATAGAGTAGAACTTAAATGTTATCTCAAAAAAGGAGGAGGAGGGAAATATGTGAGGTGATAGATGCATTAATTAACTCAATGAGGGAAACCCTTTCACAACATATATGTATATCAGATCATTACCTTGTATACTTTAAATATCTTATAATTTTATTTCACCTCAGCAAAGCTGGAAAAAAGTCAACAGGATGCTTATCACCCCTTAGATAAAAATAAATTCCAGAAGAAACAAAGATTTAAACCTGAAAAATAAAACCATGAAAGTACTAGAAGAGAATAAGAAAATGTTGTGTGGGTTTGTTGTTGTTGTTTTTTTTTTTTTGTAATCCGAGTAGGGACGGGATTTTTTAACTAGGACACAAAATCTAGAAGCAATTAAAAGATTTATTCAACTATACAAAATTTTAAATGTCTGTATATTGGGGTGCCTGGATGGCTCAGTTGGCTAAGCATCTGCCTTGGGCTCAGGTCATAATCTCAGGATCCCGGGATCCAGCCCAACATTGGGCTCCCTGCTCAACGGGGAGTCTGTTTCTCCCCCCTTCCCTCTTTGCTCTCCCTCCCTCTCTTTCTCTCTCTCAAAAAATAAATAAAATCTTTAAAAAAAATAAATAAATTTCTGTATGTTAAAAAAATACATAATGTTATATGTCAATAATACCTCAATAATAATTTGTAAAAACCCATCAAATGCTACAAAGCCAAAAGACAAATTGTATTATAGATAAAAGGCTAATTTTTTTAAACGTAAAGTGCTTCTATAAATTCAAAGAAACAACAAATCAAATCAACAAATCAAACAAAAAATCAAATCAACAACAGCAATCAAAAAAAGAAAGAAAAGGAGGAAAGAGAAAGCAAAGGAACAAGCAGAACTCAGAAAAGAAAAAGTTTTTTAAACATGTGCAAAGATGCCGACCTCACTCATAATAATAAAAAAAAGACACCCACTTTAAAACTATACCAGGATAACATTACACATCTGTTAACCAAAAAGAAATTGAAAAGCTGAACACTCCCAGGCTGGTGAGGTTCAAGAAACAGACTCTCTTTAGAGTTGTGAGTGTGAGAGTAAATTTAACACGCACAAACCCTTTACCATAGCTGTTTATCCTCAAGAAACTTATCTTAGAATGACTTTGTATAAGGATATGCATTGTAGCACTACTTGTAATTAGTAGGAACTGAGTAACATCCAAAATACCCATCTAGAGAAAACTTTTAAAGTCAATGATTAAGTATATCCATACTGTGGAATCATATGAAATATAAAAAAGAAAAGGAAACACTTCATGTCCTTAATTAGAAGGACTTTAAAAAATAGACTATTAAGTGAAAAAAGCAATGTTCAGAGCAGTATGCGGAATACGGCACCGCTTGTCTTAAAAAAGGAAAAATACCTGACATGTCTAAAATGCTTACAAATGCACAAATATTTCTAAGAAGGACGCTAAAAAAACTCAGGAGAGGAGCTGGGTGTCTGAAGGGCAGAGAGGGAGGGAGGCATTAAAAAAATTATATGTTCTTTGGTACCTTTCAAATTGTAGCCATATAATACTAAGTATTATAACTTAAAAAAAAAAAAAAAATCCCCAGAGGACAAAAATTCTGTTTCAAGCGTTGGCTTTGCCTAAACATCTATATGCGGTTAGATGGGAAGGCTATTTAAAGTAACTATTCCCTCCCAGAGCACAGGTCAATTCCTTGGGTTTTGGCAATTTCTACCTTTGAAGTACTCTCTTCTGCCACCACACCCCAGGTAGTCCCTCCTAGCCTCTGGGTCAGCAAAGGAGGGGCAGCCAGGCCCTGGAGATAAACTCCTCCAGGGTCATCCACCTTCCGGGTGTCAGCGAACTCCAGGACTGCATCCCCATTGCGTGACCGATAGGAAGCACTCCTCCCACGGGGTTTTTGGGGCTGGCTCTGCTGAAAATGACTGACTCCAAAGTGGAAAGGAACCGGAACACTGACACAAACCCCAGCATTTCAACTGAGTTTACGATGGCTTCCTGGCTGTTTAAATCAGGACAGGCAAGAACAGACTGCCAGACAAATTGTCATTTGTAGGCCCCTAGCGAGCTTAGGCAGTTTTCCACCTGTCCAGACAAATAAACACACTGCCTTCAGTTATGGACAGGTGGGCCCTGTGGCGCTGGAGACCGGGTCATTAGAGCGCGTGAGCAAAATGAGCGGGATGCCGGAGACAGACTGCTTAGCATCGCGGCCCTGCCCACGATCTTCGGGCCACAAGCATCTTTCTCACCCACAGGCTACTCACCTAGAGACATCAAAAGGGAACATCCCTGGGAAGAAATTGAGAAAAAGAAAAGCAAAGTAACCCTAGGGCAGAGAGGGAGTCATCCATGAAAACACGGAGCTAAAAGCACAGAGCACGTCTGCGGATGCTGGTGAAACACTGGGGTCCAGAAAAGAGCTCGTGTTGCAGGGGAGGTCCAGATTAGTTGCCTTTCTCCAGTCTTCTATGATAAAAAAGCCCGTCCCTCTCTCTGGCCAGGTAATTACTTAGCTGCCACTCTGACCACACGGCACGTCTCTAAACAAATTAAACTTCTCTGGGGCCTATTCATTTCACGGAGGGAAAAAAACAAGACACAACACAAAAAAACAGAGACATAGTTGTCTTGTGAGAACACAGTCAAGCTGGCTAGTCTTGCCACACTTCGAGGGGCTCTGCGTGAGCCAGAGATGACGAGGGCTAAAGCAGCCAGCAGCACGGATAGACCAGAGGCATCACAACGCCTGGCATCTTGACCCCAGCCAGACCCAAGCCCACACGCACTATGCATTCACTAACTGGGCAGCCACAGTCCCTGCTCATGGCTGACCGAGACACCCCGCACCCCCAGCAGGACACAATTCACCATGTGAAATAACACAGAGCCTACACGTACACACGTGTGTGCACGTATACGCATATAGACCACCTCCATACCTGGGGTCTGAGCAGCTCCCTCTACACCGACCTCCGCAAGTCCACCCTGGGTCAGAGAAGATCTGAGGCCCCCTGCATCTCCCTCTCTAACTGGCAGCAATGACCTGTTTGGAATCTGAGGGCTTGACTACTAAGAGGAAGCATTTCGGATTCATCAGGCCATCTGCCCTTATGATGCCTTTCAAGGCACCAGCACCATTTCTGAGTTCTAAAACAAGGGTGCTGATACTGAGACCCTCCTGCCCCGGCTCCTTGAAAACCTGATCATCTGTCCTCCTCTCACAGGATCACTGTTCTCTAGGTTCCTGGCCATCTTCTGGCCTAAATAATTTTGGAGTTCCTTACCCTTGCTTTATAATCCTGGTTTTTCGATTTTATTTCTGCTTTGAAAATGAGATGCGTCTATGGAAATGTATTTCCTAAGACAATGACCTAGATTCCAATCTTTCTACCACAACTCACTCAATGATCCTTGCCCGGGATGACAACAAGGACAGTGGACAAGTTTGAGAGATGTTTTTAAAAGATTTATTTATTTAAGTAATCTCTGCACCCCACGTGGGGCTCGAACTCAATGACTCCAGATTAAGAGCTGTATGTTCTTTCTAGCGAGCCAGCCAGGGACCCCCACGTTCGAGAAATTCTTGCAAATTCAGATTTCATTCTACTTCTGTAGCTTAAGAAATATATGTATGCGTGTATCTAAATATGCACATATGTACACATGCATGAACGCACATATGTATATAAAGTCACCCAACAAAAATTACCAGGAAAAAAGGGGGGAAATAACCTGATGAGAAAAGAAGCTAGTGGCAATAAGTGGCTAAAAAGAGAGAGGAAGTTAAAAGTAAAAGTCAAGTAATAAGACAATGTTAAGTGTAGCATGGAATTTCAAAGTTGTCTGACAGGAGAAATTAATCACTAACAGCAGCTTGCTGGCTCAGCTCAGGCCCCGCCCCACCCCGCCCCTCCTTCCCCGAGGGCCCCTCCCTGGCAGCCCCACCCCCACCCCCACCCGCTTTATCCCTCCTCTCAGCTTTATTTTTCTCATCAGCACTCTTATCATTGTCTTCTCTCTTTCCCCTCTAGCTTTCTAGAACGTCAGTTGCGCGAGGCAGAGGATTTTGTCTGTTTTGTTCACTGCTCATCCCCAGTTACTGGAATAATAGAAGACCTCAAACTTAGGAGGTATTCAACAAATTAGTTGAATGAATGAAAAATTCTAATAAAAATATACTTTGATTTTATATTATGGTCGATTCTATGAAAATACCTCTACTTGATTCTCAAACACGATTACTTAGAATAATATAAGACTAACTGCTATTGTCTAAATTATATAAAACCAGTCTGTATCCGACTGACGCCATTACTAGAAGAAAAGAAGGAAGGCAGATACAAAACCAGAAGCAAAATATATAAAAAGAATGTCCCAGAAAGGGTTCCTGTGATTCTTGGCATCTGTATGCACTGGCATTAAAGATCAAATTCTTCTCATATAGTCACCAACATCCACTGTCACGCAAGCTTTTGGTCTCTGGTGTTTGAAAAAACAAAATGTAAGGAAGGGGCGCCTGGGGGGCTCAGTCCTTAACCGTCTGCCTTTGGCTGGGGTCGTGATCCTGGGGTCCTGGGATGAGCCCCACATCAGGCTCCCTGCTCAGTGGGAAGCCTGCTTCTCCCTCTCCCACTCCCCCCCCTGCTGTGTTCCCTCTCTCGCTGTGTGTGTCTCTCTGTCAAATAAATAAATAAATAAATAAAATCTTAAAAAAAAAAAGTAAGGAAACAAAAATGAACAAAAATGAGTCAAGAAGGGAAGTTCTCATCTTCTGGCAATTTCACAAATACTACAAAATCCCTACCTGGTCCTTGATGGTGCTGTGCTGATGGGGCTCAGTGGAACCAGGCCGTTTCTGATAGGACAGGGGGCAGACAGTGTGGATGGCTGGCATGGGCGTGAGGAAGCGAGCTAACACCACAAGCAGTAAAATGCTCCGTAGAATATAAAAATAAGTGAACACTGGTGAGAGCGTTGAAAAGAAGAAGAAAAAAAAAAAAAGAAAGAAAGAAAAACCCTTCAGGCAGAGAAGTCTGAGGAAAGGCTATCAGAAAAGCCTCTCCTTGATGCCACCAGGAAGGAAAAGAAAAGTAAATGAAGAAAGTAAGGAGAAAGTAAAAAGCCAGGAAAGAGCACAGAGGAACAGGGAGGAATGAGCAAAGGGGAAAAGAGGAAACGAAAAGAAAGAAGCAGGAGTAAAGAGGTAATAAAGCAGCCAGGAAGAAAGCTGGAGAGGAGAGGGAAGCAGGGCAATATGGACAGGGAAGATAACAGCCAGGGCCCCCAGACCCCCATCCAAAGTGAAGAGGCAGCGGCAGGGAGGGCGCCCTTCCAGGCCGGGTGCCAGCCCCCTCCCCCCCCGCCCTTGCTGGCATGCATGATGTCACCAAGGGCTGTCTGGTGGGGTGTGGCAGGGGTCAAGAACACCAGTCCTCCCCTCACTAACTGTAGAGCCAGGACTAACGCTGGCTTATTCATAATGCTGTGTATGGGGTTCTGATAGTATATGGAAATCCCCATATGCATCTTTTTTAAGCGGGGCTAACCCAAATCCCTTGGATTTACCAGATAGGAAGGCAAAACTGTTTATTCAGGACTGCTTATAAACTGAGATTCCTTTTAAAATACAGGGGGAAAAAGAGCCCTCAGTCTTAGCAGGCCACTTAAAAAGGGAAATTCTGAGGTTCTAAGACAAAAGTTGTGACTCCTGCGTATACAGGGGAAACAACTAAACAGACATTCCAGGCTCTGATTTGTCCCCAGAGGTAGGAGTATCACATTCTTGTGTAGAGTGGGCTGGCCGAGCTCAGCCAGAAAGACTACACAGCATGCTTGTTTATATGATAAAGAACAATACAAACTGCAGACGGCGATGTGGAAAGTTTTGCCACTGTCAGCGCAAACTCAAGCTCCAACCTCCTAATTTTACATCTGAGGCCATTCTTCTTCTAGCGCACCCAACCCTCAAGGGTTAAAAGCAACCCAGGCCTCTGTGGAGTTGAACCAATCAGCTCTTCTCTTGATGACATCATGCCTCCAACTGGACAGCGCGCCCGGAAGGGTGGGGTGCCTGGGACAGGGCCCTTGGGCCTGGAAGGGCGCCCTCCCTGCTGCTGCCACTTCACTGCTCACTGAGGGATCCCAGAGCCAAGGGTCCCCTCTCAGCTACCATTTCAGGTGAAACCGGGCCATGCCCCAAACCCCTGGGTTGGAAATTATTCTCAGCTCATACAAAATGCACACAAAGCACGCGTCTCTGCTCTTCACCCATTTCCCACTTGTTTAATATTTATGAAAGCTGATTAGGAAACACAAATTTATCACTTAAGCCTTCAGCCAAGTTTTAAATTACTCAAATGTTTATGCTAAGTAGACAACCGGCCTTCTGCGGTTTTTGTCTTTCACAAACTTCAATCTCATTCAAAGGCAGCTACGGGAGAGACCTATCTGATCCCAAAGACGCCATACATTCAAGCCACAAGCTGACCAGGAGGTTATTTTTGTTCTTCTTAGGAGGTATTTATTTCTGACGTTAATTGCTGCTGTGTGCCCTCGTGGGTGCGCCCCACAGCACAGACAGGATGGAAATGCATCGAAGAGTTGGTGGTTCTGGGGCACACGGCTGAGATGCTGACGACCGCCAGCTCTGGGAAGGGGAACAGGCTTCCTACACTCGGAGGTGGGAGAGGCTTCATGTTAGATGATGAATTTCTCCTGCTTCCTAGAACCCCGGATATCCACACCTCTGGCGCGTCTGCCAATGAAGATTGATTTGCAATTTACATGCACGAGCGGTGTTTACTGCTCCAGCCATCTAGGCTCGCTTGCGCTGCACAGAAATAGTGCCACGAATGTCCGTATCGCTCAGGGTCCCCTCAGGAAAAAGTTTGCACATACAAACTGGGCAACCACTTAACGAGGGGATTATATTTATAGATTTGGAGAGGGTACAGAGAGAGCGACAAGGCAGGTGAGTCACAGCCAGGAGCCCCAGGCTGGAAGCGTCAAGGGGAGGGACTGGTTACCAGAACCCAGAGAGAGCAGCTTTAGGGAAAGGTCCCTCACAGGAGAGCTGGTCTTCAGGAGGGGGACACAGCCAACCCAGGATTCCTTTGGCCTCGCGACACAGGCCACCCAGATGAGCCTTCTGGAGCGCACGGGCAGGTAGAGAAGGAGAGGGCACGTGCCCGAGGGCAGACGGAAGATGCCTTGCAAGGTGTCCGACACCGACCTGGAGGACAGCTTCAGCACCAACAAACACCGGCCGTCTGACACACACCGCCATACCGTGCCTTTCACAACTCAGGTCTGAATCCAGGTCTTCTGGATGTCGCCACCGTAAGATACCCACAAAATGCCGTGTGTCTGGGCAAGACACACGAATTATAAATCGGTAGATACGCTCAGACCCCAAATTTGGATGCACGTCAAATGTTAACAGAGGTTAACCTGTAGAGAGATGTAGGTGATTTTCCCGTTCCTAATCTATATATTTTTAAAGTTGTATTGATGGATGGCTTTCCAGGTTACTCTCTGTTATGCCCCGAGGCATCATCACGATAACAAGGAGTGCTTTGAGTGCTTTGACTGGTGAACAGAGAAAGCATCTTACGGAAGCTCAGATTTTGATCTTCTCTCAGGCGGAGGTCTTTTCGAAGCAAATCCAATTATTTTTTTGGTACTAAAAATCTAACGGAAACTAGGGAGAATGCTAGTGTGATAATGGATGCCACCTCAGAGGTTCACCTTAACCAGGCCCACTCTCCGAAGTCCTCTCGTTCTGGGCAATCACCAAGGGCTGCACGGAGCACCTGTAAGGAGCGGTCTGTATTTGGAAAAAGTGACTCTCAATCTCCCAGCTGTGCACGTCTCCCAGCTACAGAAGGGCACCCCGACAAGCAGCCCATCCAGTAGCCACCACCGGCCATGATACAGAAGAATACATTTGAAAAATAAACAGTGGAGAGGGCTGCAGATTTCTCTCCAACTTCTCTCCTCCCCCAGAGTTAGCAGGAAGGCTCATTAATTTCTCAAAGAGCAATGGGGTGGGGGGGCTACTGCCCTCCTCCCTTCCCAGCGGGGCAGGCTCTTCAGTCCCTGGGTTGGGCCAGGGTCATGCATGACGTCACCAGGTGAGGTGACGGCTTCCTTGTCCCCTCACCAGCATCAGACAAGCCCCCAAAAGTTCTGCCTTTCTGAAGTTCTGAAGACACTCTCTGGGCCTCAGTTCCCATTCTCCAAAGCTCCAGACACAATAATAGTAGGAATAGCTACCAACTTTACTTACTCAACCAACTTCAGCTTACTCAACTTTATGTATAGTAGGGACTGGGCTGGGCGTTTAAACACATGCCTAGCTGGTAAAACCAAACCAAACCAAACCAAAAAACCCATCTCTGAAACACAGACTTGACTGCCTATTTGACAAACACCAGCAATAACGCCGACGCTTCCTGCGGCCCCTCCTGCGACAAGGAGGAGTGGATGGTGAAGCCGGGGCTCGGAGCCGGGTCTGCTGGCTCGGGAGTCTGAGCCCCGTGCGTTCGCCTGCGCTGCCTTCTAGGAGCGGCCTGGCACGTCGGCCTGCAACTGCCTCTGCGCCCGGGCCCCGCAGTGAGGAGCTGAGCTGGACCCAAGCTCCTTCCAAGCAGCTTTCCCCGACCTCCCGGGGACCGAGCGATGACAAAGAAAAGAAATCAAGCGCAAGAAACGGCAAAGCAGCCTTCAGGCACCTGTCAGGGGAGGGTGGGGAGCAGCCACTAACTAATGACCCGTTCTAGCAAAGTCTGCCAAAGGCCTGGGTCTAGGGCCAACCACTGGGGGAAACGCTTCTGAAGTTTCTCTTTTGACAGACGTATCCACAAAAACCATGTATAATATGACTCAAAAACAATGATGAAGGATTACGCGTTGAAGGGCTCTGTGACTATTCTCCATACAGGCGAATCTCGATGTTTTGAATTCCTTCCAGTAAGAACTCGGTTGCCTTCGAATTTAAGGTGTAACAGTGCTTCCGGTCGTTCAGTCACGTTACAGACTGGCCCCGGACCCCTAGACCTCCAGCAGCCTGGGGTTCACGGGCGCCCCCTGAAAGCTCAACCTGCAATGGAAACCTGAGCGTATGAACCTTCTGTGGCTAAGGGGCCAAGAGACAACCAGTGCGTTGGCCGGAATTGCCAACTTCAGTTAAGCTGGGCCGGGCTTCAGTGACTTCCTGTTTCTCCCCCAGGAGGAAACGGTGGAGGCCATAAGACGGCCTGGCCGCCGCTGCCTGTTAGCAGAGCATGGAAGTCCTGCGGCGAATCACCCAGCACTATCGACCTGTGGGCTGCAAGGTACACTCGGGAGACGGAGCCAAAAAGAAGAGGTAGTTCGTTAGACTGGTAAAGCTCGTCTGCCAGCCCATTTGAAGGGTTCCGAGACTTTGCCTTGGTATCAAACCAAAGACTCACTTCTC
>CM052802.1:94505831-94528056 GCA_028533885.1 Nasua narica | reverse complement strand
TTTTTAAGATTTTATTTATTTATTTGACAGAGAGAAAGATCACAAGTAGGCAGAGAGGCAGAGAGAGAGGGGGAACCAGGCTCCCTGCTGAGCAGAGAGCCCGATGCAGGGCTCGATCCCAGGACTCTGAGATCATGACCTGAGCCGAAGGCAGAGGCTTAACCCACTGACTGATCCCCCCAGGTGCCCCTCTCAGGGATCTTTAAAAAACAAACATGTTTTCATTATAATGGTCAAGTCTACTTTTTTTTTTTCACTTCATTATTTCTGCTTTTATACTTTTTCTTTATTGAGGTATAACACGCATATTATAAAGTATGTGCAGCATACTATCTGCTTTTATCTTTATTAATTCCTCTCTGCTACTTTCTCTTAGTTAAGTTTTAGTTCGTCTGTCTGTCTATCTATCTATATATCTATTTACTTATTTATTTATTTAAATTGGGCATAGGGCCAACACAGGGCTTGAACTCACAACCCTGAGATCAAGACCTGAGCAGAGATCGAGAGTGGACACTTAATCAACTGAGCCACTCAGGTGCCCTAGTCTTTGTTTTATAACGAATAAATTTAAAGATATAAACTTCCCTCTGACTATCACTTTGGCCAAATATTATCAGTACTTATATGAAGTGTTTCCACTACCATTAATTAATTTCTAAGTAGAAAATTGGCACGGGGGAAGATAGGCACTCATAGACCATCTAACACTAATGACCAAGATGCTCAATTTCACTAGATCAGGCAAAGGCTAATTACAAAAGACCCTTCTTTGGCTTATCATGGTGAAAAACATTAAAGAGTGCTAATATCCCACACTGGTGAAGGAATGGGAAAGTGTGTGCTCATTAA
The DNA here is from genome assembly GCA_028533885.1 of Nasua narica. Classification (NCBI taxonomy): domain Eukaryota; kingdom Metazoa; phylum Chordata; class Mammalia; order Carnivora; family Procyonidae; genus Nasua; species Nasua narica. The sequence goes on along the minus strand of CM052802.1, from coordinate 94,527,204 downwards.
CCATCAAGGGGGGGCAATTCAGCTTTACCAGTTAAATCTAGACATGTACCTACACTCGGACTGATTTATTCTACTTTCTACCAAAGTCTTTTAAGAAATACTCTTGTAAGCATGTAAGAATGTGTAGAGAATGTCCACAACAGCTTCATTTATTACAGAGAGAAATACTGGAAGCAATGTAAACATCCATCCACTAGACAAGGGAAAAATGAGTCATGGGATAGTTAACAAGCTTCAAAAAGAACAAGGTAGATCTTTAAGAACATAAAACAAAATTGTACCCATGATCTATACACAAGGTAAGTTAAAAAATACAAGTGTGCAAAACCGTTTGTGAAATACGATCCCATTTTAGATTGTTAAAAACAAACAAAACGATCTCACATAGTCACTTTCTTAAAAATAAAGACAACAAACAGCCTGAAGCGGACACACTTTCAAACTATGTCACTCCCAGCAACTGTGAGTAGTGGAGAGGTGAGAAGATTTGACCATTTTACTTGTATTCACTTCTATATAGTTTGAATTTCTTTTTTCCTGAGAGCTAATACAAATGTACTTTAAAAAATGTAATTTAAATAACCTCCCATCCCACCCCTCCTGCCGTAGGTTCGTGACTTATAGTAAGGAGGACCGAAAGCTCTCGTGGTCTCATTAACATGGCCTTTTGAGAACAGATGAATTAATTCATAAAAGCGGCCTAACATAATGACATTAGTCATAAAAGCAGAGAAAACAGACTGTACTAATCCATATCATCTGCTGACTTGTCTCACATTTATCAACTCTAGGAGGCATTCCTTCCAGGCTACTGAGAAACCAGCAGAGCCCATTTTCATCTTTAATGCCTCACCTCCTTTGTCTGAAAGCTCTCTGAGTGATCCAAGCAGTTTGCCTGGAGGCAGGCCCGCCCCACATGCTGTGGTCCAATTAAATCTGCTTCCCACACCACCGACTCTTAACAGTTAGCCCAGTATTGCCTAGCCGGAAGGAGCCAAAGCAAAGGAGGAGGAGCTATGAGGCTTAAGTCCTCTGGGGCAGTTGACTCCTTAACCTGGAGATATCTCGACTTGAGGATAAAAAATTCCTGCATTTGGCAGCTAAGGAGACCAGCCCCATTTATGAAGTTCATCTGACTTTCTCTTTTTCTTCCTTCCAAAGGCTGAGCCAGTTATCCTATACTGAGTGGGTCCAGATCAAGCCTTTGAAAGAGAGAGAGAATTATAATCTCCTTCCTCCTTGATGCTAAAAAATTCTTCCCTAAGAACCACTTTCAAACCCAGCATTAAGTCCTTGTTCTTTAAAGGCTAATTTCAGTATGATTTATTATTAAACAACTAAAGAACGCATTGGTGCTCTACTCCACCCTTAAATATTTGAATTAAAAACCTACCAACATGATTAGAAGACTCAATACAGTTAAGAGAGCTCCCCAAATTGCTATATAGATTCAACACAATCCCAATAAAAACACAGAAGTTTTTGTATGAATCAACTGGCTCATTCTAAATTTTTATATGGAAAGAATATCTAAAACAATTCTGAAGAAAAATAACAAAGTGACAAAGGCAAAAGAAGGTTGGTCCTTGACAAATCGTGCTGAAACACCTGGATATCCACATGCGAAAAAAATGAATCTCTACCTACACCTCACACCATATTCAAAAATTACCTCAAAATGGGTCACAGACCTAAACGGATACCTAAACCTACAAAATTTCTAGAAGAAAATATATGAAAAAATATTTGTGAACTTATCCATAAAAGAAAAGAAAAGAAACACTGTCATTAAAATTAAGAACCTCTGCTCTTCACAAGACACTGTTAAGGGAATAGAGAGACAAATCACAGACTGGGAGAAAATTACATATCTGATAAATAGTGTCCAAAATATATAAAGAACTCTCACAACTCAATAACAAGATCACAAACAACCCAATTTTTTAAAATGAGTAAAAGAGTTGAACAGACATTTCATTAGCTATATGGATGGCAAATACATCAATAGACGTTCACATTATGAATCATTATGGGGATACAAATTAAATCCACAATGAAATATCACTACACACCTATTAGACAGACTACAATTTTAAAAACCGGACAATATTAAGCACTGGGGAGGATACACAGCAATTGTAACTCTGATGAAAAAGCAGAATGGTATAACCACTCTGGAAAATGGTGTGGCTGGTTCTTACTTAGGACCCAGCAATCCCATCCTTAGTGTTTTCTCAAGAGAAATGAAACCGATGTTCACACAAAAACCTGCAAATGTTTATGGTTTTATTTGTAATTGCCAAGAACTCTAAATGACCCAAATACTCCTCAACTAGAAAATGGGTAACTGTGGTACACCCCATCCAATGAAATACTACTTGGCAATGCAAAGGAACAAGTTTCGATACACATGACAACATGGAACAATCTTCAGTGAATTATCCTAAGTGCAAGACGCCTGACTTAAAGGGTACATACAGTATGATTCCCATTTATAGAACATTCTGGAAAAGGCAAAATTATTGGGACTGACATAAAAGCAGTGGTTTCCAGAGGTAAGGAAAGGGTGTGGGACTGACTAGAGTTTTTGGTGTGATAAAACCATTCCATATCTTGACTAGAGTGGCAGTTATATAACCGTATTTGTCAGAACTCACAGAACTGGACACAAAAAGCGTAAATTTTACCATATTTAAATTGTTAACTTTTTTCCAGAAAGCTCCAAATGGAAACCATAAAAAACCAAAACAAAACAACTACTACAAAAATGACCACAAAGTTTCTGTGTGCTGGAAGAGCAATCTTTTAAACAGGGCAGTTAAAAATAAGGTCTCCGATGTCAGACATATACGTACATGTTCTCTTCGCCACCCACCTACCCTCCTACAGGCCCAGCAAAGGGTGGTTCAAAAGAAGCCATCACAGCCCCCCCCCATTCTTACCGGAACCATGACAGTCAGGACTGAAAGGAGGCGCTAATCATACCCTACGAAGGATCTAGTACCCAAAAACTATAAAGAGCGGAGTGAGGCCGCAGGAGTCCCTTCCAAGTGCAGTGGGAAGGGCACTGGCCCTTGTTCTGAGCACAAAGGCTGTCCCACGTCCTCCGGCAGTGCGCTCACCTCCTTTGTCGGCCTGGCTCTCGGTCCTGCGGCACTCGCTCCCTCACAGAGGAAACAGAATTTTGCAGAGGCAATGAAAGTAGGCCAAGGCGACAGAGCACTCTAGTTAGCGGGTGGCAGCCAATCACGGGCCCCTCCCCAGGTGTGTCTCACTCTGAGGTCAGGACTCAAAGCAGAGCCTGTGCCGTCAGCCTGAACCCCAAGAGACTGACTTGTTGGGCTTGTTTTTCCACAGCATTAACTTGAGGGTTTCTGACTTGAGACCCCAAATCCATCTCGGTCACACCTCGGGCCGTCTCTCCCTCCACAGCCATCACCTGGTCTGACCTAACCCTCCTTGCTGGGGGGCGGGGCGGGAGGGGGCGGCGCAGGCCAAGGCTAACGCAGGGCACTGCCAATGAAAGGTCGTAACGCTCCCGCCACCCCCAACTGCTGTGACACCCAACTTCCCCACCCCAAGGAACATCACCCTCTACTTCCCACCCAGGACCACAAACTTTAAAAATCCTTTTGCAGTTGTTTCTGCTGGGAGTGGGGTGGGGGTAGGGGCGTACCTTTTGGTTTTCCATCCCCGTCCATGGATCCCAGCTTCTTGGTTTCTGCTGTTAACAACAGCTCGTAAGGATGTTCCTCCTCGTCCCGGGCTGCACTTCCCTGAATCCAGGGTCTCGTGGCCAAGACCTAGGAGAGGACACACCACAGACCTTCTCACGTGGGTGGCTAATGCCAGGACAGGTTGTGCAGCACAAATTCGAGATTATTGGCTCCTTTCTAACCAGAGAGGAAGGGGGGTGGGGAGAGAAGGTAAACAGCTCAAGTGTCACGTGGAAACACAACTGCCTTTCTGGGTGTGCACCTGTACCTCAGACCTCAGTGGCCTTCGGTAAAAACACTCCCCTTACCTCATTTTATCCTTCAAGAAGGCCTCAATAGACTCCAAGATCCTTCCTTCCCTTGCCTCTCCCAGTATCACAGTGTCCTGCATGTCTCTTTTCGGTGGATAGTAGCTTCCAAGCGGTTTTTAGCTAGGGTGCCTCACAAAGGCCTACTTCCTCCACAATCCTTCCCCAATATGCACACATCCTACCCCAAAGCTGGAATCTGTCCCACCTTCTCAAGAGGGAATCAAATGACTTCTGACTGACCCCGAATGACTGGCATTTACCAGAAACAAAGTGCTCTATGCGTCCTTCTTTATTTTTGTGAGCCTTTCTTCACAGGTCCTGGGGGTTATAGGGAAGCTTCTCTGAAAAGCCAGCTTCCTACTATATTTATGATACTACGAGTTTAAATTAATTCCACCAATTAATTAATTCCAACAAACCAATGTCTGTTTTGAAAGGAATCAAACGGCAAGGCAGTATGAATTTTTCACTGGAGGAAAAAACCCACTGGAGGAAAAAACCCAGCTCTGAAAAATCCGGATCCAGGCAGCCCAGTGTCTCTGGTGGAATGACTGGACCAGAGCTGGCTTCTACAGCCACCAACGAGGTCTAGGCAGCTGAAGGCCTTGTGGCCACAGCTAGTCATGGTACCAAGGTGACCAAACTTCCTCCTCAAACCAGGCCAGAAACACCATAATTGGTGCCACCGTCACACTGAGAGAGAGAATGGAGATTCTTGACTTAGAAGATCATTCTGGCTCATCTGTCCTAAGAATCCAATGTGTTTTATAGACAAATTAAGAATAATCATGCACCGGCTATTAGGAGAGGGAGCCAAAGCACAAAATCTCTTTCTGAGCAGTTTGGATAGGAGAAGTGATATATTACCAACAGAAGGGTTCGGAGGAATTCCCAAGTCCACCCGGCAAATAATGGTACCCTAACAAATGTGATTCTTTGGTACATGCAGAAACCTCCTCCTTCAGACATGTCCCACAGCTCACTGGAGATCAATCAGGTTTGTGATTCATCAGGGTTTTGCTTCTTGGAGACATAGCTCACTGTGTAACGGTCTAACAAGACACCAAGGATTCTAGCTAGCAGCCCCCGACTAATGAGAGGCTGCGGCTCCTGTTCGGTAACAAGGCTGCCACTCCAAAGGCAGAATGATCCTCTCTTTCCGAAATTCTGCTAAGCACAGCAGGAACCTCCACTTTACTGAAAGCCACCTGGAAGCTAAAAGCTATTTCATGACAACGAGCCATTTGCCTGTATTACTTATTCCTTAGGAACACAATTAAGGGAACAAAGAGGGACCATTAAGCAGTTCATACACTGTCAACTTAATACCACAAGCTTTACAGACGGGAATTTGTGTTCTGCAGGTTTATACACCCAGAGCTATCACTTAGCCAGATCCCTAGAAATCTGATTCCATGAGTGTTCTGCACACAGCAAGGGCCCTCGTAGCGCCCCAGGCATGCTTCTCGGAGAGGCAGTTGACAGTCTGGATACCCTTTCTTCTCAAAGAGGACAGCTGATGACTTCCATCTGGAAAATCGGGCCCACCGGACCTTCGGTCACTCTGTGCGTGGCTCTCGGGCGTGACAACAAATGCCAGTGAGGGAAGGGCCCCGGACCACACCGATCACAGCTAGGGGGCGCCTGGCTCCAGGTCTTCCACTTTGCAGATGCCCAGACAGGTCTAGCGACTCGTCCAGGGTGACACAGAGCGACCAGCAGAGCCAGGGCCAGAAGATTCACTTCCCCTGATTCTGGACCAAGACAGCCTCATTTTTTTTTTTTCTGGGAAATAGGACTTTCCATCCAATCTGGAACTTGTTGCCTCCTTTGGACTCACTAGTGAGAGTCCCCTACTCACATCCAGACAACTTCTCGGGTGATCTTTTCTTCTTAGTCCTGGCTCCAGTCGACTATGGGATTAAAATCTCATAATAAAGCGACAGACTGCTTTGCTTTGAGCCTTCTTGACTCCCACTTAAGAAGCTCGGTGTCACAGTGAATATATGGCAATAACTGATTTTCAACAGAAAGGATTCTGCTCTTTACTAGATTATTCCTTAATCTTTTCCACCCCTTTCTTCTACGGCCAGCAATAAATCGGAGCCAAAAAGCCATATTCTCTGTTACGTGGAAAGGAACATTTTTGCTGCAGAGAGAAGCTACTACCAGTTACCACCTAACTGGACCAACCGAATGACCGGTCGGGGTGCGGGCAGTTTTCTGGGAAGAGGTACCATAGCAGCTGCACCTTCCCATGAATGTCTGATACATCTGAACACAGAGAAGACCGTGGCCAATCTGATGCAGCTGGCAGCCCATTTGGCGGGGCAAAAACATCTTAGTAGTGTGTGTGCACACACATGTGTATGTGTTCAATTTCTTTAAGCCAGTTTCATGACCTGGTCGTTAATCTGATAAGCTCTCCTGGAGCCAGCTGTACTCAGCTTCCCTGGAAGGCTTCTGTGGGTCATCCGGCAATGACAAGCCTAGGGAATAGGACACAAACACTGAAGCAGATGGCCTGCCAAATATAAAAGTCTAAATTGTGATGAGCCACTGCTTCCTAGGGTATGAGGGTTAGGGTGGTAAAGCTTTGGGAGTGTAAGAAATCAAAACAGGAAAGACTAGAGTCCAAAAAAAAAAAAGGAAGAAGAAAAAGTTCACTTTTGGAGATGACCTAGTCATTCGAGCTACAGCAAAGAGAATCTGCTTTGATCATTAAAAGGACAATGACACAGACCACATCACCCCTGTATTTATGTACTTATAATCACTAAGTAAGCAAAGCTGGGGTTCTCATGGTCTTCCAACTTCTGACTGCAGTGGCCCAACTGACGCAGAGTTTCAGACTATTCAGAAGCAAGTCCTAGAAGAAGCCATCTCAGAGTCTCCCATCCAGGAGAGTAATACGGAGATTTCTCCCCTTATCTCTGGATACTGGGTTTTTTGGGGTTTTTTTAGATTTTATTTATCTGAGAGAGAGAGACAGCGTGTGTGCAAGCATGAGGCGGGGGGCGGGGCAGAGGGAGAAGCCGACTCCCCACTGAGCAGGGAGCCCAGCGATGTGTGTCCGGATCCCAGGACCAGTGATCTCGACCTGAGCTGCAGACAGACAGACGCCTAACCGACTGAGCTGCCCGGGAGCCCCTCTCTTGATACTATTATTGACAAATCACATTCTCTGAAGCCTGGGGAGAACAGAAAGTCCTCATTATCTAATATTTCTTTAAGAGCCTTGCACTTATCCTTGGGCATTAGGAATTTTAGTCTAAGTCCTTGTTAAAGAGGTGGCCTAAGGCATTTAGAGAGACCTAGCCCCAGCTGAATGTGCTCCATATTACTAGGTTTCCCCTTATAAAAAGGGAGTAATAAAGCAAATCTCTGTATAAAAAATATGCAGGGATCTGCTACATGCACTTCTACCTGCCAGTAATGTATTATCACCTTAGAGGCTGTAATTCTAGAGACTCCCTAGTTGAAACATGATAATAAGCATTTTGTAATGAAGGCATACAAAGAAATAGGGACAGAATTTGTACCTAGCACAAACATCTTCCCCTATTTCCAACACTGACTTTTACGTTCTTAAAAGGGTGTCCTTGTATTTATACATTTTGTTTAATGAAAGCCTTCTTTCTGATTCCATGTGTATATACTAAGTAAAAGAACCTGTCTCACTGGATGGTCTGTGGCAGTATCTGACTTCTAGGGATAAAGTAATGAGCCTTAGCTGACTATATCACCTGATTTTTAAATTAAAGAACAACAGGCCACTGAAGGAGCAACAAAGTAATGAAATTATATAATATTTTGAATAAATACTGAATAAACATGTTCTCTGCACGGCGGGAAGTATTTAAGGAGCACTCTGAAAATGAAAGCTCATGGAAAATATGATTTTCTTCATATAACCAAGAAGGAAGATTGAATTATTTGCCCCATGACAATAATTCTTTAGAAAAAGATGGACTAGTCTTCTCAAATAACGTTCTTTGCTTTCTCCCACCCCCATGACTCCTATCTCTCTTCTAAAATGGGTCTTCATAACATTTTTCAGTGATCATGTTTGTCCTGGTGGATTCTTCATGTGACATAGAGAAGAAAAGAGCCGCCTGGGTGGCTCAGACGGTTAAGTGTCTGCCTTTGGCTCAGGATATGATCCCAGGTCGAGTCCCACGTCCAATGCCCTGCTTATCGGAGAGTCTGCTTCTCCCTCTCCCTCTGCCTCTCCCCCGCTTGTGCTCTCTCTCTCAAATGAATAAATAAAATCTTTTTTAAAAAAAAGGAGAAGAAAAATGTGAAGTCAGAAATAAGACACTTGGGGCAGAACCACCAGAGTTCTCTAATAGGACATCGTCCATAGAACAGCGATTAGGGCCATACTCTGCATTTTGTATCAAAAGATGACACAGGTGCAAAACGAGCAAGAAGCCTAACTGTTTAGCCAGGAGAAATGCGCACAGTTTACTTTCAGTGTGCAATGTGGGTTGGTAATCGGCCTGTCCGCTAAGCAGCTCCATTACAATTCTTAGTACTTCTGAGTGGGTTGGGAAGGTCTACTGGATTACTGATTACTAATTACCGGATTACTAAATTTACTAATCCAAAGAGGCAATAAGAAAATGAGAAAGCAAAGTCGTCTTTAAACACACATCGATGTGCTTGCAAAAAATCGTATTTTAGCGATAGCAATAAACCCTCAACCCTCTACCTCAGAAGCTGTCAAGGGAAAATACTTCTTATCTATGCGGTCTTCCTCCTCTTCATCGGGCGGTGGCTTTGCTGGAGGCGGTGGCCGTTCCCTCTGTAGAAGAGAAATAGTGTTTCACTATGTGTCGTTTCCCCCCCCACCCCAGTATCCAGTTTTCTGTTCTTATCTTAGCCCTTGGAAATGAAAAAGAATAATGTAAAGAAATTCCCTGAGAGACTAAACTCAAGGATCAGTATCTAAACAGATGGCTTAGTATCTGCACATACCTCCCCCCATGCCACACACACACACACACACACACACACAATTCAGCCAGCATGCTCTTCGCTTTCCGATGTTTGTAGCAGAGATTATAAACATGTCTTTTTTATATTCTAGACCACAGTGAGAAACATCAGCACTGAAACCACAGATCTGCCTTGTCAGAAAATGTCTTCCTAATATCCATAATAAAACTCAAGCCTAGAAAAGTCGGTGGCTCAACTTTCAGACTATGTTAAAAACAGGAGCAATAAATCAAAACAATCAACTTGTCACAGTTCTAACAAACCCCCGTTATTAAGGAAGTAATAAGGAAAGTAATCGAGGACAAAAACATCAATTCCTACTCAAACCTTAACATTACCCCATTTATTGGCCAAAGCTCGGAACTGGTCTCTATCTAGTCCTTGGTCACCTCCTTCAACGATTAGTATTATGCATCATTCATGTATGAAAACCTTTCATCCTCGCCCATTTCAATGTCTGCCTTGGAGCAAGGTTGGCGAGCTCTTTCTTAAAGGGCCACGGAGCAAATATTTCAGGCTTTGCGATCAACCCCGCCACTGCCGTGCCGGACCACCACGGAGCCAGAGAAGATACGCAAACAAGTGTGGCTGTGTACCAATAAAACTTTATTCACAAAAACGGGCAGCTGTCTGTCGGCCACATTTTGCCAATCCCTGCCCTAGAGCAAGAAACACCCTGAAGCAGGGATTAGTGAGGTCAAGTGAGGTGGACAATGTCAGGAACACACACCACCTCTGGTGGCAGAAGGCTGGAGAGAGGTTGGCCATCGTACCTGCGGTACCATCAGACTTGTTTACAGTCCAAAGTCCTAATCCTGCTTCATAATCAACGTTCCTACAGGGAAGGGAGTGGGAACCTGACCCAGGAGTTGGCTTGCCGGCTCATTCCTGGGCTTATAGGTTAGTTCACTGTGTTGCTAGGACAGGAATATTTATAAAAGTCAGGGCGGAGGCACATGCCGAATTACGCAAGAGCCTCAGAGAAGTCTGGAAGACATCTCCGTGTCCCAGGAGCGGCCAGGGTCAGGTAGCGTTTGGTTAGCACTCGGCATCCATGATCTCTCTCTGTTCAAATATGCTTCACCCCTCGGGATTCTATCTTGAGAAATCAGTCATTCCTGCAGTCCCTGGAACCCTACGGACGCCCAACGGCAACAACCTCAAAACAGATTCGTCTTTTCAAGCCAAACAAAGCTATGAGATCACATTTCCCACTAAGTTCCACTTTCCCTAGCCGTCTTCCTCCAGAGGTGCAGACAGCAGCTTGTCTCCTTCCAAGTGGCACCTCGTAAGGAAGGAACTAGCAAAGGGAGCAGGCCCGTCATCTACACCAGTTATCCAACCCTGGGACAAAAACAGCCGGGGAAAAACAAAATGAAACATAACAGTGACAAAAAGGACCCATCCCAGAAGCCTTCTCAAGACTAAAGGAGCCTAGAAAGAACAAGATGAACACCTCTTGCTCAAGAAGTGATCACCAGGGACACTGGAAAGAAAGAGGAGGAGGAGCCTCTTTTTTCCTGAACGTGAGAACCCTGGCCCAGGGGCCTGCACGCGCTGAGCTGAGTTACACTCACCATCCGCTGCATTTTAAGGTGTAGGACAGTCCCTGGGCCACAGTTCATTACCAAGGGCCAGGCAGGTAGCATAGGCACTACGTACACAAGTAAGAATGGCAAAGCACGCACCCCAAGATGCATCAGTTTTTCCTTAGCAGGACCACGGGAGGCCAGATTGTTAGGGTGGGACAGAACAAAAAGACTATAAATCAGTGGCTAAGGCCACAGGAACTTGGTTATTCAGAGCTCACAGCAGGAATCCTGTTTCTCTTGTAAAGCCTCCAGCTCCCTCTAATGGACATCTCCTGTAAGTACCACAAAGCGATGCCCTCCTCCACAGGTGGGCTTGCTTGCTGCTTCACTGTACTTCAAAGGGGAAAGTGAAAGAAACCTGCGGTGTCCACGGACGCACTGTGCTAGGGGTCCTTGGCATACACGAGTGCCTCCACCACTCACAAGGAGTTTTACCGGTCCTTGATAATACCCACTCCAGTGGGCTACCACAAGACTGGTGGGTCTTTCCAAAATTCATATAGAAATGCTGGCACTGGTCTAGGACCAGGCAAACAAGAAACAACACTAAGTATAAAAAAAAAAGAACACTAAGAAACGTCAAGCCATTCCCAGGGCACATCTGAAAAACCCACGGATCACCGAGCGGTTCATCTAAATGGTCATACGGAAGATTCAGACCGAAAGGGATAAGGCTGGCCTCTCCTACAGGAAGGAATAATGTACACCTGGAAATCTGCCTCAAGCTGGGATCACTGGGACTCTGTTAGAGCAATGGCCAGTTCAATAAGAATGTGGTGCTCAAAACCTCAAATTATTGTACTTGCAATGTAGGAAGGAAGGTCAGGGGACCACTGGTTCAGGCTTGGGCTCAGAGTAAAACCCTGAGGGAGAAAAAGGGAGCAGAACGCCTCTTGAGAACAATGGACAGGACTGGAAGCAGAAGCAAGCACTGGAGAAAGGAGCAGTCAGATGGGAAGGTGGACCTTGAGAAAGAAATGGCTGGAGAGATTACAACTGGGAAAAATAGGAACGCCACATACTAACACATACGATATCCAACTAAGCCTTGCTACAACCCTGCTGAATGCAGAATCAACCCAGATCCAAATGGATAACGCTCTGAGGGCAAGTGGAAGGTGAGGACGCACTCAGGGCAGACAAGATCTTGCCTCAGTGAGCTCTTTCACTGTAGAACTGCTCTCCAGAGAGAAAACTAACAACACACAGCAAAGAGCCCAAAGACAGAAGCCGCACGAGGCTAAACGGAAAAAATGCTTTAATTTGCTCTAATGCCAAAAAATAATAGAACGATGCAGACATATTACACCAAAATCAGAAAAACCAAAATTCTACTCCAAGGGGAACTATATAGTTTAACCAAACTAAGCGCGAGAGAGAGATGTGTCAGAGGCCCAGGAGAACAGGGGGAGTACAGGCTGCAGGCCTCTGGAAAGCGAGCAGCCCCTCGGGGCACACTCCGTCTCCCGGCACCCCACCAGAGCACAGGCTGACAACACAGCCCCCATTTGTTGTTTGTCGAGGGCCCCGAGCCACATACAGGCCTCACTCCAGCAGCCTTCACTCCTGCTGCCTCAGCCTCCTTGTTCATGGAGTCTCGGTCAGACGAGCGCCCGCTGGCCATGCTGTCCAATGAATGGCAGGAGACGGCGTTATACAGTGCCTCGTAGGGACCCTCCTCTTCGGCGTTTGTGTCAAAATCAATGATCAGTTCAGTCACTGCTTTCTCCACGTCCCCTGAACAGGTTAGAGAGCAAGAGTCAATGGATGAAGAGCACAGTCTTGGATTTCCAACCACTGTAGCCACCCGAAGCCCCTCATCAACCTGAACTTGACAAACCGTAACTGAGAGCAGGAAAACAAAATGACTGCTTTGCTCCGTGGACAGGAATAAATACAGAGAGTTTCAGTTGCTCTTTCTACCCTGAGACTTAAAGAAATTTTTCTCTAATTCAATATGGCAAACCTTTGACATCTATGAGGGATACCTCTCAAGACCTTTAAAATTCCCAAGAACCTCTACACCGTCACAGCATAAACTCAAACCATAAAACGTGGCAAAGTGTAACTGGAAACTTAAGTAATCCTTTAAATTCTTAGTAGAGACCTCCATGCACTCAAGCAAAAGAGAGGACGGTGATGTCTTTCTGACACAGAGGTACCGTGCGAAGTTAAACTCCCCAGGGAATCACAAACTTCGGACTATCCGGGATCCAAACGTGTGACTCTGAAAAGTTACAGACTGTTGAGGACCCGAGATCTCCGGGTCTCTGGCAGATAGTCAGAACCATAACTGGGGAATCCCTGAAAGCTAAGAGCTTAGTGAACTACTAAGCCCATTACCAGTGGATTACGAGGTCAAGAAAAAAAGTAGGGGTGGTGGAGGTGGGGGCAGATGGGGACTCCACAGCGAAGATGGGCCGAGCACCCTTTAACCTCACACCTCTGCGCCCCTCTGAAAATTCCCTTTCCCACTTCAGGACTGGCTTTGTTCTGTTTCTTCTTTACTACACTTTGTATCTGAGGGAAGGCATCAGTCAGTATTCCGTCTTTCTCATTCATCATACCTAGGACCTTTTAGGTGGATCTGAAAGGGTGGATCTTGGCTAAAGACGGGGGGGCCGGAATGCCCAAGCTAGTGCCCAGACCACATTTGTTGGCCAAACGATATAGAACCGAAATCTGCCATCTACATGTCTACCGACCAGGTTATACTCGCTCAGTATTTACCGAGGGCCAACTATGCTCAAAGCAGGATGGTGTGCGTTAGGAAAAGGTTTCCTTGAGATTTGAATTTACCCTAAGATCATCCCGCCTTCAACACATCCCAGAAGAGACCTCACAGAGCCAACTGTAGAAGTGAGAATAAGATGAAATAGGAAAGAAGAGGTCAAAGGCCTAAGTTCTGTCCCATAAAAGTTCATATATAGCTGGAAAACAATAAATGTGAATATGAACTTATTAAGTACTTCCAATCCCCTGAAGTCATTATTTATTTGTTTATTATTATTTTTTAAAAGATTTTATTTATTTGACAGAGAGAGAGAGAGATCACAAGTAGGCAGAGAGGTGGGCGGGGGTGGGGGAGGGGAAGCAGGCTCCCTGCTGAGCAGAGAGCCCGATGCGGGGCTTGATCTCGGGACCCTGAGTTCATGACCTGAGCCGAAGGCAGAGGCTTAACCCACTCAGCCACCCAGGTGCCCCGGTGAAGCTTTTTCTCTTCTACTAAAGACCGTTCAACTCTTTAAGCTGAGAGCTCATCAGCTGGCAGAGAAAGGCCACCTTACCCTGGGACTTCTGGGATATGGAGTCCATATTGGAGATGAGAGGTCCCTGGGATGTGGGGCTTTTATCGGCCTCCTTTGCACCTCTTCTTCCAGTCATGTGATCTACGTGGAAAGACAAAAAAAAAAAAAAAAAAAGCTGCACCAAATGCAAATGCCTCATTCCTGCCAGCGTGTCCCCAGGTTGCCCCGACAGGCAAATGAACAGGTACCTTCAATAAGCGCCGCTATCTGCTGGCTCTTTTGAGAAGGCAGTTCCCGGACAGTGTCGAGGGCAGTCAGGCCGCGGTTATCTTTTATGTTGACATCAATTCCTAGAAAGGCACACCAGGTGGACCAGGGGGGAGTGAGCAGTTGCAAGTCAGCCTCAAAGAGGGTCAAATTCCCGGACTCCTAACGCCCCCGGTAGCACGACCAACATTTTCCATCCAGGGCCCTTTAATCCAGCTTTTCGAGAACAATTCGTAGGCTTGCAATCAACCCGTGGAGACATACATACACGGGGTTCAAGGGCAGCCAGCAACAATCGCCCTCCGGGGAGGCTCGAGGGAAGCAAGCCCACCCCGGCATGCTGCAGAAACGAGAGCGCAGCCGAGCCCTCACCTGCGGCCAGCAGGATTCGCACCACCTCGGTCTTGCCGAAAAGGGCAGCCTCGTGCAAAGCACTGCCCTTCTCCGTCTGGAAGGCAAACAAGAGCGCACAGCAGCACGTCATCAGCACGGTGACCCAGGTTTGGCGTGGCTTCACACGACAAACGGGTTACAGACAAGAAGGGGCAGGAAAGTAAAATCAACCGCACAAAGTCGTCTGTCATTATCTTTCCCACTTTTCTGGTCTGGATTCCGGAACCACAATTGTGGCCCGGAACGTGAAGTGTGTCTGAAGTGCCACCATCAGGCCACACGGGGATAAACTGCGCAGCAACTCCTGGAGCCACCTACTGGTGAAGCTCCTCAAGGCTCCAGCCCTTCACGGGTGGACGGAATAATGAGAAGAAAAGTATGAGGGTTGGAAAAAAAAACACACACACACACACAAAACGAAACAAACAAACAAACAAAAAACCCAACGCCATAACTTCACGTGTGGTTTGGTCGATGCAAAAGCTAAGGAATAGTCAGTCATCGGAATGGACAAAGCTAACCACGCAGGGAAACGCTAAGTCTCCTGTTGGCAAGATCAAGTCCATGGGACTTTGCAGGTGGCGAAGGGTGGCGGTGGGAACGCCTGGATAGGAAGATAATGAAATTTTTCTAATCTTGAGAGAGAGACCACAAGCACTTCTTTTCAGGGCATAATGACTATATATTACCCCTGAAAAGAAAAAAAAAAAAAACAACCCAAAAACCAAAACAAAACCAAAAACCAGTAACAGACTTGCTTGAGTCTGTCTCTGAAGTTTCACATGAAAATGAGATGGAAGCATCTGAGACGGGACGTGAAACGTGCGAAATCAGAACACAGCCCAGCAGCACGGTCCTTGTGCCCTTCCCATCACAATGCGGCCCCTGGAGCCCGGGGGGGCGGAGGGGGCGTCTGCCCCGCTACCTGGTAGTTGCTGTCCATGCCGGCGTCCAGCAGGACCTGCACCACGGCTTTGTGGCCATTCCGCGCCGCCAAGTGCAAGGGCGTGTGCTTCTTAGTGTTGCAGCTCAGGAGGTTGGGGTGCGCGTTGAGGAGCATCTTCACCACCTCCAGTCTCCCGTACAGGGCAGCCAGGTCCAGGGGGGTCTCGAATTTGTTGTTGCGCATGGTGGGGTCCGTCAGCTCCTCTAAGAGGACCTTCACCACCTCCGTGTGGCCGTACTGCGCGGCGCAGTGCAGGGCCGTCTCGTTGTCGTTGTTCTAAAGAGTTGACAAGCAGATCCCGTCAGAGGGGTACCTGGCAGACTGGCCTACGACTGGGACGAGCACTCGGAAAACTGCTGAAATTTAAAATGAGGAAAAGAGCAGCAATATTTGGGGACTACTAGAAGCCGGTCAGAATGAAGACACACCCCGCAACGAACGAGGCCGGCCGCTCCAATCAGCCACAGCGCGGCCCAGTTACTGCCAGAGTGGGGGCCTGTCGTGCCCCTCAGATTTACCGTCTCTTGTGGGCCACGAAGGAAGTGTCCACAGACTGCGAGGAGAGTGAACGGGGGAGTGCGGTGGGCCCCGGGCAGAGGCCCCGGCTCACGCGAATGCCCGTAATACCACTGCCATTGACTCATTTTAAACTTCAGCTGGTTTTACAATTTATGATCCATCAACCCTGTAGTTTCTGATTCCGGCTTTGTGGACCGGCCACTGCCTCACAGACAAGCTTTTCTGAAAGAGTTTGTCATCTGTGTAGCTTCTTGCATGCAAATCAACCAGCCAACAATCAAAGTGACAGAGCGAAGCACCACAAGTCACTCTCGGAGACCTCAGCCAACAGCCATTTCCGGGGGAGGGCGGCGCCTGAGCTCAGTCACAGGGGGCCCTGGGACCCTGCCGTCACCCTGTGCCTATCCCAGGAGCCTGCACCAATCAACGCATGCACAAGCTACAGCGGGGGGAAGTGGTGCCTGCGTTGGAAAGGTTCCATCAGACACGGGAATGTTTTGTGAGAGGTGCAAAATATTCAAAGTTGTACCACGACCACCAGTTCGGATTCACAATCCCGGGGTCCTTCAACGCCAATTTTGTTTCAAACTAAAGGCAGAACCCGGGACGAAAGAGGAGAAGTTTGTGCTTCATCCACCATCAGAAGCAAAATGCTAATAGGTCCAATTGTGCTTTTTTCTTTTTTTAACTACTGACAATGTATAATCAGAGCAGGAATAAAGTAATTTCCATGACCTCTCCTTTTTTAGATACACTAATGAAAATAATTCTCCCACAAGATTTTGAGATTTATCCAGGAGGCTTCTGCCATGTTAGGGAAACAAAGCTGATGAGGCGGTGTGTCCATCGAGTCGATATTGTGCACCTCTCAGGGACCAAAAGGTAAAAAGTGAAATGTTTCCACAATCGCTTTAATTCTATTCAGTACATTAAAAGTAACAGACCAGGAGTTACCCAAACGTGCATGCAATTCCATCTGCTTTTGATCTGGCATTTGACTGCATCATTTTTTCCAGCTACACCAAGTATACCAGAAAGATCCAGAGCTGCTGGGAGCGAGGCCCCCAAAGGCCAGAGTGATAGCAAAGAAAAATTTTTCGATGAAATAAGGACAGAAAGGGTGGTAGCAGGAGCCACATGCAAAGATAAATGCACACAGATAAACAGAGGAAGCAGCGCTGAGCTCAAACACAGCTCAAGGAGATCAGCCGCTGAAGTGCAGCCTTCGCTGGCCACAGGACACAGCCGGTGAGCAATGGCCTCCTGTGATATAACTGGGCTCAATGGGTGGATTCCATGTCAACCTAAAAGGCTGGAGGGAAGGGGAAACTCTGGGAAGAAAGCAAATCTTTGGGGTTCCCTGTGCCAAACCAACCACTTAAGATACCCATTTGGAACGTCCATTTCTGACTAAGCCAACTCAGAGCTGTCGCGTCATGTTCCCGCCACGAGAGGCGGCTTCATCAACAAAACACACAGGGGCTTGCTTTACAGTGGTTCGAGGGCAGAGTGGCCACCCAAAGAAGTTTTAAGAGGATTCTCAGGGTTTTACATCTCTAAAGGAGCATGACGGCAGGGTAGAGAAAGTCAGCTTATTCTTATTAAAACCTCAGTCCAGAAAAACTTGTTTACTCTTGAGGCAGACGCTGCCGTCTCTTTTCTATCCAAGTTGTCTCCCAACAACCAGAATAATCTGTTCTCGATTTTGTAAAAAGTATGCCATTAAAGCCCAAAGAACTGCAAAACTCTAAGCTAACCAGAAGGAGGAAAAAAAATAAAAGAAAGAAAAACCTTGGTTTGTTGTTGTTGTTGTTGTTGTTGTTTGCTAGAACTAAGGCAGCGACCACAAAGCTGCCTCACCAAAAGCAAGGTCTTGATTACTACCAGGCAAATTTCCTGCCTCTGTTAAAAATGGCCTAACCACATCTCTGCAGAATGTTATACTCAAATTCACAGGCAGAAAGTATCTTTCTCATGCTTCGGTCTTGCCAGACATGGTCTGATAATTATAATACTCTTGAGGTGAAGTCTGTGGTGACCCCCATCTCTCGACTACTGAACACAGGCCATCGCAATGAGCTCTTCCTACCAGCTCCCCTTTGAATGCGACAACTATCAGGGCAGGAGGTCATTAGTGTTGATTGAGGGACCCACAAGAAAGGGAAGGATTTCCAAAGAGAGTACCGACTCTTCAGGACCCAGAATCCTTCTCTTTCACACCTTCCAAATCACACTCTAGGTGCTCAATGCACCTCAAGAGTTCCCCGAATCATATTACTATGTGTTCGGACTAAGGATGGAGACTAAGATCAAATCCCAATTTTCCCAAAGTCTTTGCACAAACTCTCTATTCCTGCCCATCCTGAGACTCACTTCCATTTCTCCTTGCTATAGTCAGTACCTCGAAGACAAAAGATCCCAATACCCTTTACATATGGAGACCCCACTTCATGTGTAAATCCATTATATTTATGCATCGTTTATGCCTATCTATCTCACATATGCATCAACTGCAAGCAACAGAAAACTAAACAGAAACATTCTGCTGGCTTTTCTTCTCTTGAAACCATTCTAAACCAACATTTCCCAGTGCTTAGATTACAGCCCAACTGTACTCTTGACCACTGTTGGTAGATACCAAAGTTAGAAACGATCGAGCTACAGCTCTCTGTAGCGACGATGGTACAGGTTTCAGAAAGCTACCCAAATTGGAACAAAAGGACAAACTGGACCTACTGAGATTCAGTGGACATGGGAGAAACATGAGAACTGAGCCCATGTGGAAGAAGAGTTAAGACTTACTCTGTAAGTGCTCTGGAAGGCAGAACCCTGACCAACAGATGGGAAGTTAAAGAAGACAGATAGCAGCCACGCGTAAGAAACCAAAAATCAGTGGAATCCAAAAAGAGGCTGCCAAGTAGTAAGTCTGATTGCTTCCAAGAGAAACAAATAACCAAATAAAGGGTAGAAGGCTCTTTCAGAGTAGACGGCTCTTTCTCTCATCTTTCAGGGGAGAGGAAAGGATTCCTGCCTCGGTTGGAAAACTGGCCTAGATCAGTGGTTCTCAAACTGGCTTCGTTTTGGAATTACAAGGGAGCTTAAAAGTAACTAAGTCCCACCCCAGACCTGCCAAGGTAGCACCTCAGAGGGTAAAGCCCAGGAAGACTATTATTAAAAAACTTACCAACCTAGCAGGCATCACTTTGACCAAGCAGTCACCTATCAGCGAGACAAACTGACATCACGTGCCTTATAATGTGAAGGAACGATATATAACATGGCTCCTGCAGCATTCCTGCTAAAATTATAGGGCCTGAGTTGATTAGATTCAGGAAATAACAGGAAATGTGAGGAAATATCAGACAAATTCAAACTGAGTGATAGTCTACAAAACGACTGGTCCATATTCTTCAATACCATCAAGGCCGCAGGTCTCTTTAGCGGCTTTAGCTGTTCAGGGACAGGTCAGTGGTTCGGTCCCATCCAGGGACGTCATGTTTGTGGTTCCTAGTCATGAAAGACTGAGAAGGGCTGAGGAATTGTTCCAAATTATGTCTGATCCTGGACTGAATCCTGGACCAGGAAAGAAAAAAAAAAAAAAACTTGCTCTGAAGGATATTATTGGGGAACTTGGTGAAATCCAAACACAGATTCTATATTAGATTCCAGTATTGTATCAATGTTGAATTTCCTGAATTTGATAACTGTACTGTGTTTCTACAAGGGAATGCCCTTGTTTTTAGGAGGCACATGCTGAAATAATTGGGGCTAAAGGGTCATGATGACCATGACTAAGTATTAAATAGTTCATCATCAACTACAGCAACAATACACATATACATCTGAGAGAGAGAGAGAGAAAAAATGTGCCTGCAAATAAGACAAAATGTTAACAACTGGTGAATCTAGACCAAGAGTACAATGCAGTTCACTACATCACGCTTGCAACTTTTTGTTACGTTGAAAATTTTGTTAAGACAAAAGTTTTACAAAAGCTTGCTCGGTGATTCAGATGCAACCAGCCAAGCTGATCAGAATGCGGAGACAACTGGCTGAGACAACTTCCGGCCTCTCCTAGTTCTGAAACTTAATTATTGTTATGTGTACAGGAAAAGAGATCTACCCTAAAACTAATTTGACCATTGCTCACCTTACAAGATTCAGACTAAGTTAAAATTATTTTAAAAGGGGGCAAATGAACGATTTTTTTTAAAGATTGATTTTATTTATTTATTTATTTATTTATTTATTTATTTATTTATTTATTTATTAGGAAAGAGAGAGTGAGAGAGAACATGAGAAGGGAGAAGGTCAGAGTGAGAAGCGGACTCCCCATGGAGCTGGGAGCCCGATGTGGGACTCGATCCCGGGACTCCGGGATCATGACCTGAGCCGAAGGCAGCCTCTCAACCAACTACGCCACCCAGGCGCCCTGCAAATGAACGATTTTAATAGTCGGGCTGTAGCTACCAATGCCGACGTTTGAGCCTGGTGCGTGCGGACTTGCTGAGAAAGGAAAGGCTCCGTACGTCGAAGAGGAAGATGAAAGCTCGTGAAAACTACCTCTACTCCCAGATCGGGGACCTGAGACGTCTTAACTTCCACAGATGCCTGAGAGGACTTAGCACACAAAATCATTCCCAGACACAATCCAGCTCAGTAAACACCCCCTGAATCAGGATAAAACCCAGCGAGGTTAGATTCAAATCAGCTCAAAGACAGTTTGCATTCATAGAAAAATGCAAACAGCTTTATCCCTTAGTGCAGTTTGCATCATTTGGCCTTTGGGGGGGGGGGGTGGGAAGGAGGCAAAGGGCAGTATATCCAAAAACAGAAGTAGGTTCTCATTCCATTTAGACCAATTTTCTTTTTTTGTGTGGGAAATCAAGGGATAAGAAAATGTGCTTTCAAGAACCAAAGACCTACCCTTTAATCAGAGCTTTATAGGCTAACTGAACTAACCATCGAGTGGGAAAACAATCACTTCAAGGTGCTTCCCCATAAATCAAAACCCTGAATAAACTAATTGAGCAATGTTTCATTAAGCTTCAACCCACCAGTAACAAAGAACAAATTCCAAAGAGCCATTTCAGAAACACCACCCTGTATATACCCTTTAAAAGTCAGATTGCAAATATTACCAGTTATCAGACAGTTGTACTTAATGGACATTCTCTTAAACTACAAAACAATTCAGCAAGGTAGATGGTATACTGCACTTTACAGAAGAGGAAACTGAGGCTCACAGAACTCAAGTAAGTTATTTAAGTTGACAAAAGCCATCAGTGGCAGCACGGAATTCAAACTCAGGCCTGACTTGAAAGGCTGTGACCTTTACGAGTTTTCTCCTCTACTACACCAAGTTAAAAAAAAAAAAAAA
>CM052802.1:94469985-94505331 GCA_028533885.1 Nasua narica | reverse complement strand
GGAGAGAGAAGAGAGAGAGAGAATCTTAAGCAGGCTCACGAGGCTGGATCTCATGACCCTGAGATCATGACCTGAGCTGAAACCAGGATTCGGAGGCTTAACTGACTGAGCCACCCAGGTGCCCCGAGACATGTATTCTTTAATGGGCTCTCCTACACCTCAGAAAAAGCCATCTCCAAAGAATCTAAAAAGCAGTGCTCTAAGCCCCTACATAATCTACAGTCAAATTTTTTGAAACAAAAAATCAGGGGCTCCTGGGCTGGCTCAGTGGGTTAAAGCCTCTGCCTTCAGCTCAGGTCATGATCTCGGGATCCTGGGATCGAGCCCCGCATCGGGCTCTCTGCTTGGCGGGGAGCCTGTTTCCCCCTGTCTCTCTGCCTGCCTCTCTGCCTACTTGTGATCTCTCTCTCTCTTTGTCAAATAAATAAAATCTTTTAAAAAATAAAATAAAATAGGGGCGCCTGGCTGGCCCAGTGGGTTAAAGCCTCTGCCTTCGGCTCAGGTCATGATCTCAGGGTCCTGGGATGGAGCCCCGCATTGGGCTCTCTGCTCAGCGGGGAGCCTGCTTCCCCCTCTCCCTCTGCCTGCCTCTCTGCCTACTTGTGGTCTCTCTCTCTCTCTCTGTCAAATAAATAAATAAAATCTTTAAAAAAAATAATAAAATAAAACAAAAAATCAGAATTCTTAGTACGACCAGTTATATTCTTAACACCGTAGCTATTGATGAGATGCATTTCAAAGTCACATCTGTTTGTCAGACTCTTCCAAACTCAGAGAGGGAAAAACAAAAAACAACAACAATATAAAAATCATTAAGGTAGCCCAGGAGTCAGAAAATAAAACTAAGTGAAAAGTAAAAATTCAAATGTGGCAGAAACACACTTCTGAGGGGAGAAAGAGAAGAATGAGTATGTTGCCGGCATGGCATAGACCACAGCCGTGAAGGCATGCGACAAACATTTGTCCACGGCGGGGCAGATGCTGTGTACATGAAGAATAGAATGATTTGTGTCCGGGCAAAGTCAATGACACAGGCCTTTTCCAGAGAGCAATATCAGTCCATTCCCCAAGGGAGAGGAAAGCTCTTTTTGGGAAGATACTGGAGACCTCCTCTGCCCCCTAATTTTAAAAAAGCCCAAATAAGATTGATTTTTTTTTTAAAGGGCCAGATGAATAGGCCTAAAAGGATTGCTCCCAATCTACTTGATGACTGAAATTCTAAGGGAAAAAAAAAAAGCCTATTAAACTGCAATTAGAAATAAATGGCTTAAAATATGCTTTAAAATGGTTCAGAATTGTGAGCACTCTGAATTGTGTAAGACTGATGAATCACAGACCTGTATCCCTAAAAACAAGTAATACATTGTATGTTAATAAAGAAAAAAAAATTTTTTTAATGGTTGAGAAGTAACGCATTTGCTACAACTACATTTTATTTAATTATGAATAAGTAACATCAGAGCTTTCCCAGCTTAGCTGGAGGGAAAGAGAAAAGGAGGTCAATAGGTGCCTTAAGCAGAAGAGAGGTCACTATGGAGGGAGGTATAAGTTGAAGTGGGAGAGGAGGCTGTAAAACCATCATTTAAAACAGTGATGTGTTAGAAAATTCAATGACTGGGGCGCCTGGGTGGCTCAGGTCATGATCCCAGGGTCCTGGGATTGAGTCCAGGGTAGGGCTCCCTGAGCTTCTCCCTCTCCCTCTGCCCCTCCCCTCACTCAGTCACTTGCTCTCTCTCTGTCTCTCTCAAATAAATAAATAAAACCTGAAAGAGAGAGAGAGAGAGAAAGAAAGAAAGGAAGGAAGGAAGGAAGGAGAGAAAGAAAGAAAGAAAGAAAGAAAGAAAGAAAGAAAGAAAGAAAACAAACTCAAGGACAGAAGGAAGGGAAGTGTCCATGATACATATTGGATCAAGTTCTAGAACAGTAGAGGCTACAGACAACTTAGTTAAGGCCCTCGCATCTTGTCCTAATTTAGCTTTCCCGCTATGAACACTGTAAAGATTGTTGCCAGGTTAGTTTTCCTAAAGCCAGAGTCTAATCATTACTAAGCTACTCCAAAACTTCAGTGGCACCCCTCAGTCTTCAAAATGAAGTCCAAATGACTCGGTGAAGGATTGAGGACTTGTACAGTCCAGCCACAACTTACCTACTTCCCATTCTTATTTTCCTCTTCACTGCTTCATAGCCCCATGGATTCAGCATAATGTGGCCTTTCTCCAAACACGCACAGCCTCTTCCCCTTCAACGCTTTCCTCATCTGCCTCTCTCCCTAAGGCGTGTACTTCTTCGATGCACACTAGAGTAGGGGTTGCTGAGCACTCTAAAACAAGTTCCTAAAGCCCCCTTCCCAGTTCCTGGGGACAGACTAACCGCATCACCACTTCGCGGGGGATTAAGTAACTTGCACCTTTCTTCTTTCAAGGTTCTCCTTACACAGCTGGTGGCCAGAGAGATATAGGAAGTATCAATGACACTTTTATTATTAAAATGCTGGTGTGTGTTTTACCCAGTGGGGCTTTTAACAACATATATTCATTTAAAGTGTTTTATGCCTCCAGGATTTAAACACAGGAGACATCGAAAACCCCAGGAATGAGGAGCCCAACTTATTGCTGGAAGCAGTTCCCTTTCACAAACTCAAGTACAAACAATAGAGTCCAACAATGTCAGAAAGTCCCAGGCCCACACTGAATCTTGGCAGTTATTAATGCACACACTAGACAGTCCCACTTCTGATTTGGAAGATGGGCATCAAAAAAAATGTAAACTAGCCAATGCCATACAGAGAAGCATGAAAACACAGTCAGATCTCCTTAGCATGTCGAAAGGACAAAACTCAAAAGATTTTCTTGTATCAGTGTGAATGCAAATGGCCTCACGTGGCTACTGCTCTGAGGGAGATAAAAACAGGTGAGAGAAGAAACCTGAGCAGCCTGGTGTTTGAAATAAGTGGAAAAAGTGATCCATAGCAGTCTTACAAAATAAAACGGGAAGGAAGAAAAGGGATCAAGGTTAAGGGAAGTGGGGTAAGGGAAAGAGAAGAGAGTAAGACAAGATTGTTTCAGCTGAGATGTAGACACTTTTTTTTCCCTTTAAATGCCTTAGCCAAAAGAAACAGGTTTCACATATGTAAGACCAAGGGAAGCTTGGTTCAGAGCCAACTTGTCATGAAGCCCAGTTTCCAACACTTACTAAGAGGCAAAATTGCGAGGATTTTTTTTTCCCCTTGCAGTAAATCCTGGGGGGAGGGGATGTAGGGAAGACCCTTGAGCTATATGCATATGCAAATGAGAAAATGCACAAAAACTAGACAGGGTCCTTGGTAAGGCCAAAATAATTTAAAGCTAACCAAGCTCTACGCAAGCCCCAAAGACTTCAGTGAATAAAAAACCCACCTTACCCAGTGTTCTAAGTATCCTAGGAACTAAGATGAGGGCTTCCTTCCTCATCAACTCTCTTGAAAATGCTTCAATTTGTAAGGAGAGTAAAAGAAAAAACAAAGCTTTTAACTTTCCAACATACACAGTTATTTGGTTGGTTCCTCAATTCTTCTCCCTTTCTCTAGCTCGTTCCTCCAAATACCACAGTACAGTAGTCTAGAGCCACAATTCCCGGAATAACACCCCTAAAATACCAACTATCGATTGCCATATTTTTTTTAGTCCACAACATCCTCAAATGAAAATAATGATTGATTGCATTAATTTCCATCCCATTCATTAGTATTTTTCCAAAGGCATTAGCCCTAAAAACTCTTTTGGAAGATGTCAGTCAAAGCCACAAAAAGATGGGAAGAAACCAGGCATTGGTATGATATCAAAGGAAGTCAAGTGTTTGAAGGAAGGGCAGTTGCTTCCAGAAAACTTAACAGTTCTTTCATGTATACACCCAAAACGACCTTCTTCCCGTCACTCTACGCATGACCCCTCTGCTACCCCGCATTTAAAATCTTTTCAAGCTTCCATTTCTAATAGCTGACTTCAAAAAAATCCATTTAAACCAATGACATTTAGTCTACCAAAGGAGTGCTGGAATGATAAGTGACACAAATTTAAATTCCACAGTGCCAAAACAATAAGAATAAAAATAACCAATTCAAATGTGGCCAAAGGATTTGAAAAGATAGCTCTCCAAAGAAGATATATAAATGGCTAATAAGCACATGAAAAATTGCTCAATATCATTAGCCATGAAGGAAAAGCAAATAAAAAAAATCACTTTATGCCCATAAGGATGGCCAAAATAAAATGGACAATAATAGGTGTTAGCAAGGATGTGGAAAAAATTGGCACCCTCGAACACTCACGGAACTGCAAAATGGTGCAGCCATTTTGGAAAATAATTTGGCAGGTCCTGAAAAAGGTAAATCGAGTTACCATAGAACTGAGCAACTCACTCCCAAGAGAAATGAAGGCATATGCCCACACAAAAACTTACACATTGATGTTCAGAGTAGCATTATTTATGTTAACCAACACATGAACACAATCTAAATTTTCACCAACTGATGAATGGGTAAGTAAAATCTGGTATCCCCATACAATGGAGTGTTATTTGGCAATAAAAAAGAATGAAGTACTGATACTCACTATAACATAGATGATCGTTGAAAATATCATGCTAAGACTCTAGTCACAATCCAGACTTCTGTGGATCACTTTTTCTAGTTATTTCAAACAGGCTGCTCAGGTTTCTTCTTTTCCTTTTCCCCTTCCTTCCTTCCTTCCTTCCTTCCTTTCCTTCCTTCTTTCCTTAAAGATTTTATTTGAGAGAGAGAGAAAGAGAGAGCACAGGGCAGGGGTAGGGGTGGGAGAGACAGAGGGAGAGGGAGAAGCAGACTCCCCACTGAGCAGGGAGCCCAACCTCGATCCGAGGACTCCGAGATCATGACCTGAGCTGAAGGCAGATGCTTAACCCACTGAACCACCCAGGTGCCCCCAGGTTTCTTTTTTATCTGTTTTTATCTTCCGTTTGTGTGAAATGTCCAGAATTGGTAAATCCATAGAGACAAAAAGATTAGTAGTTGCCTGAGGAGACTGGAGGAAAATGGAGAGTATATTCAAATGTGTATGGGAGTTTCTTTCGGGGGTGATAAAAATGTTCTAAAATGAAGACTACGGTGACGTCTGTTCAAGTCTGTGGCTATTCTATAAACTACTAAACTGTACACTCTAAGTAGATGAATTTTATAATGTGTGAAATATATTTCATTAAGCTTTACGGAAAAAGCAACTCCACTACACATGATTTAACTGGTCAATGTGACCAGGTTAAAGACAAGACAGATTAAAGACACACACAATTACAGCCTAAGAATCTGTGTCTGTCTTGTCTCTAATACACGCAGAATGCTAAGAATCAGAAGCTCTGGAGCTAGAAGGGACACAAGAAAACATCCAAACCAACTCCTTTACTTCATATATGAAAAAAGTATGGTCAAAAGGGGAGAAAAGACTCTGACTCCAGGCGGAGTTGAGGTGACAACTGAAGGACTAATCCCAGGCCAGATCGCCCAGTCTCTCTCTGTACATTAAACTTTGTCAGGACGACCCAGGGTCAGCCGACTTGCTGCTGGACACCTCAGGCTATCAAACAGTGCCGTCCGCCCCTTCTCCAGAAGCTATCAATTGTTTTAGGGGAATACTCTCTTATATCTGCAATGTATGTTCATTAAACCTTGAATACACGGGGACTTGGGTGGCTCAGTTGGTTAAGCGACGGCCTTCGGCTCGAGTCATGATCCCACAGTCTTGGGATTGAGCCCCTAATGGGGCTCCTTGCTCAGCGAGGAGCCTGCTTTTCTCCCTCTCCTTCTGCCTGCTGCTCCCCCTGCTTGTGGTCTCACTCTCTCTCTGTGTCAAATAAATTAATAAAATCTTAAAAAAACAAAAAACTTCAAATACAGACTCAAATAGTATCAATGTTCCAAACTTCTGACCTAAAAGGTACGCATAAGGGTTCTTCAGTTGGAAAGTAATATATACAATGGAGAAAAAGATGAATGCACACTATCTGGAAGCATGGAATGGTAAAATGCTGAGCCTTATCATTCAACACTACCGGTTCTGCCAGGGCCATTATCGTGGAATTGAGGAAATGAAGACTGGTGCTTCTCCTAGAGTATTTTACAAATGCAACAGATTCGCTCATATAAGTATGCTATTGTGAAAAAGAGACTCTATAGGGAAAAAAAAATAACTTTGAATACAAAGAAGGACACTCACACTTATTATTAATCTTCTACTATTTTATGCTTCTTATGCAACTAGTTTCTCATCCTTTAGCTCTTTGGAAGCGTCCAGAACATAAAGGGGTGTCACCCATCATACATCCACCTGACTGTGGATTTTCCCAGACTTGCACGTAGACTCTATGGGACTTTCCTAAATGAGGGGGAAAGGAACTCAGCAAATAGGCTTCATCTTCGTGCCAGACGGGTTGGAAGAAAGGTACAGCAGTTCCCCCCTTCAACTATTTTAAATCACCCAGGTTTTACAAGATTTAAATACCTCTTAAAACTTGGTGGCTCTGTGAAATAATGCCATTTGTTAGGAGCAAAAAAAGCTGAAAGGGATGGGGCAGGAGTTCTTCTTTACAAAGATAAAACTTGTTTCTGAGAAATCTCAAAGCTAAGAAAACATGAAGGTCCAAGGCCTTTGAGATAAGCATAAAACCCTCCCCTGGACCAAAGTAATAAGGAAGAAGGGTCACTTCTGATGGGCAGCTTACCAGCTAAAAGGGGACTTGGCTATATCTGCGGTCGCCACCACGGGAATGAAAGAAATGATACTTCTTAGGAGACATAACATTCCTAAGAGTTTGCAAAACTGCTATTAATTTCCATGACAGGAAATTGTGCAAAGGCAGAGAAACTGGCTTCATTAGAGACAAGCAGAAGAACAGGGATGAAGGCCAAAAGAAGGAGGAGAGACAATTAGAGCCCGCCACGGGTCATCTCCATCAACCCTAACGCAATTCTGCACAGTAACCGTCAGCATCCCTATTTTACAACAGGAATCTGGGATTTAGAAGAATTCAACAGCCTGCCCAGGTCACCCACAGAGCGTGCGGCAGGGCTGGAGTCTGAACCCTGCTTTGCTGGGCTCCACAGCCTGGGCTTGCGTTGCCTCCGCAACCACCCACTTACCTTCCTTCTCACAGAAACTTCTGTCTCTCCTCTCCTTTCCTGCAGTCTACCTACTTATGCTGTTGACCTTCCAAACATGCACCTGGAGAGACGCACCTACCACCTCCTCGCTAAACCCTCCCCCAAAAAGTAATGAGAAAAGAGTAACCCTCCAGATATTTATTCTAGTGAGGCAGTTCTGGTTTTTACCATTGTTATTGGAGTATTTAGCCATCTGCCAGTTTGCTTAAATTTTCTTCTTCATGTTTCTTTATCCTTTTCAAATATGTTACCTCTCTCTTTATTGTAAAGATTGTACTAGTTAACCATTACTTTTGTTTGTTTTAAAAAGTTTTGTTTTTGTTTTTGTTTTGACAGAAAAAGCACACCCACACCCACCCAACAGGAATGGGTGCAGAGGGGGAGAGAGAAAGAGAGAATCTTAAGCCGGCTTCAAGCTCAGCACGGAGCCCAATGAGGGGCTTGATCTCAAGACCCTGAGATCATGACCGGAGCCAAAATCAAGAGTCAGACACTTAACCGACTGAGTCACCCAGGCATCCAAAAAGCTTTCTTTCTTTTTTTTTTTAAAGAGTTCATCCATCTAACAGAGAGAGAGAGAGCGCTCACAAGTAGGCAGAGAGGCAGGCAGAGAGAGAGGGGGAAGCAGGCTCCCCGCTGAGCAGAGAGATCCCGATGCGGGGCTCGATCCCAGGACCCTGAGATCATGGTCCGAGCCGAAGGCAGAGGCCCAACCCACTGAGCTACCCAGGCACTGCCCCCAAAAGCTTTCTTAATCGAAGTACAGATGCTACACAATGTTACATTCCTTTCGGGTCTATAACCGTCACTTCTAGTTATGAGACCCAACACCTAAAAAGTCCCTGTCACTAGGCCTTACTTTTATCCTATTTTTTTCCCATATAGTTCTGGCTTACTCTCCGTGTTGCTGTTGTAGGACTTCTGAAATCCATGAAAGAGATTTTTCTTTTTAGTTATAGAACACTGATAGCTCTCTCCCCCTCTCTACACAACAACCCTGATGAGGTGGGTACGGCTGTTGCCCTATTTTACAGATGAGGAAACTGAGGCACAGCATGGCTAAGCACTTTGCCCAGAACTGCACACCTAGTACAGCCACTAAATTCTAGGCACTTTACAAAAACTGTCTCGCATCTTCATGACAAGTCTTTTCTTTTGTTACGCAGACTTAGAAACTGGGCCTCAAAAAGATTAAATGAATCGCCCAAAGTTACACAGTGAATAAGGAGACACAGCTAGTGTTCACAGCGGGTCTCAAGAAAGCACCTAGTCCCATACCTTGTGGCATTCCTAAAACAAAGTCCTCTAAAAAGAGGAAACAGAAAATGCCAACCTTAAAAATAGTGGCCCCAGCTAACGGATCGGAGACCGGGAAACAAGGTGACAAAGAACAGGGACCCAAGAGCCAGCCACCAGGATTCGAACCCCAGCCACAGCACTAGGGGTGCAACTCTGCGCAAGGTGCTTGATCGTGCTGTTCCTCAGTTTCCTCATCTACAAAATAGGGGGACGAGTGTACCCTCCTCCTAAAGGATTCTTGTGAAGGTTATATGAGCCAGTACTTGGAGAATATTCGAACAGTGTCTGACACAAAGCAGTGAGGAAAAAAACAAAGAAGAAAACAAAAACCTGCTCAAAAACCAATCACTGAAACAAAGCAGACTTGGGGAAGGTCAGCCCTATCCCCCACGCCCCCCCAGCTGGGATCATGCTTTTATTTGGGCTTTTGGACTAAAGCCCTGGCCTGAGGGAAGCCTGGGCTCTTCCTTCTCTTCCCACTGCAGCATCCTCCCTGTGACAGAATGCTCCTGACCGCGGGATTCCAAGCATGAAAATCGGAGGAGACCTTTCAGAGGATCCTGTGGTGCTTGGGGGTCTGTAAGGCTGCTCTCATCTCCCACTGTGTTTCTTCCTTTGCAGACTCAAAAGCAATCGCATCGCCGTCAGCGAATAACCATGGTTGCTGAGGCTAGACAGAGATTTAAAACAGCAGAAGTCTGTGGTATGTGAACACAGGGAAGGAAGGGAAGACAGTACCTCCAACTTCGATCAAGGTTTGGGGGCTCCCTCGGGGAAAACAGGGCTGTGGCTCGAATACCGCCCCATTCCCCGAGAAGCTGGTGCTCCAGAGGGTCTGGAGGAACTGGCAATAAAGCTGAACAGGAGCCACTAAGAAGCAAGTGTAAAGTCCGGGACTGGCCTCCAGCAGATCAAGGCGGGCTGGAGGCCCTAGGAATGAGTAGGGGAAATGCTAACGTTGCCCAACGTTGCCACTCAAACTGCAGCCCAAAGGAAGCGCTCTCGGTTTGGGGAACAGGGCTGCTCCTAGCGTTGCTCTTGGTTTTGAGGGGCAACGACTTTCTTATTCGTCATGGAACCTTCCCCTAACCTGCTCCTCCTCTCCATTCTCTCTCTGACCCGATTTCTGCACAGTCGTTCATACAGGATTGAAGACCTCACCTCACACTGGTCTCCCTGGGTCTCCCTCGGTCATCAAGACCTGTGGACCAGCACTACTTCAAGAGGTTACCCACACCTACCCCTTCCTCTTTATTCCCGCGGCTCTCACTTAGTCCTGACCAGATGAGATGAATTACAGAACAGCTTCCTGGCTGGCCTGCTGACCCTTGTCACTCTCCTCACTTCAACCCACCCTCTGAGTCTACCGAAGACTCATCTGCTTGAATTTCCTGGTCCTTATGTCATTCCACAGCTCCGAAATCCTCCGTGGCCCAAATGCCCCTGTTGCCTCTCTACAGAAACGAATCCTTAGAAGAGCGTTAGAATTCATCAATCTCTCCTACCTCCTATGCACAAAAATCACATAACCCAATCCAAGTTCCCATTACCTTAATGTTTCCTTATAGCTTCTAGAACCCATCATGTCCCTTCCTAATTCTGCACCCTTATCCATACCGTTCTCTTTGCCTGACTCGAACTTTCAGCTCATGTCAAGGCCCATCAGTGAAGCCTCTCCTGACCTCATCTCCCTCAACTTGCCTCCTCCTCCCCTGAATCCCTCTGGCACTTTTATTCTGTACATCAACTTCATGGCAAAAAAATTACTGAATACTTCGTATGTATCAGGCACCACCCCAAATGTCCTATGTTCGTTTAATCCTAACAACAACCTGATGGAATTATTCTCATTTTACGAATGGACAAATGAGGCACAGTTAGGTTATGCGGCCCCAGGATCCAGAGCCGAAAGCCCTGGAGTCAGGATTCAGCCTGGCGCCAGAGCCCGCACTCCTAGCCAGTATGTGTAATAATTATACACTGCTTCACACTGCACCATGATTTTAAGGCACTCCCTAGCAGGACCATTCCCGCACACCCTCCAGCCCGTCCCCAAAGCTGCACATTGGCTAATACCCAGGAATCCATGACAAGAAATGAAGTCAAGCCCCCCATCAGGGACTGGTTCTGGTGCCTAGCAGCAGCTGAAAGAGGAGCTTTTCTCCTCCTGGGAGGCTGGGGCTGAGTAACAGGGCCATGAGTGAGCTATAAACTCTTTAAACTAACATCTGACTAATGTGTGTGTTCCAATATAAAAATCCAACCCAAGAACGGAGACAGAACATACTTTGTCTCTTTGTCTGCACACTGCACCTCAAAGTCCACAACTTTGGGGTCTGGGATTCTATAGCGAGAAATCCTTGTTTGAAGAATCCATATAAGTTACATGATGCAAATGAGAAGCGGTCACAAAACAATTCAAAAGGCTTCATTTTGGAAACTATTAATAAAATGATGCTGTCTCCTTAGAGGAAGGATCCTCGGCACCATCGACATTCTCCCATCCCACCCCACCCCTGCACCAGTTGATCAGGGACAGAGATCATACATCTAACTTCATTAGCCCCAAGAAGAATGGTTCTAAGAGGCTGGGAACACTATACCTTCAGAAGACTCAAGAAACATCTAAGGGACTGTCTTTCTTCCTTAAACACATCCCATCGAAGGTATAGATGGTCAAGGGAGGTCATGAGTAGCCCGCAAAGAAGTTTCTCATCTAGCACAGGTAGTAAGTTTCCCAAGCTGCCACCACCCAGAGAATGGCCTAGAGAGTTCAAGACTCCAGAAGGTTCTGCCACTGCCACTGGTGAGCATCCCTCACCTGGGTCCTCTGCTGGGTAGCACACCAGCCACACCAGTGGCTGGGAACATCAAGGTTTCTTCACTGTAACTTGTGATCATCCAAAGATATAAACCACACCTCTGTAGGGAGACTCCAAAAATACCACCTCGTCATAGTTTTGCTTCATATAAGCCTGGACACGTTAACACCTATGACAAGATCTGAGCGTTTTTACAGCTTCCTCTGGTCTTACTCCCTAATTCTAATCCACTCCTGATGAAAATCCCTCGACTCTCTCTAAAGCAGGGTTTCTCAACTTTAGCACTGTGGACATTTGGGCCAGATTAAGTCTTGGTTTGGGGAACCTGTCTCGTGCATTGTGTATGTTTACAGCATCCCTCGTCTGTACCCCTAGATGCCGGTAATGGCGCGCCCCATCCCCGGGCTGTGATAGCAAATATCATCCGTGCCAGGGAGGGGGGAGGATCATCCCTGGTTGGTAAAGAACTGCTCTAAAGAAACTAAAGACCGCTCCATTTGGTCTGAGTCCTGGATAGCACCCTCCCCCAAACCCAGCTTCAAGCTGAAATTACTTTACCTTCAGTTTTCCCATCCCCAGACACAGCTCCCCAAAATTTTATGGACAAAATCACCCTGAATAAAATTCTCTAATTCTTGGTAAAAGGGCTCTTCCCTCCATGTCTTATTAATGAAGCCTCCATGGTTTCTCAGCTATTTCTCTAGAAAAGTTCGAAGTTTCTTACTCGGTTACCCCTGGGCCCACAGGCTTACTTTGCTATCATACACAGGGCAGGAAGGCCTTTGCCCTAAGGCCTAACTACAGGCTCACTCTCTGATCATAGCCAGGGACCAACCAGACTCCCTTTTCCTGCACCCTTGATGTCTGTCATGCAGGACCTCAGGAAAGCCATTCTACAAGCGGAAACTAGGAGGAGAAAAATATATTAAGAGAAGGTTTATTGAAGGCCCCAAACAAATGGGTTTTATTAAAAAATAATCATTTACAGAGGACAGGAAAGAAATCAAGAGTCTGCTAAGATAGTCAAGGCTTCTGAGAAAAAAAAAAAGAGTAATGTGAAACTATACTTGACACAGACCAGTAAGGTACTAAGAATTAAATGTCTCCTTGTAAATAAACACATGGAAAAATAGGAGAACACTTAAAAGACCAATAGAAATAAACATAACAGTAGCTGCGGAGCTGTCAATTTTTTAAAAATTAATCAACAACAAAGAGGCATAAAGATCAACGTAATTAGATAGGAAACATAAGAATGACACTGGAGGCAACTAGGACACTTCTAAGATCAGATAATACTGATAAATGTACTAACGATTCTTATGCCTTTGTTGCTCCAATCATTTTGCCTCCTCCTCCACCTCCTTGATGGTTTCAGACAGATTTTCTTGAAATGGCAGGAGCCACCCATTTGGAGACCCAAAGTCCCTGAGTCACTGGTTGCCAAACCACATACAGAAATAGCAGTGCTGTAGAGAAACACGAAACTTAACAATCTGCCCTCAAAGAATGTCTCCTTCAGGAAGGGTTAAAGGCTGGGAAAAACAGGAAATTGCACTTGTAGAAGCTTTTTTTGAAAGCAGCTATGCTCGCCACTGTAGAGGCTTTCTGAAGTAAAAAATATGTACAAATCTGGGGGTGCCTGGATGGCTCAGTGGGTTAAGGCCTCTGCCAACAGCTCGGGTCATGATCTCAGGGTCCTGGGATCGATCCCGCATCAGGCTCCCTACTCAGTGGAGGGCCTGCTTCCCTCTCTCTCTGTCAAATAAATAAATGAAACTTTAAAAAAAAATGTGTACAAATCTTCAACGACTTTATGAGGACCACAGTGAGTACTGAGGACACGGGTCTCTGGGACCTACAAACGCATACAGATTTTGTTGAAAGAAAAGCTAGAGGCAAGCGTATGTAAAACCAAACCCTGACCAACTTCTATCGGACTTCATAGACCTGGCTGAATGGTTCATATTAACATCCATAAATGCCCAAGAAAAGAAAATACACACACCAAAAAAACCCTCCATCCAATGCCAAGTACAAGTAGATCCTGGGAGGCTGTGGAGTCAAGCCAACATTCACAGTACATTCACTTTTTTTTTTTTTTAAACCTCCTCTAGATGTCTAAAGACCCTGCCTCTGCAAAGGGGCTCGGACCATTTAAAAAATTAAATTTAAAAAAAAAAAACACATCCTCCAAACAGCTTGCAGGTGCTCCGAGTACAAAGCTGTAAGGAGCATATGGAGCCAGCCATGGGCACAACACCTAACTAAGAGTCAGACAGTTGATCTGTCTTCCTTTCCCTACCAGAATTCAGGAATCCTTTCCCAGGATCTCAGAGTTAAAAAAGGCACCTCCTTTCTCAGACTCCAGCTCCCCTATCTGCTCACTCCATTACATCCATGTTGGAGCCTGGCTGACCTCAGTTCCAAACTGTACAACTTAGTGGCACTCTGAGTGTGGCCAAGTGGCTTAAACTTTATTAAGTAAGAGTTACCATGACATTAAAGAAGACAAGACGGGAAACGCGCTCACCCGGTGCCAGGCACCCAGTAAGCATTCCGAATGTGCGAGAAGCATTACTGCAGCATCTTCGACGGCTCCCTTTCCATCCGCTTTTGCCACTGCCTTCGGATATGGTCAGAACAGAGACCCAAGCAGAGGAGAAGGGCTTCACTGGGTCCCGCGGCCCCCAAAGCCATCCTATTCAATTCCTCCTGTCCTTGCCAAACTTTGGAAATCAGTGTTCTGTATGCAACAGGCTCACCGCGGACTCCCTACCCACGCGCGGCACTGCCCCACCAGGTCAGCTTTCCCCCGCGTGAATGGAACCGCACCCTCAGAGATCGGCGACCCACGCAATCCCCTCATCCGATCTCTGTTTTCATTTCCCGTGATCTCTGAAGCACTTGATACAGTTGATCCAACCCTCCCTTCCAGTCTTTTCCCTTGATCACTCTATTATGGCCTTCCGAGACGTCTCCTTTAGTTCTTGCTGGTTCCTCCTGTGGGGACTTCTCCGCTGCTCCCTGCAGGAACGCTTGGGGTCAGAACTCTGTCCCCTCTTTCCCAGTGCATACTTGCTCTCAGGGGATGCGGTCACCCTCGCAGCCGCACCGCACTATCTTCCATTGGGGATGGGGCCCGGAGCTACAAGGGCTAACTGAGGGGGCCTGAGCAGTCTCGTATGCGTGTGAAGGAAACCATCCTGTGAGGACAGAGTTCATCTCCGCAAAGCTGCTGGAACACAAAGCCGGGTGTGCCGATCCTGGTGGGAAGGTGGTGTCTGTGGCCAAAACAAGCTATGAAAATAACAGCTTGAACTGGAAGGTTTACAAATGTCTACATTTCTCATGATGCCTCCAGCCCTGACAGGAACAGTGTGGTGGTCAGGAACTGGGGTCTGGAGCCACACTGAATTCTGACTCAGTTTTTCTTCTGTAAAACGATAAGAGTACCCATTCATATGGTTTTAGGAAGATTCACTGTAAAGCGTTAGCATAGTGCTTCAAATACGGTTAAGTGTGCTTGAAATTTCAGTTGCTGTGGCCTTACACTTACATTCACAGGCTTAGTCAAAAAAGAATGTCAACCACACAGACAACTGGGAATAATCCACATAGGAAACAGAGCAAGGAACAATGTTTTGAATGATCTGCATGTAACAACCTGGAGGAGGGTGTCCATTTCTTCAGAAGATCTAGATAATTCTTCTGAGTCTCCCCACAAACCTCTAACGTCCATAACATTTGTTACAAGAGTGCCTGATTCTTTTACTAGCCAACAGATGCTAACAACACGGAGTCTGCAAGTTGACCAGAAAAATCCACGTCCCAAAAGGAACTTCCCAAAGTGTTCCGAGCTGCTGTGAACACCAACTGTCAGCTGTCTCGATAAATAAGTCATTACCTACACCATCTTCTGATCAGAAAGCTTTTAAGTTATACTTGGGCTTTTTGAGAAGTCATCACACATCACCTAACACTAGAAAAAGATTTTAAATAACATTTGTTAAAGATGTCAGTGTTTAAAAGATGTGACCATTTTTGAAGGACTTAACATTAACAATGATTCTCTCTCCTTTCTTCTGTATCTTCAGAGTTCGTACACAATTTCAGAGCTAGAAGGAGCCTTCCGGTATTTGTGAAGCCAAGGCTTTCGTTTCTTTTTTTTTAAAGATTTTATTTATTTATTTGAGAGACAGAGAAAGTGAGAGAGAGCATGAGAGAAGGTTATAGGAAGAAGCAGACTCCCCATGGAGCTGGGAGCCCGATGTGGGACTCGATCCTGAAACTCAAGGATCATGACCTGAGCCGAAGGCAGTCGCTCAACCAACTGAGCCACCCAGGCGCCCACCAAGGCTTTCAATAGCAATTACGTTTGGAAGTTCCTCTGAGTCGTCCCAGTGCCGTCAGTCTGGGCAAGGGACTGAACACACCAGAGGAGGACGGGATTCCTTAGATGGGGGGGTACAAGTTGGCCAGGCCTGTTACACTGGAAACAGCTCAGCCCTTAGGGGCTAATTAATCACCTAAGAGCATGCCATTCCCACTCTGTTGTTTTCTGAAACGTGCAAATAAAAAATTAAAATGTAATGATGTTACAAAAGGCTGGTACCCTAACGTTTCCAGGAGTAAAAAGCAAACATTGTATTATTCTGATTTGTTAGCTTATTTTACCACTTAGATCATCTCTGGTCCCTGGTAAACCTTAATTTCCCAGACCATCTGTGTTTTGTTATTTAAAAAAAAAAAACAAAAACATATTCAGAAGGGAGGTGGAACCTATTCTTTGACAAATGACCTATTTTGATAGAGAAAAAGCCTTTATAAAACTATCCTTTAGATACACTAAGTTTTTTGTACCAACCAGAGACCCAGGTGGCCTAGAGGGCACGATTAACTCTATTTTTAACTTCTGGAAAACGAAGAAATGAAGCTATAAAAATAGATAATTCGCCGCTCTCTCCTCCCTAATGTTCCCAGGCTTGTTTTTGTCCAGAATCTTCCTCTGCCTGCATGACAGTCTCAACGTCTTGTGCTATTAAAACACTACAGTTGCTCAA
This sequence comes from Nasua narica, assembly GCA_028533885.1. Taxonomy (NCBI): domain Eukaryota; kingdom Metazoa; phylum Chordata; class Mammalia; order Carnivora; family Procyonidae; genus Nasua; species Nasua narica. The sequence continues at coordinate 94,488,979 of CM052802.1, read as the reverse complement.
TATAAGACGGTATCCAACGCAGTATCTTCCCACCGGAAAGAATCAATCCCTCTGATGATCACTCTTGAAGTCCACCTGCACTGCTCTTTAGGGAAGACGCAGTGAGGCCCCCGGACGGTAACTGTGGGCCAGGGAACAGCAAGCTGCCAAGTCTTCTGCCAGGCAGTGAGCACAGAACAAAACCAGCACGTGCCATGAGGCCAGGCAGACTAGGTTCAGAGCCCAACTCTGATATTTACTAAGCCGAATGATGCTGAGCCCGTGACCCAACTCTTAAATGGGTCTCTTCGCACCTACCTCAGAGGAGCGGAAGGAAAATTTAGCCAGAGAGTCTCTAAAGAGCCTAGCGCAATATCACAAAGAGCCTAGCCTAGTGATTTTTCATTCCCAAACCTTGATGCATCTTTTAAAAACTGCCCTAATGAGCGAACAGGGAAACACTTGTACCTCGTGGCTCGCGACAAAACAGGCAAGCTGACCGACCCATTCACCAAAAATCAACAGCAGCTGGGGCACCTGGCTGGCTCGGTCGGAAGAACGTGAGACTCTTGATCTCGGGGTCATGCGTTCAAGCCCCATGTTGGGTGTAGAGATTAGGGATTATTTAAATAAATAGTTTTTTTAAAGAATCAACATCAATTTAGTTAGGGACTCCTTTTTAAGATTTAAAAAAAAAAAAAAAAAGCCAAAAAAAAAAAAAGAAGAAGAAGAAGAAAACACCTACCCTAACATGTTAGAGCCAGGAGAGGAAGGAAATAATGTCTACCAGGCAATGAGGATAAAACTGTAGCCAAGAAAGAGACCTTGAGTACCTTAAGGGGATTGCAGTGGATTGAAACAAGCAAGTGGGAAATTACGAAACTGCATAATAAAAGCAACACCAGAAGTTACAGAACAGGTTCTGGGAGCACAAGGGAAGGGCCCTCCTTCCCATGTAGAATTGGAAGACTTCCCAAAGGAAGTACCTATGACAACAACAATAATAATAGCTTGCTGAGAAGCTACTATGTGCTTGGAACATGCTAAGTGTACTTACGGATTACCTCTTGCCACTCTCTGAACAGGGCAAGACAGCCTCTACTATTACTGCCATTTTTTAAAAATTTTTATTTATTTGACAGCGAGCGAGCACAAGCAGGGGGAAGAGTAAAAGGAGAGGGAGAAGCAGGCTCCCCGCTGAGCAGGGAGCCTGATGCAGGCCTTGATTCCAGGACCCTGAGACCATGACCTGAGCTGAAGGCAGACGCTTAACCATCTAAGCCACCCAGGCGCCCCTATTACGGTCATTTTAAAGGTGAAACAAAGAGGTTAAGAACCTTCCCCAAGGTCATACCACTAGCAAGTGGCAGAGCCAGGATTTGAACCCACACTGCTCGACCGCAGAGTCCAGGCACTTAACCACTGCTTTTTCTGAGACCAGAAGTCAAACATTGGAGCATAGTTTTGTAGGCAGAGGCACGTGTACGGCTCTAGAAGCAAGTCGGCACAGGGCCCAGGTTCGAGGGAATTGCAAATGGGCATTTAATATTTGTTAAGTCATGCTGAAGCATCCAATGCAAAGCTATCAGTAGTGAGCAATGAAGAAGGAGAAATGAGCCAGAATGCACAAGCCTCAAAGATGCATTAGAGAGACTGGACTCAAGGGCCCACGCTCCTGAAAAGTTGCTCCAAGCCAGTATTTAATTTTCTCTAGAAACAGTCGTCTCCTGAGGGAACTTTCCCAAGGGACTAACTTCTAACTTTTTGTATAAAGAACTAGAAACATTATAGTTTACCAGTCACACCTGATATTCATTCAGGATCAAGTTTTTTAAGGTATATGTAAAGTTCAAAATGAAACCATAGCTTGGCAGATTCACATTTAATATGCTAGAGTTACATGTCGTTTTGTTAAAAAAAAAAAAAATCTTTTTCACGCTTGCAGTCAACTTTTTCTTTCAATAGGTCTGAAGGCAACAGAAAACTTTCCGTGGGACTGTAAAAGTGAGAAGCAGATTTAGGAGACCTTGAGGCAACGTGCCAACACGGGTGATGGCTTTTGTGAAACCGATCCAGAGATACGTTTGGCTGCCTTCTTGTCCTCGTCATGATGCTCTACGTAGGAAGCACAGAGCACGCTGGGGACAGAGCTGCCGGCAGCCACTTCGGCAGCCCCACTGCCTCACCTCGTGCAAGTTGTAACGTTTCCGTTGAATACACACCTACCACGGGCCAGGTGCTGTTCACAGCGTCCTCATACATTAAAGAGCCTCACAAGGTCCCTACGGGGTCGGTGGGTACTATTATTATTCCCATTTGGGAAGTGAGAAAACTGAGGCCCTGTTATGGAGGGAGCTGGCCTGTGAACCCAGGCTGAGCGGTCCCACAGGCTGTGCTCCTGAGCGCGGTGCCCACAGCCTCTCCCAAGTCACACCTGCCTTCGAGAGGGCCAGCACCCATCCCAATCCCCAACTGCCCGGAATTCCACACCCGTGATTCTCCAGCAAAAGGTGTTCCACACCCACAAACTCTCAGGGCTTTGATTGGTCAATGATGGCTGAACTCGGTCTCTGGAAGGAACGAGTTGGGGACTGGTTCTCAGCACAGAGCAGAGAGGGTAGAATGAGCAACAGGAAAACATTTCTGGAGCAAGCCTGAGACAGCAAAACTGAGGGGAGCAAGAAAGCGCCCTTAAAGAGGGCCAGTATCTGTGTGTGCTACCAAGTGGGGGGAGGGCAGCTGGTAACCAGAGACAGCCTCTTCCTCTCTCCAAGGACTGAACTGCCGGGGGGTCCTGGAAGTTCCTTATCAGCTCCCACCCACAGCTCCACCCTCCTAAACTGCTGTGACCCTCGCCAGAGCAGAAACACCTAGAATTCCCTAAAGAGGGCAGCGGCAGAGTGGAGAGGGGGTGCCCAGCTGGGCCAGGGGTCTCCTGGCCGTAGGTCCAGAGAAGAGGCCAGTGAGCAAGGAGGCGGTACAGAGCAGTCCCAGTGGATTCTGCAGGGAGGGGATGTCCCTTTCCCTCTGCCCAGCTGGAAGAAAGCAAGAACCTCTACCTCAGAGGAGTTTTTCCCCCGCAGCATGCCGTCAGATTTTCTGGTTAGCTCAACAGTCGGCCAGGGCAGAACGCAACTTCATTTGCCCTTTAATGTGAATCCTGATTCTCTAACACCAAGTCTAACGGAGCTGCGCAGCGGTACAGGGATTTTGCTAGGTGATTTGGAACATCTGGAGGGAGGTGCAGGGGAGCTTGGCTGGATGCAAGGTGAAGAGGTCACACGACCGAAAAGGGGCAAAAGAAAACATCACTGACATCTAAATGCACCTCGAGTGAAAGCTGCCTTTCCACAAACCACACAGGAAGAGCCTCTCCACTCAGCCAAGGGCCTGCTCCCGTTTCCCCACCGGCAGCCCTGTCTGCCAGGCCCAGGCAAAGCAGGGGCAGTCCGCTGAACTAGCCCCCGAAGCCCTCACCCTTCTCACCCTTCTCCCCCTTGCTCCTCCTCTGCCAATGCACACAGGACCCTGCGAGGGACTGCACCGAGGGGTTCAGGCGTGGATCAAATAAAGGAATCCACAGGACTGTTTGATGTCGCCCCCCGGAAAGAGATGCCCGTTAGAAGGACCTGGGTGTCTAACTGTAAAAGGGTGCGGCGCCTTTAACTACAGCCATTCTCTCCTGTTTCCCCCTGTAAGGTAGGAGGGCTGTTGGGTACACCTTTAATGAGGGACGACCACACCGCAGGCAGAATGAGGGTGCTGCTTGCTGCCTTAAAGAACAAGGAGCAGCGTTTGTTCACAGCTGGTGCTCAATAAATGTTGGGCAAAAGACCAAGACAGAGTATACTAAGTAACTTAAGAAAATTTCCCAGAACTCTGTAGTCGGGTAATGTGGTATTTTTTGCCCTTATTTTTATGCAACGCAATTCCCAGCTGAACCCCACAGAATTATAAGCCCTACGGAGATGGGATTCTGAACATTCTGAAACTTTTTATTTTTAAGTCACATGGGGGCAGAGCCTATTTCAGAGGCAAAGGGAAGACTTTTACAAGAGACCAAATGAGGAAAAGATTATTTAAAATGAGACATCTGGCAAACCTGGCAATTCAGTTTTTGTTTGTTGATGAACATTTCTTGGACCTGGGTTTCTCTCTGAATCCTTCTTCTTCAAATAGAGGCTTTAGAGAAAGCATTTTGTCTAATTATTCTCCCACAGCAGGTTCCACTGAGAACACAGACGAAGCAGCAGTCTCAACCCAAAGTAATTTTTCATTTCATATTAAATAACATTTTAACTCCAATTCAGCAATATTTGTTGCAAAGTGTACTTTGGTTGACTCTGGCCTCACCCTTTCATAAATCTCCGTGTCCAGATTTTCCTTAATGTGTCAACAAGTAAGGTGCGGACATGATGCTCCTTTACCCCCAAATCCTTCAGAGGCTTTGAACGGACTACAAGAAGGAAAAACAGTTCAGGCCTGCAACCAAATACTTTCTCTGAGAAGACGGGAGTGGAGAGAACCAGCTCTGCCTTAAGCCAAGAGTGGACCCCAGACAACACTGAGAAGCTCAGAGATCAGGGCTTCGAGAACATGCCAGCCACCCCCAAACACAACCACAGCCCACCCTGTCTTTCTCTTCATTATTACATTGTCATCAGTCAAGCTGACACGCAAGAAGAAAGCTCTCTGCAAGGAAATCTTGGCAATACAAAAACCCAAACTGTACCTCGTTAATGAAACAAAAAAACACGAGAAACACAAAAATAAAACAAAACCTGCTTAGACCTGAAGCTCCAAGATGTTAACAACTGCAGATCTATGCTTATCGACAGCGCGTCTCTTGCCTTTCCCCCTCCAGCTGCTACAGTACTGACTGTGGGGACTCCTTCACTCTCCAAGTATCTACGTATTTCCTAAGCTCTAGGCACTGCCATAGGGCCAGGGATATTCGTTAGCAAGGGTCAGACAGATACAGCCTTGGCCTTCATGGAATGGATAGTCTGATGGGTGGGAGAGACTTCAAATGATCCCAGAAATAAATAAATAAATAAATAAATAAATAAATAAATAAATAAGTTCATTCCCACTCCAAACAGAAGGACACTCCAGATACGTGATACTCCCAAATTCCCTTTTTAAAAAATTTACTTACTTACTTACTTATTTTTAAAGTAGGTTCCAAGCCTAGCGTGGAGCCCCAATGCAGGGCTTGAACTCACGACCCTGAGATCAAGACCTGAGATCAAGAATCGGATGCTCAACTGCCTGAGCCACCCAGGCGCCCCCTCCCTCCAAAATTCCCTTTTTGAGTAAAAGATCATCCCATCCTATGGCTGAAAAAAATGAGATACATTAAGCAATTTGCCAAGATCATACAACTACCTACCTCAGTTCAGCAAGGCCTCAAGTCCACACCCTCTGACCACGCAGGGTCACCTCTGCCCTCTTACTGCCGCTGCCAGATGCCTTCAGTAAGAGCACCGGGAAGAAATTACTCTACAGTACATCCTGTTGCCATACTCAGAGCCTTCAGACAGGCCTACGTTCAGTAAACACTGTTTTGTTAGAGTCCACGACACAATGTTATAATGCTCTTCTCTTCTCACTTCACTTGTGAGGAAATTTTCCCTCTTAAGTTCTTCAGAAACTGAAAACAGTCAATAACACAGAACCCCCAAGGCCTTTTTCACCGAATAAACCTAAAATGGCTATTAGGCCCTGGAGGATTTCTAGCTGCACTAGAAAATAGGCTGGCATATTACCTTACCTCTGTTTTTCTCATCCTGGCCAACTCGATATTGGCTAACAGAATTTTCAAAACCGTTTCCTCCCCAATCTTAGAAAAATCTTACTACCTCCCAAACCAATTTAAAAATACACTGAACAGTATCTACCTGAAAATACCATATAAATCAAAAGGTGATGACAAATCATTCTAGGCTCATTAGGATGATTTACTAAGTGAGGAATATTTTTTTGAGCAAACTATGAGTCCTTGAAATTTACTGTTTAAATTCTGAATTTTTTTTTAAAAGATTTATTTATGAAAGAGAGGGTACACAAACAGGACAGGCAGAGGGAGAGAGAATCCCAAGTAGACTCCATGCTGAGCGTGGAGACCGACGCAGGACTCAATCTCACGACCATGAGATCATGACCTGAGCCAAAAAACAGGAGCTCCACATTCAGCCAATTGTACCAACCAGATGCTCCTAAATTAGGAATGTTTTTAATTATCAAGTTTTCAAAAAGTATGGTCTCAGGATCATTTGTATGAATTTGTTAAACGTCTGCATAAACTTCTTTGGGAAGATGCCATCCTTCCTAATTGACTGGTTTTAGATTCAAAGGCCGTTTTATTTACTTAGTCTTTCCTATGTAGTGAACAGCTGGTGGTCAAGCGACCGAGGCTTCAGCTCAGCGATTATGATACACAACCTTAAACAAGTCGGTTCATCTCTCTGTGATTACTTATCTGTCCTGTGGGTACATAAGGAGTCTTTCCACATTTTACAGGGGTAGTGAGGCCAAATGAAATTACAAAGGTAAAGGCAAAAAAGTATTATTTAAAGTTGAGATTTTGATCATCTTTCTGTATATATCTGGCTCCTAGCACAGAACCTACCACAGGCCAGAAACTCAGTAAATGTTGGAAGAAAAAACAACGTTCACTTCTGTAGAAGCTGACAGCATTCATCAAGTACAGGAAAGGAAACCTAACCTTAGGGAACCAAATGGTGGGTCAGGTTAACCACAACAAAAATAGGCAATCCACACTCAGCCAGCAGGACCACAATAAAGGACTCAGCATATCACCACCAAAACTGAACCACGCATCACTGCATGCCACACAGATACACAGGGCAGGTCAAAAACGTCACTCAAAACCAACTCTATTTCTCAATCCATCTAAAATGTACCATTTTCTTTTCAATGAATCTCTAACCAAGATAGCAACGTATTTTTTTTTTAGGACTTATTTATTTTAGAGAGAGAAAGAGAGAGAGCATACAAGCAGGGGAGGGGCAGAAGGAGAGGAAAGAGAATCTCAAGCAGGCTCCGAGTCCCCGCTGAGCGTGGAGCCTGACACCGGGCTGGATCTCACCACCCTGCGATCATGGCTGGAGCCGAAATCAAGAGCTGGCCACTTGACCAAATGAGCTACCCAGGCACCCCTCGAACTATTCCTACAAGAGCACTCTTCTAACCCAAAATCAACTTTGCAGTAGGATAAGAGAGTTCCATAAGTAAATGTCTATTAAGTCCTTACTATCTGCTGAGTGAGAAATTTTCGGTTATTTCAATCCCTACTCTTTAATAAAATGTGTTGCTAGCTCCTCTCAGATGTGAAGGGGTGTCCCACCCCAACAGTGGGAGGGGCAGGCCTACCGAGTCTCAGGGTCTGGAGCTTCAACTCCCGGAAGACTCCAGACTTCCAGAATACCTGAGATCAGCGAGAAGCCGCAGGAGCTGCTCTGAGGTGGAGGCTGGGTGGGGAGAGGGGGCGGGGCTGGGCACAACCCTCTCCCCCCAGGAGGCTCTATGGAAGAGAAACTATAGACTTCCGTGTTTTAACACGGGGGAACCAGAGCATGCCAGTGGTGAGGCTCCGACTACATGAGCTATCAACGCAAAACTCGGAAGCTGATGCTAATTACAGAGAGTGAAGAACCAACAAATTAATGAACAAGAAACCGTGAAAATTTGATTTGGTCATGTAAAACTTAATACGAACTACAGCCCCTTACGTGAGCTGCTTACCTAATTACCATGGAGCACAATAATGATCATGTATATCATTAAAGGTATCAGATTAGCATGTGAATGTTAGATTTCATCACAAAGCTGCACTGAAGTCACCCATAAATTGTTTCACGCCTCCCATGCTTGTTTACTCACAACTTCAAGCTGAAATGAACATCCCTGGCTGAACAAGAACTTGTGTTGTTGTAAAAGCATTAACAGTCCTTGGGCCCAACCTGAAAACTGGAAGAACAGAGATTGGTGGTGGTTCAGACCACTGTACAGAGATTCCAGAGGCAAGAAATGCATCTTGCAGTTTTATGATAGATGTCTCTGTAGCCAAACCGCCCTTTCTCTTCTGTTCATCTGAGTAAGGATTCTCTGCCCCACACACTACACCATCCCTCACTCTAAACCGTCAAGGATTTAGAATAACAGGAAATCTGGAGTTGGGGCAGGCAGATGGCTGGATTTGGGCTGACTGGAGAGAAAAGCTTCCTCTCGGCAAAAAGGGTGTGGTTTGGGTTTCTTAACGACCATTCAGGGCTGGGACTCCCCACACTGCTAATCACAAGGCCCGGGCAGCTTGTGCTGCCTTTGCCTTTTCTAGGAGTTTTCAGTCCTAGGCACCCAGTCCCTGGGCTTCAGGAGGATACATGCCCGTAGCTACGGGAGCAGGATTGTGGGCGAGGAAGTCCTGGGTGCCTAGATAATAGCCCTGTGGGTTTAAGGATGCCCCTCACCGCTATCGTGGGCACAGAGAGGAGCTCATTGTAGCAGACCACAGACCAAAGCAAAGACAGGCTTAGCTCTAAACCGTAGAAAAAACGCTTAGAAGCAAATCCAGACACCATTTTGCAAGAAGTGCTGGTTTGGCTTTCTGCAGATGTCTCAGTAAATAAATGACTGCCAATCCTGAAAGGAGTAAGTTCTGCCTTTTCTTCTTTCCATATCACTAGTTCCCCTCCGTTCAGGGGCTCATGGGTCTTCTCTGGAAATATCCACTTGGGAGACTTAGCTTTCATCACAATAAACAAAGGAAGAGTAAAACAAACCAAAACACAGATTTATCTGCCTGAATTTTAGGAAGTTATCATACAACCGTAGGCCTCCATCTACAAACTTCTGTGACCTCCCCCCGCAATAAGTAATGGGGCTGTGCTAAAGCAAACACCATCCTTGTGTGGAAGAGTGGGAAAGCATGTCATTTCAGTTATGACTTAGAAAAATCCAGTCCCATAAAAATCCACTCTCTCTTTCCATTGTAAAATCCTCTTTAAATCCTATTTAGTCCTCAGCCTCTCCACTGCAAATCAACAACTACCAAGTCCTGTTCAGGCGACCTCCTAAATATCTCTCCAATTTGGCCTCCTCTCCCTACCCATTGTTACTGGCCTTCATCGTTTTTACACTGCTACTCAATTTCAACCCCTGGATCCATTTCCCTAAAAACTGAAGTGATCTTCCGAAACTGCAAATCCATCATTACCTGCAGTACGAAGTCCAGCTCCTTGACAGGAACATGATGGCCTTGCCTGTGCCTCTATCTCAGATCGTCTCTCCCCACTCCACACCCTCCTTCCCACCAGGCAATTACACATGCAGTTTCCGGAACGTGCCCTGCTCCCCATACATTCATTCCCTGCCCAGCCGTACACTCTCTCTCCAGCTTAGAAGAGCCCTTGCTTTCCCGCTCTCATTGCCAGTACCTCCTACGAGCTCTAATACTCCACTCAGACTTCACTTCTTCTAGGAGACCCATTTCCCTCCCACCTGGCGCTGTCCCGCCCCCAACCCCATCCTTTAATTCCTATGTGATCTCCCAGCATCCATTCGCTTCCCAGCACTCATCACATTATTACTGGGTCCCCCATTACAAGATTACAGGCTGGGACTGAGAGTCTTTTCTCTCTAACTTCACTGGCTGGCACGTGGTCTGGAACCTATTAAATGAAGAAACTGCCATCGTCTTTTGGTTCCAAATCAGCACAATCCCTCTACTCCCCAAGAGGATTATGAAAAAAAGCACAGAAGGGGAACAGAAGGGGGGTTGGGGGCTAATGCTGCTCTCGGACTACCCTGTAAACTATTCAAAGAAAAAAAAGAAACTACTAAGATGACTTTATTTTTTTTTTAAAGATTTTATTTATTTACTTAAGAGACAGAGAAAGTGAGAGAGAGTATGAGAGGAGAGAAGGTTAGAGGAAGAAGCAGACTCCCTGCGGAGCTGGGAGCCCGATGTGGGACTCGATCCCAGAACTCAAGGATCATGACCTGAGCGGAAGACAGTTGCTCAACCAACTGAGCCACCCAGGCGCCCCTAAGGTGACTTAATGATGATGATAATTATTATGGTAAATGTCAGTTGAAAGCACAGAGCACGGTGTCATGGAAAAAGCAAGGATTCTGTAGTCAGTGAGATATGGGACTGACTTCAGATTAAGTAACACAAAGCCCAAGTCTGTGGTTTTAACGGGAGAATTTAAGTCGGGGCATCTGTCTAGTGTAGTACTGGGCACATAGAGACCCATCCCTCTTCTAGTCTCACTATACGAGGTGGACTTGAGTGAATGAGGGAGAAAAAGGAACACATTCCCAGGCAAAAACTGATGGTGACAAAAGGCAGAAGAATAGTGGTTTCCTCAAGGGGGGGCATTTTTGGCTGGGAGGGGACCAAGAGAGGTTCTGGAGTCTTGGAAATGTTCTACGTCTTGATCTAGTTGATAACTAGACAGATATATACACTGATAACCCTACATAGTTCTGTACCCTTAAATGTCCATGCACTCACAGTATATAAGTTATACGCCAAGATATTTTTTTAATTCATAAAAGAAACGCACTCTCTCTCTCTCTCTCTCTCTGTGATAGAAGACAACCCCAAAGACAAGGCTCTGAGTCAAAGTGTGCTTGTACACTGAAGGCTCCTGGTCACTGACAGCAGTTCTCAGCCCTGGGGCCAAAGTGTTACTATAAAAGGTCAGGAGGCATTGACAGTAGGCAGAATAAATGTCTCATCCACACATATTACAATGTCCCAAAGGTACAGAGAAGCTCCCATACTTAATAAAACACATTTATTGCAGAGTATTACTACCTTCACGGTCATTCTGTCATAACATATTTCCTCAGTCAACAGATACTCAGAGCACAAACACAATCCTGTTGGGACTGAAACAATTTTTGAAGTAATCTCCCTCTCTCTCTCTCTCTCTCTGTGTCTCTCTGTCTCTCTGTCTCCCCCTCCTTCTTCCCCCTTCCCTTTCTTGCCTCCCCCACTCCCTCCCCTTCGTCTTCCCTACCTCCCCTTCCCACCTCCCTCAGGCCTGGAGCTGAAGTCTAAACTCGATCAAGCCAGCATCCAAGCTGGCACCCAGCCGCCCTACCAGCCTCCCCTTCGCTGGTTCCACAGGTAGTCTGCACCCCCACCCCCGACATGGCTTACTCACTGCTCCAACAGTTCTCTCCCGATACAGCTTCTCTGCCTTTGCCCCTAGCTGTTCCCTTTCCTCCTCCACACCAGTCTCCCGTCTCGGCTAAGTCTTGGGCTTTCTTCAAGGGTGGGGCTCAAGTCCCACCTCCCAGGAGTCTATGGGGGGCGGGGGGGTCTGCAGACCCCAGGCCTCCTCACCCTGCCAGCATCTTCCCCTCTTCCAAAACCCTTGAGCACACACTGTTTACCTCCACAGCCACATGCTGAGTACCTAAAGAGGAGAATTGTTATTACAGATGAGGGAACAGAGGCAAAGAAATCACGAACGTCATCTATTATCTCTCGGTTGGTAGGTGGCAAAGGCAAGATCTGAACCCAGACAAGATGACTCCGGAGCCACTATCTGATACGGCCTTTATTTACTTTTTATTTTGAAATAATTGTAGGCTTACAAAAGAATGGCAAAGATAGTACAGAGTTCCTGTATATCTTTCGCTCAGCTTCCCCTTATGTCAACATCTTACATAACCATGGTACACTGACCGAAACGTAAGACGCCAGCACTGTATTGCATATGGTATACTGTAATAGTACAACACTATTAACTAAGCTGCAGACTTTATTCAGATTTCCCCAGTTTTTACACTCAGGCCCCTTTCCTGTTCCAAGACTGCACTTTATACTCAGTAGTCATAATTCCTTAGTCTCCAGTCAGCAAGAGTTCTGCCGTCTTTCCTTGTCTTTCATGACCCCGTCACTTTTAAAGAGTACTGGTCAGGTATCTTATAGGATGTCCTTGAACTTGAGTTTATCTGTTTTCTCATGATTACACCCCAGGGACGGATTTCGGTGAAGAAAACAGGAGGTCAAGTGTCCTCACCACATCCTATCAGGGGTAAGTGATAGCAACATGACTCACCACCAGTAATGTTAACCTTGACCACTTGTTTAAGGTGGTGTCTGCCAGGTTCTTCCACGATAAAATTATTGCTTTTCCCGTTCCCTACTCTATGATTTGGAAGCCAGTCTCTAAGTCCAGCCCACACGCAAGAAGAGGGGAATTAAACTCCATCTCCTCGAGCGAAGAGTTTCGAAGAATACGAGGGCATGGCTCGAAAGCATAACAGTAATCAGTAGATATTTTAGGGAAAAAGCTTTAAGGCCATGCAAATATCCTGTTTCTCCTTAAACTTTTACCCACTAATTTTAGCCTCCATCGGAGATCTTGCCTGTAGCAATTATTACTATGGTGTACTAAAGGTGATTTTCTATTCCCCTCGTTCCTTCTACATTTGTTAGTTGGAATTCTTCTGAAAGGAAGAGCTATCTCTTCACCCTCATTTATTTATTCAATCATTTATATCATTAACTTGTGGATATTTATTTTATTCTTTGGTTTATAATCCAATACCGCTGTTATTTATTTGGCTGTTCAAATTGTTCCAGGTTTGGCTGTTGAGAGCTCTTCCAGGTTGGCTTCCTTGTTCTTTTAATGTGCCCCTGTCTTTTTTATTTTCCCTGCCCCAGTCCTAGAATCAACCATTTCTCTGGCGAGTTGATAGGGTCATTTTATCATTGTTCTGATCAAACCAATTCCTTCCTTCCTTCTTTCCTCCCCCTCCCTCCCTCCCTTTTTTTCTTGATGTTACTTTTTTTCATCAAGAAAACAACCTTGCCATCATCATATATCCTCAGAGAAAGTCATATAATAAAAAGTATCAACAAACAAAACAGCAAACAAAATTTACTTACAGTATCATCAGGCTCATTTTAGACTAAATGAATACAGTATATCCCAGTCAAGAAATCAATGATTCCTGAGAAGCTAAAAACTTCAAGAGAATCAATATATATTCATATAATATCCTGCTCACTGACTTTTCTGAAACATGCAAAACTTCACATGGCCAATGGGATTTTCCATGTTAAAAGGTTGTTCAACACGACGAATTCCTAACAAAAAAAAAACTATTTTCATGTAGGAAGCAACATGTGAACATTCCATTTAGGTGGTAAAATTCAGGTCACAATAATACTAGATATCAAATGATATCCTGCTGGCCTAATGGAAAACGTAACAGTTGTGATGGTCACGAATCAAGCCAATTTCTTAAGGGACCGGCCAAATTTCGCATTCCTAAATCTCTCCTACAGCGGTCCGTATAACATACGGTGCTCCAGCACTAGGCAGTGTTTGAAAAAGCTTCAAGGGCAAAAGGAGCAATGGCCCACGTACACCGTCCGTAAGTGAGGGGACAGATAGACGTCCCCCTCTCCTGACCTACCCTTCTGGACGAGGTACAACGAAGGCCTGGCCCAGTCCCAGCACACAATGAGAGGACAGTGAGCTGCGGTCTGACTCTGCGACTGCCTTATGACGTGCTGGTGTTCCTTCCTTAGGGCCCCTGGCAGGACACGCTACGAACACTGCCTTGTTTTATGGGTGGGAAAACTGAGGTACAAGTGAAGTGATAAACCATTCCCCAGATATTTCAGCTAGAGTGTTGCAGGAAGTGGTACTAGGTGGAAGGCCTCGAGGGACTGCTCTTCCACGCCCTGTCCCGGAGGCAGGGTGCACTCAGAAGGAGGAAGGTTCCTGGAGACCATGTTTCCTGCAGATGGATTTTTCTGTCTCGCCCATGTCCTCTTCCCTTCAGAGTTCACACAGAGAGAGACCCCAGGCTAAAACTAGGAGACCGTTGTACTTTCCACATCCCAGGGATCGAGACAGGCCTAGGCCAAGCTAAAACTCTATGGACAAGAACGTAAAGCTTAATTTACAGATTTTGTCCAGGTATTTACAACAACATAAAAAAGGCTAAAATAAAAATCCATGAAGGAAAAGAGACAAGTCTTAGATTTTGTTCCACTCAAACCCAGGTGGACACATGACACAAAGACCAATCCGAACTTCTAAGAATAAATACTAAGTGTGCAATGAGAAACAAAGAGGTTAAAACAAATAAGACTCAAGGGGCGCTTCAGTGGCTCAGTTGGAGGATTGACCGGCTCTTGGTTTTGGCCAAGGTCATGATCTCAGGGTCATGGGACTGAGCTCCACATCAGGCTCCACACTCAGCAGGGAGTCTACCTGAGATTCTAGCTCTCTCTCATCTCCCTCTGTCACCCTCCTACTCATGCTCTCTCTCTCTCTCTCTCAAATAAATAAATCTTTTAAAAAAATGTGAATCACAATTAAAACAATGATAAAAAGCAGCAGGTTAAGCCTATCGGTTTTAAAATCTCACAAGTCCCTAGTACTCCCTAAAGAGGAAACTTGATGCCAGCCAGATCATCATATGATGACTCCAATAACCTCATTAATTCATCACCAAAAGAAAATCAGATAACACCTTAGCAATAGGAAGGCATTCAAAAAAATTATGTGTGTATATACATATAAATAAATCAAATAGTGGTCATTATGTTTTTAGGTAACATTCACATTTTTTTAATTTATGATTTTTTTAAGATTTTATTTATTTATTGACAGAGAGATGACAAGCAGGCAGAGAGGCAGGCAGAGAGAGAGGGGCAAGCAGGCTCCCTGCTGAGCAGAGAGCCCAATGTGGGCCTCGATTCCAGGACCCTGAGATCGTGACCTGAACCGAAGGCAGAGGCTTTAACCCACTGAGCCACCCAGGCGCCCACATCCACATTTTTTCAGAGACCTAGACTTGTGGTCTGAACGCACAGCTGATTTGATCCACCAAAAAAGTGTATTTCTACCTGGCGATTTAACTTTTAAAGAAGTGGCTTATGAGTAAGTTGTTTTTTTAGAATGATGACCAAAGGCCACAATAAGCCAACTGGAAAGCATCGATATCAAGATAAAAACACACAAGTTATAAGCAATCAATTTTATAAATTACAATGGGACCTCCCCTCTCCCCAAAACACACACACACAAAATAAATCTTGGGTTTAGCTTCTACTATATCATTTCGTTAGTACCATCAGCTTATACAAAATTTACAATTACATATGCATTCCTTTCAGCAAACATAGGTATTTTTCAATGATTATGAAAACTCACTCAAAAGAATTAGGTCTACCTGCCGATTGAACGAGCAGAAGCTAAAGTATACCTGGGCTACAATTTTCATCAGTTCTCTCTGTAAATTAATGACACAGTTCACAAAAGAGTAAATATTAAAGAGAGGTAAACAGAAGTGATGGTAACTGAAGATAATGCATCTAACAGATCATAATGGGTAAAGAAAAGACATTAAGAAAAACTATCAATTTGATTGACAAAGCATAATAAGTAAAAGCACTGGAAAAGAATTTCTTAGACACTCTTTCTTTAAAAAACAAAAGAAAACAAAACACTGGGTGGGTCGGGGTGCCTGGGTGGTTCAGTTGGTTAAGCAGTTAAGCGTCCAACTCTTGTTTTGGGCTCAGGTCATGATCTCAGGGTCATGAGATCCAGTCCTGCACTGAGCTCGGCACTGGGGATGGAGCCTGCTTAAGATTCTTTCTCTTGGGGCACCTGGGTGGCACAGCGGGTTAAAGCCTCTTGGCTCAGGTCTGATCTCAGGGTCTGGGATGGAGCCCGCATCGGGCTCTCTGCTCAACAGGGAGGCTGCTTCCCCCCACCACCCCCTGCCTGCCTTTCTGCCTACTCATAATCTCTCTCCCTCTGTCAAATAAATAAATAAAATCTTAAAAAAAAAAAAGATTCTTTGTCTCCCTCTCCATCTGCCCCTTCCCCCCATCCGTGCTCTGTATCTCTAATAAATAAAATGTTAAAAAATAAATAAAATTTTGGGGCACTTGGGTGGTTCAGTCAGTTAAGCATCTGCCTTTGGCTCAAGTCATGATCTCAGGGTCCTGGGATCAAGCCCCACGTGGGGCTTCCTGCTCAGCGGAGAGCCTGCTTCTCCCTTTGCCTCTATCCCTCTCCCTGCTCTTTCTCTCTCTCTCTCTCAAATAAATAAATAAAATATTTAAATAAATAAGTAAAATTTTTTAAAAATTTAAAAATGAACCAAACCATTAAACTTTAAAATGAAGCACTAAGTCCTGGATCATTTACTTAAAAACCATTTTGAAAGTCTGCTCTGGGTCGGCTAAAGATGGCAGAAGGGCTGCTGATAAGTGACTAGCAAGAAAACTATTCTCCAGCTAGGTCTTAAACATACAATTATGGAGATAGCAATAGATTAAAAAGTAGCAAATCTGGAATCTCTGCCAATTTCAGTATCTGAGGTATTTGCATTTGTAGGTAAAAAGTAATAGAGCTCGTCTGTTACTGCCAAGCATATAGGACCCATAGGTCTTTTCAGAGCTGTTTAACTAGGATATCGAATACTACATTTCCCTTCTACTTCTACAAACTGGGGACTCAGACATCCTTCTTTGTGGTAGCCATGATCTCCACACAAAATAAACTCTAAAGGCCCAAATGGAAAATCTTAGTCCTGTGCAAGTCACTTAACCTCTCTGAATCTCATCAATTAAATGGTCACCAAGACCTCTATCACAAGACTGTGAAGATTAAAGCACTAAAGATTATGGAAGCTAACATCTCCTGTCCCCAAATCCCAGGCTCCAAACTAGTATCAGCTCATTTGAATTGGTCAGGTAATATTCTCTGAAAATCATTTTATGGACAAATAATTACTATTTGAGATAAGATATTTGGTCATAATATCACTAATGAGGTAGGAGGAGTGGAGAGAACTGTTAAAAAGCAGAGTGGGTAGCAAGAGTTTGAAATAACTTCAAATACACAGGCCTCTGGTTTCTCGCCAATTGTTTAGATTTACTTCCCTTGCACGCACTTTGGCCTTGGTGGTACATCTGGCAGTCATGTGTCCAAAACAAATCTTTATCACTTTGAACTTGGGGAAGGGGGCTGGGGGGTGCTGAATTTTCTCCCAGATGAAATTCATGAACGCATTAACCTGCCTGAGAGGAAGATGGGAATTTTCTAGAAGAAAAGTTTGAAAGAAGCAATAGGGGAGATTTTTTCCTCTTTGTGAGCTGTGGGGCATTCCCCTATATCCTCTAAACTAATATATTATTGGCATAAGTTTAAAGACATTCCCCTCATCTAATTTTCCTATATTCCAGGGACATTGCCAATTTTTGTTGTTGTTGTTTTAAATAAGCCTCTCACTTTATGTAGTCAAAGTGTTCCAAAGGGATTTTGTGTTACATTCTTGAATAAAAGGAAGAATCCCCAGTTGCATAAAAACTAAGCGGCAAGGACTCCAGAGCCAGTCTGCCTGAGTTCAAAACCAAGTTCTACACTTCCTTACTACCTGGGGCAAGCTATGTGACTTCTCAGTGCTTCAGTTTTCTCATCAATAAAATGGCAAAGATACTAGTGCCTTCCCCAAAGAGTTGTCATGAGAACAAAAGGAGTTAGTATTTGTGAAGTGCTTAGGAGAGCAGATGGCACAAAGTAAGTGTTATCAAAGTAACTATTAAATTAAAATAAATCAACCCCTAATTCATCTTTTTTGGTAAAATATTACATAAGCATATAGTATGCGATGTCTGAATCTCCGCCAAAGAGACTGAGTTCTCCAAGTGGAGAATTAGCAATGGAGTGCTTAGCAAGCAACAGTTCTGGAGCCAGAGAGACTCCTGGCCCTGCACCCCTCTGTGTGGCCCCGTGCTGGTCACTTTAACCTGTCCCCGAAGCTCTGCTTCTTCATCTGCAAAACGGGAATAACAATAATTATCTACTAGGCATACTATAAAGGTAAACTGAGAAAATACAGGTGTAAAGTTCTTGGCACAAAGCAAAGTATGAAGTGCTGAAGAAGCAAAACTACCCCTCTCCCCAGTACACAGGTACATAACTACCTACAATACAATCTGTAGCAACAACTCTTGAGCTGTTGGGAACTATCTCGTGAGCTAACTACCCCACATCTTGCAATGTGGGCTGGCTTTTGCAAATTTTATCATGGCAGGGGGACAACCTTAAGAAGCAAGAATCAGGTAGCTGGACCTAACTAGGGTAACAGTAAGAGTCAATCAATGCACAGACTTTGTCAAACTGGATCAGAGTTTGGGAGAGGGGGGAGTTACAGACAAAGCGAGGACTAGGGCTTCTCTCCAGGCCCAGAGAAGAGCTAAAGATTTAAAAACCGAACACAAGAAAGCCTAAGAATCTTGACTGACTCACATAAATAGCCCTGAACTGATCTGTTTTGTAAACTTTCCTGGTCACTGAACTTCTTTTAAGTGGACCTTTGTATTTCGAAAGGTAAAATAACTCGAGAAATGGGTTGTGTTTAAAGGAAACAAAGGAAAATCACAATGAATGCTTACTCAGGTGAAAGGAAAACAAAGTCAACAGGTTGGTTCACTCAGATAAGAAGGGTTGTGACACAGGCAGAAAACCCCCTTAAGAAGGATCTTTCTGAGGCTAAATAAAGTGTCATCTCCAAATAAACTAGCTTGTGTTTTCTATAATAGCTGATACCTCAAGTAACAGTACCACTTTGTCGACCTTTCACAGGTAAGAATAGAGACGTTCCAATTTTTAAAACAGAATGTGCCTTAAAAAAAATCAAAATCCCTGAGACTTTAAACTTCTGCTGTGACTGAAAACTATTGTAATTGGGAGATCTAACTGTACGCGTGCAAAGCTGAAAGTCACAAAATGCACAACAGGATAGACAATAAAAAGATTTTTACTTTCTTAATCCTAGTAAAGACAAGCACTTGATAATGCCTTCTGAATGTAAAAATCAATGCTACTACTCCAGTTATCAGTGAATTTTCGATGAATGCTGACTACCAGCATTATTCGTGGGACATACATTTGGAGCTGCTTTTCCAGGCATAGTAAAAGGCTTGACTGACCCCATA
>CM052802.1:94444787-94469485 GCA_028533885.1 Nasua narica | reverse complement strand
ACTGGATTATTTGGCTGGTTTTCTTTCCACAGCTAGGCTATAAATTTCTTTAGGAGAGAGACTGTATCTTATGGATGATGATGGTACAGCCAGTGTCTGGAACCAAAAAAACTATTGAATAATGGATTCGTTTTGTTGTAATGAGAATGAGGTCTACCTTGCCCAAGGCTGGGAAGTAGGTCACATATATAATGGGGTTTCTTTCTTTCATCTTCTCAGCTCAAGAGTCAGGACATCTCAGATATAACAGCAGTTGAAAGGGAAGACTCATCTTTACTTACTCCTGCAGCCAAAAAAATGAAAATAGATAACAAAGAAAAGAAAGAGAAGAAGCAAAAAGTGGATGAAGATGAGATTCAAAAGATGCAGTAAGTCACTTTCTGCTCTTTTTCCCCATTTCAAGGCTCTAACTTGATCACACAACATTAATAAATTTTTTTGGCCTTTAAATTTTTTTCCTTTTTTGTATTCAAAAGAAAATAAAGCAAATAATACCTTATGTTATATTTTAGGAAATATAAATAAGTAAAAAGAAAAATAACATCTTAGCAGCAGAGATAAAAACTGAATATTTTGGTGTATAGTCTCCAAGATATTTTCTATACACATATATCTAGAAATAAATTTTTTCAAAGATGTTATGTTTGTAACCTGTTTTTCACATTATATATGGTGAATGTTTTCCATGTCAATAATTATATATCTCGGTCATAACTTTTTTTAAAATGGAAGTAGCTTCATTGTGTTTTTTGGGTTTTGTTTTGTTTTTTTTAAGATTTTATTTTTAAGTAATCTCTACACCCAACATGGGGCTCTAATCACAACCCCAAGATCAAGAGTCACACACTCCACTGGACTGAGCCAGCCAGGTACCCCTCATGGTGTTTTTTGATTATAAAAGTAGTATGAGCTCATGCAAATTATTCAGAGAATAATACAGAAGAATGGAAAAAATAATTACCTATAATCCCACCACCCAGAGTTAACCCTGGGTATACATTTGATTATATATTTATTCAGATTTGGGGGGTTTTTTTTGCTTTTGTTGTTGTTTTCAGACTTGTTTTTAATGTTTGATATGTGTAGCTAAATATTTTTTCAGTAAATATGGCCATAAGTCATCAGTTGGAATGCTGTATTATAGTCCATCATGCAGATGAATTATTTAATCAATCCCTGTAGTTTGTTTGTTTTTTTTTTCTTTTGACAACATTATGATGAGTATCTTTGAGCACATCTTTGCATAGGTCCATTTATTTCCTAAATAAACTCCTAGAAGTGAATTGCCAGTTCAAACAGTATGAATATTTTCAAAGGCTCTTCATACACATTTCCAAATTCTTCTCCAGAAAGGTTGTTCCAATTCACACTCTACCAGCAGGTATGAGTTTGTGTCCTCTCTTCTTACTAAATACCATTCATTGTAATACTTGTCTGATTCATGAAAAATGTTATTTTAGTTTATCCTTTTATTTTTTTAAGATGTTATTTATCTACTTGACAGAGTGAGTGGGAGGGCACAAACAGGGGCAACAGCAGAGGGAGAGGGAGAAGCAGGCTCCATACCAAGTAGGGAGCCCTTGGGTTCTGGGCTCGATCCCAGAACCAAAGGCAGACGCTCAATCATCTGAGCCACCCAGGTGCCCCTAGTGTATCATTTTAATTTCTTTAATTAGTAGACGTTAATTTTTGTAAAATCCCTGTTCATGTCCTTTGCTTGTTTTCTAAATTAATATAGCCATCTTTGTATTTATTTGGAAGTATTAAGAGTATTAACTCTTTTCCATATATTTTACAAACATTTCCCCCAAGTAGGTTAATGTTGAAAACTACTGGTTTGAATATAAAATTTATGTATCAAAATTTTACCATCAATGTGTAGTAAGGTAGAGTTACAGGGAGAGAGAGCCACGTGCTGAAAACACAATGTATGCGGTCTAGGTAGTATAGTATACTGTGAACCAACACAGTTTAAGTTTTTGTTCTTAATGAAGTAGAAAGGAAGTTGTGTTTCACTTTTTTTCAAGTTCCTTAAGAGTAAAAATGCTTTCGAGCATCTTGGTGTCAGAGTCGGTTGAGCATCTGCCTTCAGCTCAGGTCGTGATCCCAGGGTCCTGGGATCGAGTCCTGCATTGGGTTCTTTGCTCAGTGGAGAGCCTGCTTCTCCCTCTGCCTGCTGGTCCCCTTGCTTGTGCTTTCTCTCTGTCAAATAAGTTAATTAATTAATTTTTAAAAAAGAGTAAAAATGCTTTATCTTCACTCCTTGTAAGCACCAAGCCTAATGCTATTGACCCCTCAAAAACTCTTTTTGTAATTGTCTGAGATTTGCTTTTATTGATGTGATGATATATCTTAAGCATTTGTTCTTGTAAGCCAACTTAATTACCTGAATCTTTGTCTAGAATCCTGGTTTCTTCTTTTTCGGAGGAGCAGCTGAACCGTTATGAAATGTATCGCCGGTCAGCTTTCCCTAAGGCAGCCATTAAAAGGGTAAGGACGGCCTACCACACTTCGTTTCCATCGGCAGTGAGAGCTGAACTAGATGCAGGAGTTATGTCCATTAGCATTCTGAGCAGGGTGGTAGTCGAGGTGGTGGATCATTCATGCAGGAAAATAAAAATAACATGCCCTTCGATTATCAATTGGAGTTTTATATTCCAGGGATAGGGTCTCGACATCTAGGTCGCTATACACCCGAATCCTTGTTTTAATAGTCTTAATCTCAGCATCCAGCCTTTAGCGAACACTTTTTTAGGCAAAAACTCTTAAGGGTACCATATTCCAAAGCCAGTTCTTGACTGTCTTAATCATGGTCTTTTGTCCTTCTTTAAGCTGATCCAGTCCATCACGGGCACCTCTGTGTCTCAGAATGTTGTTATCGCTATGTCTGGTATTTCCAAGGTTTTCGTCGGGGAGGTGGTAGAAGAAGGTGAGTATTATTGATGTGCATATGGGATTGAACCTCTGGTGGTCTTATTTTCAAGACTGTCTATACTAAGGGACCTGGTCAAGCACCTGTGGAAGTTTGCATTTGCACTAGGAGTTGACCAAGCGGGGTTCTGGAGAGCATGAGCATTATTCCTCAAAAGTTTTAATACTCAGAGGCAAGGAGACATCTGGGAAATCTCATCTCTGGATTCCTATCCTCGGCCCAGGGTGACAGAAGCAGACTTCGTGTTTTTCTCCAATGGACTTTGCTCATTTCTGTTGCCCAATTAAAGACTCGAGAAAAGCAATCACTGGGGGCTGAGCAGTGTGATATGATGAGGAGTTGTTCCCGAAGTTACGACCCATGGGAACTGCCCTCAGTCCATCCTGGAAAGAACCTGGCTGCTGTGTATTGCCAATCTCATCAGTGAAATGTTTTTATTTTTCTTTAAGTGGAAGTTATGTTTTAAGCCGTTGCCTATGACAAAGCCTGATATACATTATATTAAAGCTAACGTGGTATGTTTTATAGCATTCTTTTAAGAAGGGACAGTATCTTGGTTTATTTTCTCAGCAAGCTTAAGAAGGATTATGTGGGTTATGTGATATGAAGTCCTTGTGTGACAATAAAACTTTTCTTCTTGTCCTCTGTTTAGCACTGGATGTGTGTGAGAAGTGGGGAGAAATGCCGCCGCTACAACCCAAACATATGAGGGAGGCTGTTCGGAGGTTAAAGTCGAAGGGGCAGATCCCCAACTCGAAGCACAAAAAAATCATCTTCTTCTAGACCAAAGCCTAGAAAGGCCTGGTTCCAAAGGACGAAGTGCTGGTTCCAGACTTGCTGCTGCATGAGACTTTTGCACTGGTGCTTTCTTATCACGGTCCTCCAAGGACTCCATGATGATTTTAATGTCTTTCTTGGAACTCTGATATTCATCACATCTAAAAGGCATGCACCCTGTTTCATACCTGCCTTGACGGAATATTGGGACCTCTGGGCATTCTGAGGCATTTAACTGTTTCTTGACCAGTTGGAAGAAGGAATATAGGCCTTAAGCATCTTCTAGACAGGGAAGGAAGCTGCTTTTAGAGAGAAAACCTTTCCAAGAGAGCTTTGACGGTTTCGCACTGAAGCATGAAGTTGCTATGACTTAGGGTGTTTCTTCCATCTGGTTTTAAGTAGATGAAACAACCAGAAATTCTGACTTGAGATACTCTACCATGAAGAACACTGTGATAGCAAGAGTAGTGGAAAAATTTGTCCCTGTAAAAATGTAAAGTTCTCCTATGGATTTTGGTGAGTGATCATTAAACTATTTTCCAACTTGGCATATGTGTATTCATTTTCTGTCTAGCTGGTTGGAATGGGGAGTAGTTCATCATTCTCTGGTGTCAGAATAAAATTGGTCTTGGCTTTTTTTTGAAAATTTGAGCCCTTCCCATTTTCTATTAGAACCATTAAAATTTTGTCTCATAAAAAAGTACTTAAACCACTTAAAAATAATATAAAAGCCCATAGATTTCAGGTTCCTATAAACAGATATTCCACAACCAGCGTTTAGTAAGTTTAATTTGCTTTTTTCAGGTGGTTCACAGAACCAGTACACTCAAGGTTTGATTAGACAATGCAACATTAAAATTTCCCAACACTGACCAGTATTCCAGTTCATCAGATACATTCTCACTGTTTTCCTCAAATAGAGGGGAATGGAGTGACCTTTTATCGACAGTGATTAGTAGTAATAAGGCTACTGTATATAATTGGCAATCCCCAAGAATTCTTTCCCCGGTCATTCAGTGTCAGAGGGAGAAGAGTTTTGAAGCTGTTCTCTTTCGAAGCTTTCCTGAGCATGTCTTAAAAGATGCCAGTTCTGTTTAGCACCCTGTTGGAGGGGAAACAGCTTGGACTCACAAAGTCGAGCAGATTTGACTTTTAGTATCTTACGTTAAAACCCATGGCTTTAAACATATATTTAGCCAGTGAAGAAGACACTTCAGTGGGGCATTCCACAAAGAAATGCTGTAAGACTCAAGCTAAATCTTGACTGGATAATAAACTGGGGGGTGGAGGGGGAGAAAAAAAAAAGGCAGATAGTCTCACAGCTCTAACAAATTTTTTGTAACAATTACAGGAACTATACCGATTGCAGTTTGAGATCTTGGATGAGGCTAAAACTTACAAGCAACGAGGGAGAAAGATCACATCACGAGTCTAGCCGTTTAGCAAAGCCTCACAGTTTAAGGTTCTCTGAGAGTGTTTCTCCTTGTGTCTGTTGTGAGAGATAGGGAAAATAATCCCCACTCAACAATAGCTACCATCCATACCTATCCAGAGGTGAATGGGAACATTCCTACTCTAGTAGAAGGTGGGAGAAGATCTAGGGCAGGGCTGTAGTCTCTGGAAGGATGGTACGTCACACCAGCTTCTCTTGAAACACTGACTACGGTAAATCACAAGGTCAGGACAGCTTTTGCGGTTCTCAAATAACCAAATGTCATTCTACTAGCCAATATGCGTTTGTTTCCACAGCCTTGTGATGTTACTGATTTTAGAAGTTCAGACAAGTATTAAATGAGAAAAAGCAAACCCTAGTGTAAAGGTTTAGAATGGTAAATTCCATATCACTACGGCAATACTTGAAACTACCTGCTTTCCACTACCCCCCTCAACTAGGCTAAGGGGAAACTAATGTCAATGGGTTAAATGGAAGCATTTAAATTCTGAGGTGTTGAGGGGGTAGTGTTTATCCCTTGTCTATTCCATACACAGAAACAGTTCTTTCGGAACCATGAAAAGGGTACATGAGGTATGAGGACCACAGCAAAAATGAGGGTCAGATTACAGAATGCAACAAAAGCAGCCGTCACAAGAATAGAACCCACTCCTTCGGTCTTAAGTCAAAGAAATGAGGTTAATTATTCCAGTGAGTTGAAAACAAATTTGAGATCAATAACCATCCCTGCAGCTCAGCTAAGAGATATTTAAACTAGTCCCTATGCACTAAAGCCTTTCTCCAGTACATCCGTGTAAACAGGAAATGATGATACATAGTTGTAAATGCTTCACAGCTGAAATGTGATGTGCAGCAGCTGAGGTCTTTGAGGGATAGTGGTGCTATCACTCCAGACATTTTCTTGAGGTATTGTTATTTCTTGTTCACAGTCTTAGAGCTCCAAGGCAGAAATCGTAAGCAGTCCAAAGCACTATTTTCCTTCCTTTTTTTTTCTTTACATTTATCCTGAGAACGACCAACCCGTTCACGTTTCTTCATTATAAAAGTCTTTCCCCCAACCAACAGGAGTATGAAGTTATACGAGATGATTGTTAACTAAAATTTCCTCGGATAATGACCCTTACACCACATTTCCTGCCGGAGGATTTCAAGATACAATAGCCAAGGATGCCACGTAGGAAAGTCAGAAATTCCAGGGCTCCATCTGTCAAACGGACAAGAACTCCAGAGAGCCTAGAAACCTGACTGAACTCTGGCCATGAAAGGGGTTAGCCTGGATGTTTGCCAGATTTGTTTGTATCCCCTACCAGCAAGCACAGGCTTAGAGTGAAGTTCTACCAAGCAAGGTCCAGGAGGCATTATCTTTGCATGGAGGGATACCAGAGGGATATGGTGGGGGCGGGGGTGGTAGGGCGGGGGCTAGGAGGGGAGGGAAAGAGAATCAGAATGTGATTTTAAGCCAATTCAAGTGAGTCTAAGTTTGAATGATTCTGTTTTCTGGCTACTGATCTCCCTCCTCAAGGCCTCCTCTAAGAACATTAGAAAGGCCATAATTGAGAGGACCGGTGATTCATTTTGTTCAACATCGTGCCTTCCAAAGGAGCACTAAGGGGGACTGTGTCTAGGAACACAGTTCCCTTCTCGAGTTGTGTTTCACCAAACAGCCCTAGTTTTCCGTAATTCCGTTGCAAGGCCATTATACAAGGATTCCTTTTAAACCTTTGCTACCCACACATAGCTTCTGCCAGCATCACTTCTTGGCCAATGAGCTCCCGAAGTTTCTGATTTGCTAGAAGTGCTTTCTTGTACTTAAGGCTTTGAGGTTGAGCCCCAGAGCGAGTATACCAGGACTTGGTGAGCACGTCCTTCCTCTTGACTACATATCCGATTTCACGCTACCCTCAGCTTTTAGCTTTCCGGAGTTGGAGCTGACATTTTAAACCTGTGTCCTCATGTGGAAGTATCTCCAGCCCCCGATAATTTTTGCTCTTCTCTGGACCTTTCCTCCCTTCACCATATATTCTGTAAATCAAGGTCACTAGAAGGGCACAGATAATTCAAGCCATTGAAATGGTTTTCTGTGAGGTCCTGTTTTCTGTGTTGTCTCCAGGAGTCCTTCCTGATGGTGCAGGTGGGAATTGAGCCGGACTAGCACATGAAGCCCTCCCTCCCCTCAGCAATGGTTAGCTGACTTTGCTGAGTCCTAACAGAGCTTGCTGCCCTGCTGGTTGCTGATTCTTCTATTACTTAACACTCGTCTAGACTGAACCTCACCTGTCATTTTCCTGTGTCGTCACAGCCTGGCTTGTGGGCCTTCTGTGGTTTTGTTTTTGTGGGGTTTTTTTAATCCCTTCAGGTTTACCTTTTACCGCCTGAAAGTAGTGACATTTGACTGCACTATAATATCCTACTTTCAGGTAATTTATAAAAATCTTAAGTAAGGTTAAACCAAGCATCCACCCACAGGAAACTTCCCCTGTTAGCATTATCTCCAAAAAGATATTTATTCTTAAGTCTCTAAGTTGTTTCCTAAGCATGACAAAATATTCCCATATCTCACAGTAACTGGTGTTTTTAAAGTTGCTTTAAGTGAAGAACCTTGACAAAAGTTCTTTAGAATTCTGAGCAAATTATATCTTGTTTCTTGAATGCATGTTTCTTTTTACCCTCCAAAGAAACTAGAATATGCCAGTCAGGTGTGATTTCCCATAAAGGAAAACATTTATCTTTCCTCCAATAGGTCATGTGTGATTAGGATTTCAGTGACACCACTAAATCACTAATTTTACCATCTTGCCAATTCAAGGTGAGTTAGCTGAACTTCTGTCCAATCAAAACAGCTTGAAGTGTATTACAGAGCAGTATGGATGAAGGTAGAGTGCTGGGGCAGAATTAGGGAGGAAAGAAAGGGGGGGGAAGGAATCGCTCTTTGATGGGGCAAGGGGAAAGCCTAACTAGGCTGAAGGGTTTCTGTTTTGTTTTTTCACTTAAGTCAAAATTACATGATTTTAAAAAGCCACAGTGATAGAGGGGTATGAGAGGCAACAAGCTGAGATGCTTACGTTACAGTTCAAAACACATTTTCAGCTCCCAAACCACGAAGTGCAAAGGAGAGTGCTGGTAGAAAGTCCCAGTGCTGGGAGAGCAGCTGTGCCGGGGAACCCGGGGAGACGGGAGTCACTTCCGAGGCACAGCTGTGGAAGACAGGCAGGACCCCAGGCAGGCAACCAGGGGCTCGGCACAAGCTCCCCTAGCGATTCTTACCACATCGTACCTTCAGCCTAGCTCGGCGAATATTTTTTCTTGATTTAAATTTCAAGTAAATTATGTTATAGAAGGGAAAGATGATACAAGGGAGCCACTGCTATTGTTTACTTTCTACCACAGCATCACAATGACCAAAGTGTAACAGAAAAGAACCTTCACCCTGAAAAATCTGATTGTAGTATCAGCCCAGATGGTATGAGCTTAGCTCCCTTTCCCAAAAAAGGCAGCATCCGGGTCTCCCTTACTCCTCTGCGTCTCCTGGCTCCCGCCCTGCCGGCTATTTCCCATTCCACTCGACTACCCTGGCCGAAGCCCAGGCCAAGGACTTTTCAGGTCTGCTACAGAAAGCTCTGGGACGTAGAATCTTTGGTGGCTCTGTGGGTGACTGAGGAGGTGGGTACTTTCTCTTGTTCGCACAGGTTGTAGAGGAAGCAAATGTCTCTGCCATGAGACGAAGTGGTAAAATGGCCCTATAATGGCGACAAGATTCCACCTAGTGTGCGGAGAGCCAAAAGGCCTCATATAGGCAAGACACGATGCTTGAGCCACACGCAAAGCTGCCCCCGATTTTCTAGAACGTGGTCGCGCTTTGCCCTGTCTTCCACCCAAGTCAGAACAGCTCATAGAGAAGACACACCAAGGACTGAGCTGAGTACTCCCCAGTCCCTCTGGCATCCTTAGGCAACTTCTTCAATGCTGGACGGTGCCTTCTGTCGTAGGTGGTGCTATTGCTGGTGATCTCCTCTCTCCTTGGCACTGATGGCTGAGCCACGGCTATCAGAGCTCAAAGAGGGGGTTATACTTCCTAATCTCCTGCAGCAGTCTTTCTCTATCCTGGTTGGCATCGGCCAATGCTTGTTTAGTTTCTCTAAGTTCCTTTTGCAGTGTAGGCAATTCTTTCACCTGGGGAACAGTAAGAAATTTACAGTTAATAAATATGATAACATGCCTTGCAAAAACATCTGGTGAGGGAACAAGGAGGCAGAATTCAAGCAGAAAAATCCCCAAATTTGGTTAGTGATCAAAAGAACACAACCAGATCTTTCTAAAAACCTTATCCTTTCTTCAAAGTTCATCAGTTATAAGGACAGCAACAGGTAGAATATATGACCAGCAACCATTCACCTACAGTTCCTGACTTATATCCCCTATTCGGCACTTCTAGAAGTCGCTGCTAGGTGACAGGAGCCCAAACCACTCAGCTGTACACAGCACAGATAAACCTTTTCAGCCCTCAGGGTTTCACCAGCGGCTGTAATTACAGCCACTAAGAGTCTGTGGGAAAGGCACTGCT
This sequence comes from Nasua narica, assembly GCA_028533885.1. Lineage (NCBI taxonomy): Eukaryota > Metazoa > Chordata > Mammalia > Carnivora > Procyonidae > Nasua > Nasua narica. The sequence continues at coordinate 94,459,762 of CM052802.1, read as the reverse complement.
CGGTTAGGCCCTCACCTGCTGCCCAAAAGCTTCTTCTGTGGGCCCCAGAAACATCTCTTTGGGGGACTGCCTCTTCTCGCTTTTAGGTGCTTCAGCTGATGGTGTGTCTCGAGCAGGAGCTAGGAAAAAGTAAAGCTTCTAAATGACAAACTGCAGCCAACAGGCAAACAATTCCTAGTTATCGCCTACCCCCTTCTAGGAGAAAAAAGGCAGAGAAGCCAGGAGGCAGACGGGCCTAACTCACCACGTACGTGGAACACACCATCATCACTCCGCCTCAGCACAACGTGCTCCACGGCCAGCGTGATGGGGACAGGGCCTGGAGATGTTGGATAGATGGGGGGGATATCATCCTGCAGGAAAGAGGGAAACCACACGATGCCCCCAACCGGCTCGGAGCAATTCAGGCAACAACCCGTGCTTCTACCATTCAGCATGAAGCGGTTTTATGCCATTACGTATCCAGACATTCTTGCAAGATAGAGAAGCAGAACTGAGTCTCTCCTATTCTAGAGATGGTCAAACTGAGGACCAGATAACCTAATGGGCTTATTTACACATAGTCACGCTGCATGCCAGAGACAAGGTCAGGGCTAGAGACAAGGTCTCCTCACCTAAATCCAGAACATTTTGATACCACACACATTTATGTATGACTACAACCTAAACTAAGAATGCTAATATGATTTACTCACTTGAGCCTCACCACTTTGGACCATGACAGGTGCTAGCTAGTGAATAGCTAGCACTGGCAGAATTCCTTGCCCAGCAAAGTCTAGGGTAAAACCCAAAAGCTCCTCTCACCTTTAGGGTGATCCTGGAGTGCAGGAGTTCGATCTGCATGGGAACTACCACTGGGATCTCCTCATCCTCCAAGAAGGGCCCCAGGCCATTGAGCACCGAAGTGAACAGCTCAAGGTCACAGCCTCGAAGCAAGAAATGCAGGAAGCCATTTTGTGTGGCCAGTGGGGAATGAACAGCGGCACCAGGCCCCACCTCAAAGCGAAGGCCCACAGCTGGCCTGGCATGGTCAGTCTTCAAAGCTGAGGATTCCTGAAAGCTTATACCTTTGAGAAGAGAGACAGAAAGAAAATATTAATTAATTAACAGTCAGGGACTATTCTAAGCACTTTACACATATTTAATATTCATAGCAACCCTATGCCAAAAGTATTATCATCATTCCCATTTTAGAGATGAAGGAACTAAGGCACAAAAAATAACTTGCCCAAAGTTACACAACTTGTATGTAGCAAGGACAGGACTTGAATGCAGGCAACCGTGACTGGCTGCCAAGACTGTGCCTGACTACTTTGCTGTCATGCCTCTCATGGTGGAAGGGAAGTCAAGGATCAAAAAAAAGCTGGCCTTGCTATAAATCTGCAATATTGGGCTAAAGGCCAAGGGACCCTCAACTCTGCTAGATTTGAACATCTCTTCCTTTCTCCAAGTCTTGGTGTTCTCATTTCTGATGAAGCCACACAGGATCCATGCTAATCTCCCCAAAATTCCATAAAGAATGATCCCAATTGTAGCCAAGGATATGAAATAACTCATATAGTTATATAACTGCAAATTTAATGGGTACAAGGGATATTTTAAGGGTGACGGTAATAGCTGCACAATTCCGTAAACTTGCTAAAATTTATCAAATTGTATACTTATAATAAGCAAACTTCGTAAATGCAAATTATACCTAAATAACATTTTTTAAAAGCAAAAAATAGTATATTTATACAATAGAATATGACATAGTAATAATGAAAATGAATCATAGCTAATTCAACAACCTAGAAGAATTTGAAGAATATCAAAGAAAGAAGCCAGTCATGAAAGAATACAAACTATAATCCCATTTAGAAAAACTCTAAAACCTGCAAAGCTAGATAATACACTGATAACAACAACAAACATGTAGAAGAGTTGTAAAGGAAAGGAATAGAAAGAGAAACACATAATTTCTGGAGAGTGATTCTTTATGACAGGTGAGAGGCAGAGGAAGATTCAGGAGACCTCAAAGGGGACTTCAAAGTTCATGGTACTATTCTGTTTATTAAGCTGGGTAGTGGTGTACATGGGTTCGTTGTGTTTTTATTATTTTATACCTTACATATATTTTGTAAGTATGCCTTATATCTACTCAATATTTTAAAAAATATTTTTAAAATGAAGAATGTTGCGTGATCCAAGATTTTTCCCATCATCTTTGAAAGTACAAATACCAAAGGATTGAATCTGAATGACAGAAGTTCCATGATCAGACATAGTTGGATGTCAGAAGCTCTGCAAATGAAGGAGCGGACAGTGGCCTCCTGAATAAGCTTGAGGAGCATCTGGGAAGTGAAGATGGCGCATAGCCTACTGAATGCAAAGCCCCAGAAAGAGTTCTGGGAGGTTCCCCGCAAGAAGGAGGCTTCATTGGAGTCCTTCCTCCTAATGGCTGCAGGAGAGAAAGACCAAGGCTGGCCACTACGATCACTGCTGCTGGGGCCCAGTAACAGGAGCAAGCTAGGGCTGCCCCAGATAAATCCGGGCTACCCCGGAATGGCCCGCCCCCTCACCTGAGCACTGTCCGTGCAGGAACTGCCAGAGTCCCACGGTGCCCAGCTGCTGGAGGCTCAGTTCTTCTGCCTGCAGGGCTACAGCCAGGTCCTCACCACGTACCTCGATCCCCACAGACACCTCACTCACCTTCAGGACCAGAACGGAGACCTGTGAAAGGACACGCTCTTAGCTGAGGGCCTCGCAGGCTTCTAGCCCACAGCCGACCCTCTGCAGAGAAGAGAGGGGAGCAGCTGACCGGGTGAAGGCTGAGGTCCTCCCCGCTGGGTGAGACCAAACTGTTGGCCTCTGGTGACCCCTGGCCATAGCTCTCCACAGCAGGGCTCCCTGGGACACCAGCACTGTCCGCGACATTGGGAAGAGTTCCTGGTGGAAGAGATTCTGGGCCAGACTCTGCATAAGAAAGACAACAAATGAGTTTGAAAGTCAAAAAATTCTGTTTAAATCCAATCTCTAAAAGCAATGAAAACTGTGGGGGGAAAAAAGCACTTATGACACTTACGAGACTATTGGGAATTCGAAAACTGGATATTTGACGGATTTAAAGAATTGCTAATTTTTGAAAACGGGACAGTAGTATTTAGTCGCATTTAAAAAAAAAACTCTGTAAATGGATGCCACCCAAACATCCACAGACAGATGAACAGATCAACAAAATGTAGTATAAACATACACTGGGGTATTAGCCTTCAAAAAAGAAGAAAATTCTGACATATGCTATGGAGTGAATGAACCCGAAGGCCATTATGTTAAGTCTTTTGTGACAAGCCAGTCATAAAAGGACAAATACTGGGGCGCCTGGGTGGCTCAGTCGATTAAGCATCTGCCTTCAGCTCGAGTCATGATCTGAGGGTCCTGGGATCGAGCCCCGCATCGGGAGCCCTGCTCAGCAGCAGTCTGCTTCTCCCTCTCCTCCCCACTTATGCTCTCTCGCGCCATCTCTGTTGCCATCTCTGTCTCTCTCAAATAAATAAAATCTTAAAAAAAAAAAAAAAGGACAAGTTTCATATGATTCCATTTATATGAAGTACCCCGAATGGTCAAATTCAGAAATGCAAAGTGGAATGGTGGTTGCCAGCCACCTACTTTTATACACATTTGAGATTTTCCATAATATTCCATATTCCATAATAATAACCAAACAAACGGTCACACACCACCCAGCTTAAGACATAGTGCATTCTCTTTTTATTTTAGTTTAGATCATTTAAAGGGATCATTTTTAAGGGATCATTTAAAAATTTTAATTTAATAATTTAAATTTAATTTAAGAATTAAAGAATTTAATAATTTAATAAATTTAAATTATTAAAATAAAAATTTTAAGGGATCATTTGAAAAGTCTCCAGTTCAAGAAGATGAAAGAACCAGTGTAACTTCCACTAATGTGTGAGCTAATTCTTATTAGTTACTCATTTCATCATAGACAAAAGCTCCTATTTTCCAACAATAAGATACAGTTACAGAAAACAACAACAACAACAACAACAACAACAAAAAACACCAGCCCCCTAACTAAGCCTCCTGCCAGAGCTACATGGCTACAAGTCTAGCAGTCTCTCTTTCGGTCTGAGTCTCATTCTGTGATAAAGGTCACGTGCTGACCAATAACCTAGAAGATGTGTAGGTAAGCCAGAGATACGAATCCACTAAAGTTCCTCTCTTTTTTGGTTTTGGTTAAGAAAATATCGGTTTTATCAAATCCCAGCTCCTTTCGTATCCTGCGGGCACACAGGCAGCAGAAGGAACCCTTTTCGGACTTCAATTTCCCCCGGCTGCTGCCACCTACCAGACTCTAAGAGCGTCACAAAGCTGTCACTGCCATCGCTGTCCACGGAGATCCGGTCTTCAGGGCCACTGTTATCCAACGAAACGCCGTCAAATGACTGCTGAGATACTGTCCTCTTCATGGAGAAAAATCGGAGTCGTGCAGCTCCTCCACTCGATGGTGCTGCTGCTCCCTCATCTATTTTGGCCATGGGCTCCCTGTTTAAAAAATAAAAACCACGGGCGCTTGGCTGGCTCAGTCAGTTAAGCGCCTGCCTTCTGCTCAGGTCATGATCCCAGGGTCCTGGGACCGAGCCCTGTCTATCAGGCTCCTTGCTCAGTGTGGAGTCAGCTCCTCCCTCTGTCCCTTCCCCTGCTCATGCACATGCTCGCTCTCTCTCTCACTCTCGCTCTTGCTCTCTCTCGCTCGCTCTCTCTCGCTCTCCCTCGTGCGCACAAAAATAAATCTTAGAAAAAAAAAACCTACAAGTGTGGTTTACAAGGTATGTTTTCTCCCTTGCAATGCCCATCCCTTTCAGCCCAAATAATTATTTATACGTTAACATTGATGTCAAATATTATCCGCTATAAGCGGGGGGTCACACCATTTTTCCACTGCTGGTCTTTCTGAATCCGGCACTTCAAACTGCATAAGTAGCTTTACCATATCAACGTTAAATGTCAAGTTTATTCAAGGCATCCCATACAGAAAGAGACCAACTACCTACAGCCCTAGCGCAAATGAAGGACACCTGAAGCCACCCACATCCATCAAGTATTTACTGAGAAACTTCTGCATATGAGGCATCATACGAGTCACAGGGTAGGGGTGGGGGGTGAATAAAGTGATGAGCAAGGCATCTTCTATCCTCAGTGAATGTATAAATGATCAGGAGAGAGGAGATTCAGATACAACTACCACCATATGGGAGTAAATCACATACACCATAAGCAAGGGACAGAGGTACAAGCCAAAGGCTAGGCAATATCAAAGAGGGGAAAGGATGAGAAGACGGGTATCAGGACTGGCTTTGTGGAAGGAGATGGCATTTGAGGGAGCCCCTGAAAGAGACGGGGAAGGAGCATTCTATGGGGAAGAAAGAGCAAGAGCAAACACATGGAGCTAGAAGACAAAAAGTACCTTTGGAGCCAGTAGCTCCACCCAGCTAGAGCTTAGGCTTTGTTCAGAAGAGCAGAGGGAGGTAAAGTTTAAAAGACACAATACAGTGAAAAAACAAAACAAAACAAAAACCTTTAAAGATCTTTTAATCTTACCATTTTACAGAAGAAGAAACTGACTCAAGGCCATAGTTAAGGATGGAATTAAGAAAAACCCAAGTCTCCTAACTTTTTGCTAAGTGTTTTTTCCCCACTTTTTACCACATGGGTTGCAGCCAGATTACAGAAAAACCCGGATAAAAGATTATACATGAAAGCGCTTTTAAAACTATAAAGTACAGGGGGTGTATGGGAAATCTCTGTACCTTCTGCTCAATATTCTTACGCACCTAAAACTATTCTAAAAAACAGTCTATTAAAAAAAACTGTAAAGTGCAGAGCGCCTGGGTGACCCAGTCCGTTAAGCATCTGAATCTTGGTCTCAGTTCAGGTCTTGATCTCAGGATCCTGAGTTCAAACCCCAGTGTGGAGCCTACTTAAAAAACAAAAAACAGGGGCGCCAGGGTGGCTCAGTGGGTTAAAGCTTCTGCCTTCCACTCAGGTCATGATCCTGGGATCGAGCCCCGCATCGGGCTCTCTGCTCAGCAGGGAGCCTGCTTCCCCTTCTCTCTCTGCCTGCCTCTCTGCCTACTCGTGATCTCTCTTTCTGTCAAATAAATAAATAAAATCTTTTAAAAAAAAAAAGTGCCATATGGCGATATCATAATAGTTGATTATGTATGCCACACTAATAAGTTCAAACTAAATTCAGGGGGTAGAAAGAAAAAGTCTAAAAGTTTTAGAGATTAGACCTGTGTTTTAAGAAGTTTGACCTGGCTCTTTCGCATAAGCTAGTGAGGAAAATACCTCCGAGGAGCAAATCAATTAATAGTTTACGGAAACAGTCCACACGAAGGAACAGACAGCAAAAACGGATATGAAACTCCCTAATGCAGTGTTCTCAAAGTGCCATCCCGGTAGGAGCGTCAGCATCAACGCGGAGAGGGTAGGGGCTTGGAAATGTATGTTCTCAGGCCCTGTCTCAGACTACTGGATGAGGAACTGGGACTCAGCAATCTTCTTTGTTTTGTTTACTTATTTTTTTATTTGAGAGAGAGAGAGCATGAGAGGGGGAAGGTCAGAGAGAGAAGCAGGCTCCCCGCCAAGCAGGGAGCCCAATGAGGGGCTCGATCCCAGGACCCTGGGATCATGACCTGAGCCAAAGGCAGAGGCTTTAACCCACTGAGCCACCCGGGCGCCCCAGCAATCTGTTTTAAGAAGCCTTCCAGATGATTCTGAAGCACGCCCCAGTCTGAGAATCCCTGCTCTAGGAATTACAGTCAGAATCTGACAAATGGCCAGCAGAGGCAGAAGAATAATACTACTGAAAAAGAAAGAACTGGTCTATGGAGGGATAGGGAATTTATTTTTATGTATCTGAGGTTCGCCACACCCCTGGGAAATCCATGGGCAACTACGTGTAGTACATCGTTTTCTATGAAGAGCAGGGGAGGGGAGAAAAATCAGAATTGAAAATACAGACTAGAGCAGAGGTGAGGAGATGGATAAAATAACCTGGAGAGAAAGTATACAAAAATACACTGATACAAACCTTCCTGAAGTTTGGCAAACAAATCGAGAACCTTAAAAATGTTTGTAGCGTTTGACCTAATAATAACTTGCTTCTAGGTTTTCATTCTAAAGATTTAGATATGCATAAAGAGTAATGTTCACAAAAACAAGGGCAATTAACACAGATTTGGTTCTGAGAAAAACTGGAAACACACTATCCACACCCCCATAGTGGGACGAGTGAATAAATTAGGATACATCCATTTGCCAAAATACGACAGAGCAATTAAAAATTATGTATTCAGATACTTCATGAATGGGAAATGATTCACAAACATGAAGTGAATACAACTGGAAATTTTCTAGATGATAAAGAAATGATTCTATTATGGTAAAAATAACACTCATGTATTGTGTATGTGAACACACACATAAGCATTCACATGGGTACCCAGATTAGGTATAAAAACTGGAAGAAAACAGATCCAAATGTGAACAGTGGCTCTCTCTGCATTGTCCCAAGTGACTCTTCTTCTTTATTCTTCTTTTTCTACATGGTCAACAGAATGAACACAAATTGTTTTTATAATTTAAAACATAAAGATTATGATAAAAGTGATCAGAAGACAGAAAGCCTAGTGCAGTGGAGCGGTTAGGATTACAGGACGGAAGGCAGAAGAGAGCAGCCAAGGAAGAAGGAAGGACTGACTCCTGCCGAGAAGTGCAGTGTGACGGGCTGCACAGGACGATGGCGCAAGGCTGATGCTACAGAGAAGCTGAGGACAGAGAGGACCGAGAAGAGGCCGGGGGACTGGGCCGTCAGCAAGTCAAAGTGGAGGGCTGAAAAAGGGCTCGTGTCACACACCTTTCTTTTCCCTTTATCGCCTCCCTCTCCTCTTTCCCCAACTCCCTTACGCTTCTCCATTTGGAAAAAGCAGCACATTTGGTCTTTCAGTCCTCGCCCCACCACTCACGAGCTGTGTGATCCTGAGTAAGCTTCTTACCTCTCTGAGCTCAGTTTCCTCATGTGTCAAATGGGGACTGATATTAGTACCTACAGGGTGGTTACAAGAATTGTATGGATTCTGGATACAATGGATTATACTATAAGCATTTGGGACAGTGCCCGATACATAGAAAGCACTCTATAAGTGTTGCCTAGTGTTATTATATCATGTATCCCTTCAAGTTTTCCCTTCTCCTTCCTTCTAGGCTATCTGTGCCTAGCCAAGTAGTTAACACTGTCATTTCTTAGAGACCCACTCAGACCCACGGCCACTTAGACAAAGCTCCAAAGCCACTGATCTTCAAACCATGGTCCCCAAACCACAAAGCATCCCAACAAAGATTTCCTAGTCTTCATTATGAATCCTAAAACCACAAGGCGCCAATGGAAAAGCCCATACCTTTCCACTCTTCCGATTATGCATTTCTGTATCGTTCGGCTTACTTCCTACTGTATCTTCAGTGGCTGACACAAAGCTGGGCACAAAGTCAGGGCTCAAAAAATTTTTGTTGAAGGAACATATGAAATTCTTCCTTCTCTATTACTCTGATGCTGATGAGGTGTACCAGGGAAAGCAAATCCAAAGCCCAGCTTCTCTATTTACAAGATACAGGATCCATGGCTCATCCTTTTTGAAATTTCAGTTCCCTCAGCTACAAACTAAGGATATTTCTATCTGACAAATTTCTATCGCTCTCTCAGGGAGTTGCTGTGAGGATCAAATCAAACAAAATATCATGTGAAAGGCCACTAAAAAAGAATAAAATATCATACAGATGCCAGGTGTTGTTATTATTGTTATTCTCAGGGAGTATATCTGCATCAATAATAGTGATTCAGTGAAAGAGGTGGGAAGATCCTATGAAGTAGTAAATGTTGATTTGAAAATTGCCCAAGAATAGGCTAAGCTACATGGAGCCATGTGCAAATCCAATTTCTGGCTCTTCTCCTATCACAGAATTAGATGTAGTCTTGAAAATAATTCTTTCCAGTTGGTATACCTATATCCTCTAAGTAGCCTGAAAATTCTTCCACTGCCCTGCAGGCAGCACTGAAAACTAAAGGCTTCGCTAGTTAAAGAGGTCATTCTATGCCATTCCCTGGGACTACATGGTGCTTCCCAATCTAACAGTACACACGGCACAAGGCCTTAGGCCCAACGACCAGAGCTAGGAGGAAGAGACAGGGAGAATGAAGGAGGCAGAGAGCCACTCACTTGGCTGGGGGCAGGGACAACATCTTGTGCATGGTGGAGGTCATTCGGTCTCTGCCCAGACTGAAGGCATCCTTAGTCAGGGACACAGCTTCCTTGGTGAGGTCCATGGTGGCATGCAGAGCCTCCTTTGTGGCATCCTTGGTCATGTGAATAGCACTTGACAATTCTCCCTCAATGTTCTTCAAGGGGACGATCTCAGCCGGTCCATTCACGGCGGGATCCCCGCCCCCTGGGGGCTTCAACACAGCTGGCGAGGCGGATGCCTGTGCTCTGCTCAGTCTCTTGGCCTGTAAGGAATCCACTGCCTCATGGCCCTTCCCTGCCTCCTGCGGAGCAAGAGCATCTGCATCCCGTAACTCTCCATTGCTATGGAGAGGCACCGGCATATCCTGGGATGCATCCAGATTTTCAACACCACTATCCTCCGGAACCTTCTCAGGGCTGGCCGGGCCCGGGTCTGAGGAGGCATCTGACCTCAGCTCCCTGTCCTCCGAAGGAGACAGCTCTGAATCGATGAGGCTGGTCGTATCTGAACCTGCGGAGTCAGCTTCCACAGCCCCGGGGCCAGGATGCATGAGTAGAGCCACCTCAGCGCTGGGGAAGAGGACCCCAACGCAAGCTGTCTGGTCCTGCAGAGGAGAGCCAGTCATGGCCTCCGTGTCCTTAGTCAGTTGTTCCTGAAGACCCTGCAGTACCTCCTTCAGGCGGAGCAGAGCCAAGTACTGGTAATGGTCCAGCCTCACGCGGACGTGCGCCGGGGAGTGTACAAGCATGTGAACATCCGCCGCATCCTCAAGCTCGGCCGGAGGCCCTTTGCTGTCCACACTGCTATTGCCTTCTCTCAAAACATCCATGACTTCTGGAAGGCCTGACAGGCTTTTCAAATCATGCTCCGTCTTTGACCTCTGATGGGGCGCAGCATCAGGGGCAGGGGCCTCCGAGTGGACAGGACTGCCAAAGCTAGCGGACGGTTTCAGCCTGCCTTCGGTGGCCAATAGGAGCTTCCGTGCCTGAGCCTGCTGCCAGCGGAGGGGCAGGCACGCCCAAATGGACAAGGGGAAGGGGGCCACAAAATTCAAGGTATGGCCCTTGAAGTTCTCTGTTCCCTCAAAGTCCAAGGAGACCTGGGTGAAGTGGATGGACCACAGATCCTGGGAAGCCTTAAGCCTCTGGGGAGGGAGGGAACTGGGCTGAGGGAGGCGGGAATCCATCTGGAAAGCATGGTGTAAAAAAAGCATGTGCAGAAGGCTAAAGCCCCCTGGAACCTTGGGAAAGTGACCATAATTGGAATGAAAGAACTCAGTAGCTGCAAAGCCTCGGAAGAGACTTTGAAGGTCTGGACAACCACAATGTGGGGCATGACGTGTATTGGTGGCAGTCATGCCCGATGCAGAAAAGACGAGGGCCTGAGGACGGTGCAACCCAGCCTGCTCTCTCTTCTCCAGCGGAAAGCTAACCTTCAGAGAGAAAATGAAACCCAATTCAGAATGGACATCCGAGTGGCTCTGCAACCTGCTATTAATACATGCGTAAAAGACCGACCATTTGGGCTGTGATACTATTTTTCTTACTTCTGTCAAAGGAACAGAGTAGAACTCTGAATTATAGCCATGGGAGAAATGCAGCTAGGGCTTCCAACAGGGAACGAAAATCCCACTCTCCCCTACCTTCAACCAGAAGGCATCCAGTCGCATATCCAAGTGTTCATCTTTCTGGCTCGAATCTTCGAGCTTGTAGATGGCTTTGAACTGTTCCAAACTGCGGTATAAATCCAGGCAGAAGAGGTTCCCCCAGAGCAAACTGACAGGATCCATAGTAAACGTCAGACCATTTAACTGAATGTAGAGATTGGGACAGGGAACTAGAAAGCAGGGAAAAAAGAAAAAAAGAATCACTGTGTACAGAGTAGCAACCCGACTCCTACTCCTACCAGCTGGTACCCATTTTATTATGAAGCAAGGTGCATATTTATACAAGGCGGAGTTCCTAACAAAGGTGTGCCGAACTAACTCAAACACCTACAATTCCTAGAGACAAATGAGAACACAAGCCACGGCCCCAAGGCTGGCAGATGAGAAGAGCATGAGCTGAACGGGAAGACGTGACCAGATCAGACGCTTACCTGGAAGCTCCTGATTATCGGGGAAGTAATACTCTGTGAACTCAATATGAATGGCAGACACCTGAGTGGGAAGATTGTGAAGCTTCCGACTGCAGGAAAGGAGTGTAGACGGCTTCTTACTCGGCTGTCCAGCTGTAGAAACCTACACAACCACACACACATTGCTGTTAGCACCTGCACAGCATCCAGAATAGACTCTCCTCAATTTCCTCTGAGGTCCTAGGAAGCCACTGCCGGCCTTGCCAAGCCCGCCGCAGGGAGCAGAGGGCCTCTCACACGTACGGCCGGCATTCTCACACCTGCTCACACTATCTGCAAGTTCATTTCCCTCAGGGGCAGGTGTGTAGTCGGGCATCAGAGGGAGCTGGGGGAAGGCCAGGTCCTGATCTCAGCAGCCGCCCGCGCTCAGGAAGAAACGGACCGGTGTTCTCAGTCCGCTCACCGGTGAGGGAAGCTACCCTCGCATCCCACAATCTCGTTCACACCGGGAGTGCGTTCCAAACGCACTGCTCCACCCTTTTCCAGCCGTGTCTCCCTGCGTCCCGGGCTTCTCACCTGGTGGATGTCCAAGTCATCCACCCGTATTACCATGCAGCTGGAGCGCAAGCGATTCCAAGCGGGAGGCCGGAAGGTAGCCTGTCGGCCCTGAGAGGAGCTCCTCTCAAGGGGGTTCTTTCGAGGACTGGAGAGAGAATCTACATAAAAAGGAGAAGGTAGGAAAGAGAATCAGGTACGTTCAACTCTCATTACTCATAGAATTAGGGAAGTAAAAATCCTAAGATCGCTAAGGCTATATGTAGGAAAAAGAGCTTAACACCACCTAGCTCCTAGAAGGAACTCAAAAATTGTATTCTCCTTAAGATCAAGGTCACAGCCTATGGAATAAAGGTGACAACAACCTCTCCTCAACATTGCAGCTAGGCCTAAAGACAGCTAGGACTCTGTAAAGAAAAAAAAGTCACTGATGTCTTTCCATGGGATGAGGTTGGGATAATTAGCTAGATAATTAGATAATAATTTATCTTCACTGGACATTCAAAAGTTAATAGCAAGAAGCTAAACAATGGGAGTCCCCGAGCTCCTGGTAACCTACCTGCTTTCCTCCTGAAGGAAGAATCTACCCCCAGGTGCCAGGGCGGTTTGAGACCCGACTCCTCATGCCACTTCTCCATTTTACTCTGAAATTCCATCACCAGCTTCTGGGCCCACTGGCCTCGGGTTTCCATGGCCTCACAGTGCCGTACCCAATGTTTACAGCTGTCCCCTAGGCCACAAAGAAAGCAAAAAGGTTTCAGTCCAAGATCATGATCTAACATTCTGATTTTTCCCTTCCATCGGTATAGTCGTAGATCAGAATCTGATCCCTCACCCCAATCCGGATTTCTCTGGGGTAAGTAAAAATTATCTAGCGAAATTACTCAAATTCTTCTGGATTCCGTATGTGATTTTTCCCTAAGGTTCCCTAAAAGGCCAGCTGCTGAATGGCACTATCTTTGACCATAGACTACTAGAAAGGCTCTGAAACTAGTGAAAGTAAGGGGCAGAGGCTAGAGTCAAAAGCGGTTTCTCAAGCACTGCCTCTCCTCCTACTTCTTCCCATCACTGATGAAGAATCATCAATAGCAGGCCCAACAAGTTTCTTGAAGAGGGCTATTCCCAATACCCTTCTGAGCTGCAATTCCTTGCACCCTCCTGCTGGGAAGTCAGGAATGAACCCAAGAATCTGTCCTCAATACACAGGTACCTGGGACGCACTAGAACTGCTGCCACTCAGAACTGTCCTACCTGCCCAGTGGAAGGGGTAATAGTCAAATGCCATCTTGCGGAAAGTAAGCTGCATTGCACCACCCATGAGTCTGTTTGCAGAGACACCTACAAAAGAAAAACAAAGCTGAACATGGCAGAAGAAACAAAGAAGCCTAAATACCACTTGAAGTACTTGAGTCCTCTGAGGATCAGTTCCAAAGTCTTGGGGCACCTGGGTGGCTCAGTTGGTTAAGCTACCGAGTCTTGATTTCGGCTCAGGTCATGATCTCTGGGTTATAAGATTGAGCCTCATGTCTGGCTCCATGCTGAATGTGGAGCCTGCTTAAGATTCTCTCTCTCTCTCTGTCCCCCAGCCCTAAGCCCCCTCCCACCCACAGCCTCCTCTCTCTCTCACCAAAAAAAAAAATCAAAACAAACAAACAAACAAACAAAACGGGGCCTGGTTGATACACAGGTGCAACTGAAAGGCCATGATGTCAAGTGATTTGAGAGTCTGAAGCCCTCCTCCTCTCTTCATTTATAATGGTCAATGGACAACACCCAAAAAAAGTTCCATTATGTCTGTAAATAGCTGCAAGATTTCCAGAAAGGCAAAAGAAACTACAAAACTCAGGATTCAGGAATTAGAATCCTAGGTGTCCCACCAACACGCTTTAAAATTCTGATTGATTGGATCCCCAAACCTAACAATGACCGAATTGCTGTTCCTCGGCCCAACGCCTGGAAAGGCATAAGCCAAATTCCCCCCAAAACAGAAGCCACATTATTTTCTTTCATATCCTGGCCTCAGAGCTAATTGGACAATCATTACATAAAATACAGACACAGTGCCATGGAACACCAAAACACTGCATTAACAAGGACATTGTAAAATACACATACAGGATATTGTAGGTAAACTGGAATTTTTAGCATTAAGTCAAATACTATATTATGTTTACCTTGAATTTATATTTAATTCTTAGTAAATGAATGAACTTTCCCTCTTTTTTTTTTTTAAGATTTTATTTATTTATTTGTGTGTGTGAGAGAGAGCGCACAAGCATGGGAAGCGGCAGGCAGAGCGGGCAGAGGGAGAAGTAGGCTCCCTGCTGAGCATGGCACCCACTGTGGGACTTGATCCCAGGGCCCTGAGATCATGACCTAAGTGACTGAGCCACCCAGGCATCCCAAACTTTCCCTATTGCTACCTTACCTCTCCAACTACAGTTTAAGAATTGTCAGTAGAGTAGTTAGAATAGAAACTACTAAAGATGATGAACATTTTTTCATGTATCTGTTAGCCATTTGTATGTCTTCTTTGGAGAAGTGTCTGTTCATGTCTTCTGCCCATTTTCTGATGTGATTATCTGTTTTGTGAGTGTTGAGTTTGAGGAGTTCTTTATAGATCTTAGATATCAGACCTTTGTAGTGTCATTTGCGAATATCTTCTCCCATTCTGTGGGTTGCCTGTTTTGTCTTATTGACTGTTTCCTTTGCTGTGCAGGAGCTTTTTATCTTTTTTTTTTCTTAATATTTTATTTATTTATTCGAGAGAGAGAGACACTGAGAATGAGAGGGGAGAACGTCAGAGGGAGAAGCAGACTTCCTGCAGAGCCGGGAGTCCGATATGGGACTCAATCCCGGGACTCCGGGATCATGACCTGAGCCGAAGGCAGTCGCTTAACCAACTGAGCCACCCAAGCGCCCCAGAAGCTTTTTATCTTGATGACGTCCCAAAAGTTCATCTTTAGCCATCAGAGAGATTCAAATCAAAACCACACTGAGATACCACCTTACACCAGTTAGAATGGCCAAAATCAACA
>CM052802.1:94408938-94444287 GCA_028533885.1 Nasua narica | reverse complement strand
AAGTAAATTTCTAATTTTTTTCTCTGTCAGGATTCCAAAGGAAATCCAGAAGTAGAACCTGGGCAGCAAAATTTGTTATAAAAAATAAAAAGCAAAACAACCAACTGAGGACTCCTGGGTCTAGTGTCTCAGCGCTAACTGCCCCACTGCACAGTAATTTCAGAATAAGCCCAGACAACAAACAGTCACTCTGTCTCAGAGAGAAGTTCACAAGCCAGACAGAGCAATCACCACTCCCAAAGGGGATAGCCTGTCAGGACTCCTCCCCATCTCCTCTCAGATCTTTTAAAGCCCCACCCCAGCCATCCCCAGTCGATTAGGTGTAATCAAGAAAGGCCATTACCAAGCAAATGGGGTGTGTCTTCAACTTTGTCCACTGGATCTGAAAGAGGAAAGCAACACTCAGGGCTGTGGGAGCTGCCCCTCAAGAAAGCATGCCTGCCGGCCAAGGCCAGCAGCAGCACTCTGGCCCCCATTCTCACCCGGATGGAGGCCCTGTTGCAGTAGACCCGAGTAATGGCTAACCAGGTGGGCAGCTCCAGCACATTCTGTAGAACCTCTTCATCCAGCTCCAGGTTGGTCAGCTGACCCTCCCCTTTCAGGGTGCTCAAATTGATTTTGTCCGGAGAAAGATTCTTGGTGAACCTGAGAAGAGTAAAGATAAGAAGCTATTATTTCCATGGAAATTCACTAAATGGGCATGATAGCCAACGTTTTTACATTTGGAGAAAAGAGAAAGTTAAAGAATAAATGTTGACTGATGACCACACTGTCTCTATGCCAAGTAAGATGTTAGGTCAGACCTACCTTTCTACTCATGATTGTGTCACCTTTCTGCTCAAGCACCTACGATGAGGATTCTTTTTTTTTTTTTTTAAGATTTTATTTATTTATTTGACAGAGAGAGCACAAGCAGGCAGAGTGGCAGGCAGAGGCAGAGGCAGAGGGAGAAGCAGAATCCCTGCCGAGCAAGGAGCCCGATGTGGGACTCGATCCCAGGACCCCAGGATCATGACCTGAGCCGAAGGCAGCTGCTTAACCACCTGAGCCACGGAGGCATCCCTACGATGAGGATTCTGGAGAAATGGCAGTGGCAACATAGCCTTTGGTATTTCTGAATCCCCACATTAAAACAGAGCAACTAGATAACACCACAAAAAGCCCATGGATAGTATCTATAACAAAACTAGATGATAAAGCATCCTCATAAAACTCCATATAAAGAGGAAAAACATCAAGGGCCAGAAGACACAGGTGCTATAAGCAGCTGTGTAGATCAACAGAGGGAAAGCAATAGGGCCGCTGACAGACCAGAGGACGGAAGAACCCCAAGCTAGCCAAATTTTATATGAAAAGCAATGTGGGCCAATCTGATCGCAGAGACTGAAACTAATGGGGTTGGGTCCACTGCAAGGGGTCCCCAGCGAGCCCCAAAGGACCTGGAGCAGTCTAGTCTTAGAAACTCATGGAACTGGGATGCCTGGGTGGCTCAGTCCGTTAAGCATCTGCCTTTGGCTCAGGTCATGATCCTGGGGTCCTGGGATCGAGTCCCACGTCGGGCTCTTTGCTCGGCAGGGAGCCTGCTTCTGCCTCTGCCTGCCACTCTCCCTGCTTGTGTTCTCTCTCTCTGACAAATAAAATCTTTAAAAAAAGAAAAGAAACGAAAAGAAACTCATGGAACTAACCAAGGCTCCTTCCCAGCACAGGGCACCCACATTGAAAAGAAACTGCTGAGAGATGAATCCAAATTGAGCAAGATAGGGAAAAGAGAAATAAAGAGAAGAGATGGTACGAACAAAAGTGGGGGGGCAGTGGACAGACCAGGATATCTCAGAAAGCAAGTTATATTTTTTAACACTACTTGAAATAGACGAGGGAGCCCTATGAAGTTAGAATGTGAAACAGTAACAGGCTAATTGTTGGCTTGTTAAGTTGGGTCAAATGAAATCCCAGACCCTTACACATACCTTTACTCATGCGATCAAAGAACACCTCCCACACCTATAGTCCTGCCAAAGGGAATGAGCCTGAATCTCATCATGCTATATCAGGCAGCTGCTAATTTGTAGGAAATACAGAGGACAGAGGGAAATCCCTGAACTGCACCATAAGCAAGAAATCAGCAAAATCCAGACCATGGGAAACTACACAGAGGTCAAGTGGCCTGGACATATCTCCCACAGGTCATTCTTCTCACTGTTCCACACTTAGTGTCTCCAGTCTGCTCATGTGCTCCTGCCACCCCCTTTTCTGCAGCATTCTCACCACAGTCCGCCATTCAAGGCCCAACGCAAGACTTCTCGCGGAGGCTCTTTTTTCATGTGAGTTTCAACTCACCTGAAACTTTTTTTCTTCCACATCTCTGGAAGCTGTTATATACATTTAAGTCATAATCACAGAGGGGCTTGGATATTTTCTCATTCTCTCCTAAGTAACCACCCCTGGGTGATTAGATGTGAAGCCCTGTGAGGTCAGAGGCTCAGTCTCAGCCGTCCCTCCTGATCAAAATGGTCATCTGACACACCTACACACCTTTCAGCTAAATATCCTGCTGGCTACCTACCTCCAGCTCCCTCCTCTCATCTTTTTGGTTAGATCAATTTAAGGTCAGTCCCTCACAGCATCTCCCTCTCTCCTGTATGACAAGTTGTCTATGACAAACCTCATGCCTGTAATTCTCACTGTGACTGCCTCTCAGAGTCACTATTTTCCACCCCAATAATGAATTGTCTTTTGCCCTCCATCCATAACTATACTTAGCCCTTACATATATTAGATGCTAATAACTGACTTTAGAGTTACATATTGTTTACCGATCTCTATTTTTTCACATATATCCTTTCCTATGACTAGGCTATATTTTAATGGTTTTGGTTTTCCTTGGACCATAAGATCATGACATGCAAGAGTTGTATCTTCACAATTTTTTTCTACAGTGCCTAAGATGGTACTATGTAAAAAGGCTCTTTAACAATTTCCAAATGAGGGGCGCCTGGGTGGCTCAGTGGGTTAAAGCCTCTGCCTTCGGCTCAGGTCATGATCTCAGGGTCCTGGGATCGAGCCCCACATCGGGCTCTCTGCTCAGCGGGGAGCCTGCTTCCCCCTCTCTCTCTGCCTGCTTCTCTGCCTGCCTGTGGTCTCTCTCTCTGTGCCAAATAAATAAATAAAGTCTTTAAAAAAATTTCCAAATGATAGTGAAAAACTTTTTAGAAGTTTATAAACATGCAAAAAAATACTATATGATATTAAGGGATTCGGAGGAATGCCCTGGCATGACAAATTCAGGAAACTGCTTACCTGTGAGACAACGGGAAGGGACCACAGAAAGCTGCAACTGTACGAGTAATACTTATTTGTCACGTTGGGAGGTGACTGTATGGCTATTCGTTATACTACTCCTTCATGGGTCTCTCATACTCCTACGTGTCTTGCTGAGTATGGAAAAATGCATGACCACTCCATACCCAGGCCACTTTTCAGGACTGTGTTTGAAAAGGTCATCTTTGGGGGATGAAGTAATGTGCCTCACCCTAGGACACAGAGCAGGCTTGCTTACCACTTACTATAAAAACAATGGATTCCCCAAGTTCAGTGTTCCATTCCTAGAACATATGTGCAAGCATCTATCTGGGCCCATTCATGTCTCTCCCATGGGACTTAAGGGGGTAAGGGGAACTAATGCAAACATATGCTTATGCTACTTGCTGGACCATGAGAAATAAAGTCCTTGGTCTCTGATCCAGGGGTCTATTGTGCTCTGTCAGCATCCATGAACTACAACAGGCTAAATATTAGCATCTAAGTAGGGTAAAATAAAATCCTATACCTTTACACATACTTTTACTGACTTTGATTCATAAAAAAAATTTTAATCAACATTTATTGGGTACGAGCCAATTTTACTCTCTGGACCCAAAAAACAAGCCTTTCTTTCTTTCTTTCTTTCTTTCTTTCTTTCTTTCTTTCTCTTTTTTTCTTTCTTTTTTTTTCTTCCTTCCTTCCTTCCTTCCTTTCCTTTCCTTCCTTTCCTTCCTTCTCTTTCTTCTTTCCTTCCTTCTCTCCCTTTCTTTCTTTCTTTCTTTCTTTCTTTCTTTCTTTCTTTCTTTCTTTCTGGTTTTATTTGTCAGAGAGCGAGCACAAGCAGGGGGAGCAGCAGGCAGAGTAGGCAGAGGGAGAAGCAGGCTCCCTGCTAAACAAGGAGCCTAAAGCGGGATCCCAGGACCCTGGGATCATTACCTAAGCCAAAGGCAGCTGCTGAATTGACTGACTCACTCAGTTGTTCCGATCAAAACCATTTTTAAGAAAAGAAAGTGATAGGGACTTTTTCAAGTATGTTCCTCTCTGAAAAAAAAGAGGAACATACTTTGAATGAAACATACACAGTCAAAAGTAAGTTATACTGCATGTTAGCACTGACATTCTCAAAATGATTATACTGAATAAGCACCATATATCTAATTTCTACATTGTGTTCTATGCAAAATCTATTTACAGCTCCATATAAAATACATGTAAAAAAATTTGAAAATTTATTTTCAAGCCTTGAAAAAATAAAAGTATGAGATTGTGTTATAGTTCAACCTAACCTTGCCAGTATTCAGGGTACTTTGTCTCAAACGGTGGTCCTGTGATCACACGGGTAGAATCACTTTGGCATATGTTTATATTAACATATTGGGCCACACTGCAGATACACTGAATCACAATGGGGACAGGAGTAAGAAATCTGCATTTTAAACAAACTCAGGGTGGTTCTTCTGTTCTCTAAAGTTTGAAAATGGTTTGAGTTTTCAGTTAACCAGCTAAAGTGATTCAAGGAAGGGAAAATGAGAGGCTCGAAATAGAAAAGAGATACATAAATCAATTCTTCAAGAACAGAGACGTTTTCAACTTCTATCCTTATTATAGCGTGGTGTTTAAGAGCACAGGCTTCAGAGTTAGACTTGGACTCAAAACCTGGCTCTCTCACTTACTAATGCTGTGACTAACCGCAGGGAACTTCACAGGACTGCTGGGATTACAGAGCTAACTAACTAACAGACATTAAATATCTGGCATTTGTTAAGTGCTCAATAAATAAATAGTAATCATTATTTCTGGATTCCACTGCTCTCTGCCTTTAGACAAGGGTTAAATTATTATCTTTTAAAAAAAGGTTTAGGAAAAAAAAAAAAAGGTTTAGGAGGCTTAAATTATTATCCTACGACTCAAGATGTTTTCAAGAGACAACCCCTCAGGGGTGCCTGGGTGGCTCAGTGGGTTGAAGCCTCTGCCTTCGGCTCAGGTCATGATCCCAGGGTCCTGAGATTGAGCCCCGCATTGGGCTCTCTGCTCAGCAGGGAGCCTGCTTCCCCCTCTCTCTCTGCCTGCCTCTCTGCCTACCTGTGATCTCTCTCTCTGTCAAATAAATAAATAAAATCTTTAAAAAAAAGAGAGAGAGACAACCCCTCAGATCTCTTTCTATCTCAGTGTACCATCTTCCATTCCCAGTTTGCCTATTTCTATCGTTTCCAACCAGGTGTCAACAAATTGAAATCTGGACAAGGTTAAAACTGAATTTAATGTTCCCTAGAAAGCCTTTCCATTAAATCCCACTCTGGCTCCAAGAATAGATTTTCACCCCTTGTCTCTCTAATACTATTGGATCACCAGAGAACTGAAGACAGGGAATAAAACTATCAAGGAAGCTAGTCAAAAATCAAGCTTGTAGGGCGCCTGGGTGGCGCAGTTGGTTAGGCGACTGCCTTCGGCTCAGGTCATGATCCCGGAGTCCCGGGATCGAGTCCCACATCGGGCTCCCAGCTCCATGGGGAGTCCGCGTCTCACTCTGACCTTCTCCCTTCTCATGCTCTCTCTCACTCTCTCTCTTTCCTAATAAATAAATAAATAAAATCTTAAAAAAAAAAATCAAGCTTGTAAAGGCAAGACCAAAAATTAAAAACAGGCCTACAGTTGGTAGCCAGAAGAGTTCTATGAACTCTGTAACCATGTCATCTGGCAAATGACAGCACGGACTTCTTCAGGGCAGTTCTGTGGAGGACAGAACCCCATGCCCAATTTATCCTGATAGTAACCTGGGGGACTGATCTTGGAAAGTGTGTAAACACTAGCCAGCCGGGACGACAGACTAATCTCAGTGAGGACTACTCACCAGCCTCTTGGCACACTACAAAACCCAGGAGAACCTGTCTTCCTACCCCAAAGTGGATGAGATCCAGATGAAGAGTGATTATTTATATGTCCAGGTAGGGCACAGAAGAATAACCAAGAGGATAAACTTCCTTTTATTATATAATTTTGGCTATCAGAACAAAGAATCTCTCTAGGAATTACATGCAGATCTGCTGGACCACCATGGTTATCCTCCCCTAACAGTAATAATTATTTATATATATATATATATATTTGTTTTTTCATTTATCAGTTTACTTTTAGTATCCAACAAAACATGGATAGCATGTCATTAGCTTCTCGAAAAATGCAATAAGAATTCCTCAACTGATTTTGACTGCATTTCACAGTAATAACAAAGAATAGGTAAAAAGGTAATCCATGGGGCCTGTTGTAGAGGATTGTGGAGGTTTGCTCAACCAAGGAAACCAGATCTGAGATCTGGTCTGAAACCACTTTACTCAGCATCTGTGTTCCTAATTGAGGATAATATCACTGATTCCAGGGTTGCTGAAAAGGCTAATGGAAGCTTGCTATTTATTCCACTTCAAGTATGTGGGGAAACATTTTTCTGGCCATCTGTTACTGTTATAGAGCATAGAAGCTAACATGAAACCAAGTTGGAGAAACAGATTTTGATCAGGTTTCACTTCTGCCAGGGGATTGCAATCTGCCAAAGAGACAACAGAGAGAGACTCTCAGACATCTTTGTGAAAATGTACCACAGTGTTAGGAAGTGAGAATTCTTAGATTTTCAGATTCACAGAATTTCAGGGTAGAAGGAATCTTAAACAATCCTTTAGTCCAAATCCACAATTTGCAAATGGCCAGGAAGTTAAATGACTTATCCAGCTAGCCAGTGGTAAAATCCTGCAACAAGTAAATGGCAGAAATGAGACAACCTAGCATTCGTTCAATTTTCTACCCTGTAATTCAGTACTTAATAAGTTGCAATAAGCAGTCTGCTTCAGGTCCAACAGAAATTGAACCCCCACAAAAGCAAACATGTCTGCAAATACACTTCGGTTCCTTCACTTCTTTTCCCACTAAGGTGATCACAGCTCAGGCCTTGGTTTCTAAGCCTCCTACTCAAATTCATATCTAAGTATTTTCACTGCCCAGCCACACCACAGGTATATCTTTTAGCAAAAATATAACACATCAAGCCATTGATTAAACACAGGACCCCTACATTATCTAAACAAACCATCTCAATCACTAAAGTAACTAATATCATTCCATCCTGGATAACGTGATGGAATATGCCATTCAATCTTAGAGGTTTGCCCTAATAGGTTTTACTCTCAAAACTTCTACATGCACAGATATATGCCTTTCTTAGAAGAAAATTCTCTCTCCTCTCTCCTTCTGGATTTTTGTTTTCAAAGTTTTTAATTGTTTTGTATAAGGTGCATATTTCGTTTAAGGTTTATACACAGTCGCTTATTTCTGAACTTTCTATTTTGTTCTGCTGATATCCTTATGCCAATACCACACTGGCCTTATTATGATAACTTCATTTTAAGTTTTGGATTTTGCTTTTTTTTTAAAGATTTTTTATTTATTTATTAGAGAGAGAGAGACTGAGAATGAGAGGGGAGAAGGTCAGAGGGAGAAGCAGACCTCCCGCAGAGTCGGGAGCCCGATATGGGACTCGATCCCGGGACTCTGGGATCATGACCCGAGCCGAAGGCAGTCGCCCAACCAACTGAGCCACCCAGGCGCCCTGAATTTTGCTTTTTAACCCAAGATTATTTTGGCCAGTTTAGGTCCTTTTCATTTCCATATAAATTTTTTAATTGGCCTGCCACTTTCTGTAAGAGGCGGGGAAAAAAGCACTGGCTGAAATGCTGATTGGGATTGCATAGCTAAATCTGGCGAGAGCTGACATATTAACAAAAATGAGTCAGCCTACCCTTGAACATGGTATACAATCAAAGTAGGCATATTTGGATCTTTTTTATTTATTTTATTTGGATCTTTTTTAACCTCTCTAGGAAGTTTTATAGTTTTCCATATACATCTTTTCTTCATATATACATATATATGTAAAGGAATATTTACTATTATAAAAAACAAATTTTTTCTAGTTTTTTGCTACTAGAAGATAGAAATAAAAGTGGTATTTTTAGATTGACTTTTTCTAAGATTTTATTTTTAAGTTATCTCTACACCCACCATGGGGCTCAAACTTAGAACCCTGAGATCAAGAGTCACACATTCCACTGACTGAGCCAGCCAGGCACCGCTGTATTGACTTCGTATCCTACTACCTTACTAAATTCAGTTATTAGCTCTAGTGGTTGTTTTGTAGGTTCCTTAGGATTTTCTATGTAAACAATTATATCTGTGAATTGAGACAGTTTTACTTCTTCACTTCCGATCTTTGTGAAAACTGATATTTATATATTGATCTTGTACATTGCAACCTTGCTAAGCTAACTTATCAGTTCTAGTAACTTTTTTTTTCTAGTAACTTTTTTTTTTTTTTTTTTAAGAAGCCATAAGATTTCTAGGTAGACATTCATGTTGTCTGCAACATCTCTCTCAGGCTTCTGTTACTATGTTAAGTAAGATGGGAAGTGTTTGCCTTCTTTATTTCTCTAAAGAATTTGTGTTAGAGGGCGCCTGGGTGGCTCAGTTGGTTGGGCGACTGCCTTTGGCTCAGGTCATGGTCCCGGAGTCCCGGGATCGAGTCCCATATCAGACTCCCGGCTCTGCGGGAAGTCTGCTTCTCCCTCTGACCTTCTCCCCTCTCATTCTCAGTCTCTCTCTCTCTCTAATAAATAAATAAAATCTTTAAAAAAAAAAAAAAAAAGAATTTGTGTTAGATGAGTATTATTTCCTACTTAAATGCTCAAAAGAAGTCATCAATAAAGTTATCTAGACATGGAGGTTTTTTTTATAAGAAAAGCTTCTGATAACAAATGCAATTTCTTTCGTAGAGACAAGGCTACTCATATATTCTGTTTCATTGCCAGTTCTAGGAAATTATGTTTTTCAAATAATTATGTGCATTTCACCTAAGTTGAATTTTTTGACAAAAGATTTTAATAATATCCCTCAGTATCTTTTCACATCCGTAAGATCTATCTATATACCCTCTTTCATTCCTGGTAGTATTTATGATTTTTTTCTTGATCAGTTTCACTAAAGGTTAATTTT
The DNA here is from genome assembly GCA_028533885.1 of Nasua narica. Taxonomy (NCBI): domain Eukaryota; kingdom Metazoa; phylum Chordata; class Mammalia; order Carnivora; family Procyonidae; genus Nasua; species Nasua narica. The sequence continues at coordinate 94,434,951 of CM052802.1, read as the reverse complement.
GTTTTAAAGATTTTACTTATTTATTTGACAGAGAGAGAGAGATCACAGGTAGGCAGAGAGTGAGAGGGAAGCAGGCTCCCCGCCGAGCAGAGAGCCTGATGTGGGGCTCAATGGGGCTCGATCCTAGGACCGAGATAATGACCTGAGCCGAAGGCAGAGGCTTTAACCCGATGAGCCACCCAGGCGCCCCTAATTTTGATATTTTAAAAAAAAAAACAACTTTTGTATTACTTTTCTCTATTTTTGTCCTATTTTCTTTTTTTTTTTTTTAAGATTTTATTTATTTATTTAACAGAGAGAGAACACAGGCAGGCAGAGAGGCAGGCAGAGGCGGAGAGAGGAGCAGGCTCCCTGCTGAGCAAGGAGCCCGATGTGGGACTCGATCCCAGGACTCCAGGATCATGACCCGAGCAGAAGGCAGCTGCCCAACCAAGTGAGCCACCCAGGCGTCCCTATTTTTGTCCTATTTTCAATTTCAGTGATTTCTACTCTGTTTTTCCTTTATTCTATTTGGAATTTATTTTTTTAAAATATTTTATTTATTTATTTGACACAGAGAGAGAGCACAAGCAGTGAGAGTGGCAGGCAGAGGGAGAGGGAGAAGCAGACTCCCCACAAAGCAGGAGAAGCCCCATAAGGGACTCGATCCCCGGACTCCAGGATCATGATCTGAGCTGAAAGCAGTCGCTTAACCAACTGAGACACCCAGGCGCCCCTACTTGGAATTTATTTTGCTCATCTTTTTCTAGCATCTTAAGTTGGAAACTTTCCCTAATATTTAAAGCTTTTAAACCTACATATTTCTTAATACTCATTTTATGTGCTACATCTCACAAGGTTTGATATGTTGAATTTTCATTGCCAACTAGCTAGAAATATTTTCTAATTTCTTTTGATTTTTTTTGACCATGAGTTATTTAGAAAGTCAATATTGGTATTGATTTTTAATTTAATTCCATGCTATAGTCAGGGAACATACTATGTAACTCCTCAATATTATGAAATGTATTGAGACATATTTCATAGTTTAATGTATGGTCTATTTTGGTGAACATTCCTCGTGCACTTGAAAAGAACATATATTCTTCGGTTGTTACTTACAGTGCTCTGTGTCAATTAGGCAAGGCAATGCATAATAATGTTATTAAGATTTTTTTAATAAATATTTTTTTGTTTTGTTTTAAAGATTTTATTTATTTATTTGAGAGAGTGAGACAGATTTTATATGCAGGGGAGAAGGGCAAAAGGAGAGGGAGAAGCAGGCTCCCTGCTGAGCAGTGAGTCCCACACAGGCTAGATCCCAGGACCTTGGGATCACAGTCTGATCCCAAGTACGTAGATGCTTAAGCTACTGAGCCACCCAGCACCCCAGATCTTCTGTATCGTTATTTATATTTCTCAAGATGTTCTACCAACTACTCAGGGAGGAGTACAAAAAACACCAAATTATAATTGTGGATTTGTCCTTTTCTGCTTTTAATTATTTGGTTTAATTGTTTAATTTTCTGCTTTTGTTTGGTTTCATGTGTATTTTTTTAACCGTTCTTTTTAAAGATTTTATTTATTTGAGAGAAAGACAGTATATACATGCACAAAATGGGTGGGGGTTGGGAGGGAAGGAGCAGAGGGAGAAAGAGAGAGAATCTCAACATATTCCCCACTGAGCACAGAGCCCAAAGTGGGCCTTGATCTCCTGACCCTGAGACCATGACCTGAGTCAGGTCAGACGCTTAAAATCAAAAGTCAGACGCTTAACCAACTGAGCCACCCAGGAGCTCCTTGTTTCACGTGTACTAAAGCTCTTTTATTAGGTTCATATACATTAATGATTGTGTCTTTCTGATGAAATGATCCCTTTACTATGAAATGTTTATCTCTAGTAGTAAACTTTGTCTTGAACTCTTTTTTGTCTGATAATAATATAACCACTCCAGCATTCTTGTCTTACTGTTCGCATGGTACACCTTTTACCATCTTCTCAACTTTCAATGTATATTTATCCCTTTTTCATCCAGTCTGACCACCTATGCTGTTAAATTGGAATGGTCAATCCATTTACATTGACCGTAATTATTAACACGGGTTAGATTTTTGGTTTACCATTCTATTTGTTCCAACCAGTTTTTTTTCCTCTATTCCTCCTTTGCTGCCTTCTTTTTAGGTTAACCTAATTACTTTTAGTGTTTCATTGTAATTATTTTATGGGATTTTTAACTATATCTCTTTACATGTGTGTCAGAGAGACAGAAAGAGACCGCTCTAGGGAAACAGTATGTAAACTTACCACAATCTACTTACAGCTAATATTGAACTACTTCACATAAGAATGCAGGAACCTTTGCAAAATAGTTCGTTTATTGCCCTTTACCTTTTGGACTAAATTGTCATATATATTACATCTACAGTAGTCTCCCTTTATCCACAAGGGCTACATCCCCAAACCCCCAGTGGATGCCCGAAATTGCAGATAGAACTGAATTCTAAATATACTGGTTTTTTTTTTTCTATTAATACATAACTATGACAAAGTTTAATTTATGAATTAGGCACAGTAAGAGATTAGCAATAATAATAAAATAGAACAATTATAACTATATACTGTAATAAAAGCTAGATGACTGTGGTCTCTCTCAAAATACCTTACTGTACTGTACTCACCCTTCTTGGGATGATGTAAAATAACAAAATGCTTACAGGATGAGTTGAAGTGAGGTGACTAACGTAGGTACCGTGACACAGCGTCAGGCTACTACTGACCTTCTGACGATACGTCAGGAGGATAATCTGCTTCTGGACTATAGGTCACCACAGGTTACCAAAATCATGGAAAGTAAAACTGTGGATAAGCTACTCTACATATGTCACAGACCCACGAAATAGTGTTAAACACAGGTCTTGTCTTTTAAAGAAATTGAGAGTAAAAAATATATAGTCTCTTACACCTACATTCCCAGTGTTCCTCATTCTTTCCTATAGATCCCAATTTCCATCTGCTATCATTCCTCTTCAACCTGAAGAACTTACTTCATTATCTCTTTAGTACTACTAGGATTCTCTCAGTTTTCATTTGTCTAAAAATGCCTTTATTTTACTTTCCATTTTTAAAAAATATTTAAGTTGGATCCGGAATTCTAGGTTGAGAGCTTCTTTCAGCATTTTAAAGATATCCTCCCATTGTCTTCTTGCCTCTGTTGTTATTGATGTGTGCCATTAATTCAGATCACTGTTCTCCTTTGTGTGATAAATCATTTTCCTCTGGCTGCTCTCAAGTTTTTCTCTCTTTCATTGATCAGCAGTATGACTGTGATGTGCCTGGAACAGTCTTTGTATATATCCTGCTTAAAGTTGACTGAGCTTCTTGGATTCTATAAACCTGTTGTGTGTGTGTTTTTAAAGACTTTATTTATTTGACAGAGAGAGACACAACGAGAGAAGGAACACAAGCAGGGAGAGTGGAAGAGGGAGAAGCAGGCTTCCCACTGAGCAGGGAGCCCGATGTGGGCCTCGATCCCAGGATCCTGGGATCATGACCTGAGCTGAAAGGCAGACGCTTAATGACTTAAGCCACCCAGGCGCCCCTATAAATCTGTTTTTCACCAAACTTGGAACTTTCAACTATTATTTCTTTTTAATAACAACCCTATTGAAATTAATTCATATACCATATACATATTCATTTAAAATGTACAATTCAATGGTTTTTAGTATATTCACAGAGTTGTGCAACCATAAGCTTAATTATAGAACATTTTCATTACTCTCTTTCAAAAATCCTGTACCCTTCGGCTATCATCCCCATTTTCCTTATTTCCCCTAACCTGGTAACCATTATTCTATTTTCTGTCTCTATAGATTTGCCTATCCTGGACATTTAATATAAACAGAATTATATAATATGTGGTCTCTTATGACTAGCTTCTTTCACTTAGCATATTCTCAAGGTTTATCCACGTTATAATAGGAATCGGCACTTCTTTCCTTTTTATGGTCAAAAATATTCCATTACGTGGATATTCCACATTTTGTTTATCCATTCATCAGCTCATGAACATTTGGGTTGTTTCCTGTTTGGGGATATTTTGAATAATGCTGCTATGACCATGCAATTACAAGTTTTTTGTTTTTTGTTTTTTAAAGATTTTATTTATTCATTTAACAGAGAGAGAACACAAGCAGGCAGAAGCAGAGAGAGGAGCAGGCTCCCTGCGGAGCAAGGAGCCCGATGCAGGACTCGATCCCAAGACGCCGGGATCATGACCTGAGCCGAAGGCAGTTGCCCAACCAACTGCGCCACCCAGGCGTCCCTGCAATTACAAGTTTTTATGTGGACATATGCTTTTATTTCTGTTGGGTATACATGTAGGAATGGAACTGCTGGTAAAATGGTAACTCTAATTTACTTTTTCAGGAACTGTCTTGCTGTTTTCCTTAGTGGCTACACCATGTTACAGCCCTACCAGCTGTGTCTTATTAGAGTTCCAATTCCGCCACCTGCTCACCAACATTTGTTATCATTTCTCCACATCACCAACACTGTTATTACCTGTCTTTTTCTTATTACAGTCATCCTTATAGCCATTGTAATTTTGACCTGCATTCCTTTGATGGCCGATAACGTTGAGTATCTTTTCATTCATTGTGGCCATTTATGCATCTTTTTTAAAGAAATGTCTGGGGGCGTCTGGGTGGCTCAGTCCATTAAGCATCTGCCTTTGGCTCAGGTCGTGATTTCACAGTCCTGGAACTGAGCCCTGCGTTGGGCTCCCTGCTCAGCGGGAGGCTTGCTTCTTCTCCCTCTGACACTCCCCCTGCTTGTGCTCTCTCACCTTCTCTGTCAAATAAATAAAATATTTTGAAAGAACGAGAGAAAGGTCTATTCAGATCTTCTGTCCATTTTTAAATTGGGTTGTCTTTTTATTACTTAGTTGTCAGCCATTATTTCTTCAAATATCTTTATCTTGTTTTAGTCTTCTACTATAGTATAACAAATCACTCCAAACCTAGTGCCATAAAACAGTAAGCATTTTATTTTATTAAGTTCACAGATTTAGTGCATTAGAAATTCATCCAAGGGACAAATGGGATAGCTTTACGTGAATTCATGTAAATTTTCATGAATGAATTGTTTCATGAATTCTGGGCCTCATCTAGGACACCGTGAACAGCTGGGAGCTGGTATCACCTAGTGGCTTCTTCACTCACATGGTTGATTCCTGGGCTGGAATGTCTCAAAGGCCAGTCTCAGCCAGGACTGTTAACTGGAGCTCTGTGTAGCTGGGATGTCACTTCCAACTTGATTCTATTGGCCAAGAGAACATGTAGGATGGTAGATACTGCTGCAGCCATCTTTGGAAAATACAATCTGCCAGGTGTCTTCTGTCTCCTTTATTTCTAGGACTCCAATTACATATACATTAATATTGTCCCACAGTCACTGAAGCTCTTTTTGTTTTTTAATCTTTTTTCTCTTTTCTTCAGGAGTGGATAATTCCTGCCACTCTGTTTTAAAGTTTACCAACCCTTTCTTTAGCCATCTCCAATCTGCTGTTAAGCACATCTAATAAATTTTTCATTTCAGATATTATACTTTTAAGTTCTAGATTTTATATTTGGTTCTTTTAATAGCTCCTACTTCTCTGCTGAGATTCTCCATCTGTTCATTTATTATTACCAAGTTTAATGTCCTTGTCTGATAATTCTAACATCTGAGTCATCTTGAGGTCAATTTCTATTGACTGCTATTCTCAACAATGAGTCACATTTTCCTTCATTGCACATCTAGTCATTTATTATTGTATACTAAACATTACTGAAATTCTAAATTCTGTCAATCTTCCTCTGAAGAGTGGATTTTATTCCACTGGGAAATTAACGTGGCTAGATTCATACTCCAAACTCTGTCTCCCAACAACGGGCAGCAGCTAAACCTCAGCTCAATCCATTCAGCTTTCCAACTACTGCCTAGGCTCCTTGAAGTCTTTCCCCATGCAAGTCGAGGATTTGAACAGAATTTAAAAGCAGATTTTAGGGGCGCCTGGGTGGCTCAGTGGGTTAAAGCCTCTGCCTTCAGCTCAGGTCATGATCTAAGGGTCCCGGGATCGAGCCCCGCATCGGGCTCTCTGCTTGGTGGGGAGCCTGCTTCCCCTTCTCTCTCTGCCTGCCTCTCCGCCTACTTGTGATCTCTCTCTCTCTGTCAAATGAATAAAATCTTTAAAAAAAATAAAATAATAATAATAATAATAAATAAAAAAAATAAAAGCAGATTTTAGGGCTCCCTCTTCCATTGCTCCCTCCTTTCTGATACTCCTCTCCTCACTCTCCAGTCCCTCTTCCAGTCCTGAATTCCATCCTCCGACTCCCCAAGCTAGTAAAACTGTAGACTTTTGCTTGACTTCTAGCCACCATCCATTATGCAAACTGGGAGGATCTTCAGGCAAAAGAATTATATAAATGAGAATCACGCCCAGTACAGTTCCCATCTTTCAAGTTTCCTATCAATTTCTGCCTGATTTGGTCACTTTTCAATGTCTTCAAGTAGTTATTTTTTTTTTACATACTGTCCAGAGTTCATAACTGTTATCTCAGAAAGGGCTAGGTCAATATAAGATACTCCTATATTATTAGTAGAACCCTTTCTACTAGATCTCATTGGTATTATATCTTCCCCAAGAAGCAACCATGATGTGAGTTACCAAAAATAAATATGACCAGATGTACACAAATGTACCCTCTCAAAACAGTATGATAGATGGTATTAAATAAATCATCCTCTTGGTCTGCTAGTGAAATGCTTATCATAAAAAAATTGCAACAGGGGCTCCTGGGTGGCTCAGTTGGTTAAGCATCTGCCTTCAGCTTAGGTCATGATCCTGGGGGCCTGGGATGGAGCCCCGCCTCGGGCTCCCTGCTCAGCGGACTCTGCTTCTCCCTCCCCCTGCTCTTGTTCTCTCACTTACTCGTTCTCTCTCTCTCTCCCCCTGTCTCAAAGAAATAAATAATCTTTAAAATACTGAAACAGGGGCCCCTGGGTGGCGCAGTTGGTTGAGCGACTGCCTTCGGCTCAGGTCGTGATCCTGGAGTCCCGGGATCGAGTCCCACATCGGGCTCCCAGCTCCATGGGGAGTCCGCGTCTCACTCTGACCTGCTCTCTCTCACTCTCTCTCTTTCCTAATAAATAAATAAATAAAATCTTGAAAAATAAAAATAAAAATAAAAATAAATAAAATACTGAAACAATATAAAAAGGTATGAAGGGGAAAAAAAGGTATAAAGGAAAAATGAGTTTGCAATTCATAGAAGTAATAATATATCTAGATAGATGTATAAAATAGTATTATTTTATATATACATTTCTAAAACTTGCTTTTATTGTCAATGAACAATATATCTTGGGCATTTTACACTGTCAAATTTTTAAGTACTTTTTAATAATTGGGGAGTTACTTATAAGCAACACCTCGGTATGGAGAATTATAATTTGTTTAATAAAGTCCCTACTGATTGCTCTTTTACATTAATTTCATTAAAAGCCTTATAGGTTTTTCTTACTTGTTTGATTCCTTCTGTAGGATAACTTCATAAAAGTGGGATTGCGCATTTTTACATTTTGACAGACATTGCCAAATTTCCTTCTATAAACATGACACTGATTCACACTCTCTACAATTGTAACTAATTATACACATTTCCCCACACCTATGGTAGCTGTGAAGTCAATGACTTGAAGCACTCAGATTTACCCTACCTTCCCATCCCAATAACAGACCAGTCAATATTCTGGAGATTGTCGAGAGCTTTCTTTCCTTAATGTTCTACAGTAACCCCAACGAACATTCTAATTCCCTTCTGTAAGCCTGGAATCTTGCTAAAACCTAGCCTGTTTAGCTGAAGCCCTAATACCATGTCTGGTTTGAGCCAGTCTTTTTTTCTTTTTCTTTCTCTTTCTTTCTCTCTCTCTCTCTCTCTCTCTCTTTCTTTCTTGAGTCACATGCTACACCAACTGAGCCAGCCAGGTGCCCCAAGCCAGTCTTCTTCTAGAACTGAATACTTGCAATCTGATCCCTTAGCAAGGGCCTAGGCATGTAAGGCATGCTACATATGGACTCCTCATCTAATTGACTGTTAACACATTTGAGCACCACCTGGAATTATGGCTGTAATTTCTTATCCAATGTCTTTTCCACGTACCCTTTTCCTGGTCATCCTAGAATTAGGACAAAGATAGTGGGGGCTCCTTATCAACTGTAACTCAGAGAGCTGCCCTCTTCCCTCTCGATTTTTAACCATTCAGTTCCCATATTGATTAGGTCCCTGATTCTCTCCCCTATACCAGCCTTGAAGATATTACACCTCATGTCCCAAGTCTTGGCAAGTTTTGTTACTTGTTCTCACTTTGTTAGAAACATTCTTTGTCATCCTAACATATTCCCTTTAATTTCCTTTGTATTTCCAGGTCTTGACAATTCCCAAACTTATATCAACAGTAGAAATAATGAAATCTGAGTATTCTATTTCTAATTTTAAGACTTATACCTAGGCTCTTGGATTAATCAAAGTGAAACTGCAGTTACTAATGCTCAGAACAGGCATTGTTGGTCATTCACTACTGAATGTGAACAGATATTTCTTCATGGCATAGCCTTCAACAATTATTTAAAGAAGTATGGTATATAAATTATCTGAGCTTTAAAAATTGCTCAAGAAGGAAACAGGAAAAAAGATTTCATACATGAGGCTGTCCTTAAGTTTTGAGCAGAACTGGCCCTAACGTTTGCTTATTTTAAGAGGCAGAGACTGCTCTGGGGCACCTGGGTGGCTGAGTTGGTTAAGGATCCAACTCTCGATTTTGGCTCAGGTCTTGATCTCTGGGTCGTGACTTCAAACCCCGCATTGGGCTACGTCCCGCCCGCAAACCCTACACTCCAGTGACACAGAACCATATGTAGTCTTAAAGGTCCCCTTCTGTTCTCAACTCAGTATCATTACTCATGCAGCTCCCTCTGCCCGGCATCACCTTTCTGCCCGTGACTAGCTGTGCAACCCAGGCTCCACAGATACTTCTTAATGCCTTACTGGGCTTACTGTTAACAGGTCTGTTTATTGCTGTAGGCAGTTGAGTCCCTGCTAGGGAATCCTGTCTTATTTGTTTTCAAGTTGCCAGTACTTGGCATACAATTCGGGGGGTCAGTAAAAGTTTCCTGATAGAATCAATGAATAAATGGTCTCAGAAACACAGTGCTGAAAAGGCAGCCCAGGGTATGGGGCTATCTGAGGGGAAGGTGAGACTCCTATCTGAGAACAGCTGACACACACACACACACCATCCAACTATCTTCTAGCAGATCTTCCTCAAAGAGATTGAGGACCCTCTCCTATAAGCTCAGAGGACTAAGGAACCACAGCCAACTTCTCCTGAAAGGGAGACAGTGAGGACTCTGCTAAGGTTCAGGAAAAGGATATCTTACAATACACTGCCAGACCTCTTAACTTCACATCAGCCTCTGCTAAGACATTTCTCAAATGAAATGTATTCCTGAACTGCAGTTCCTTCTTTCATGTAAGTTAAAACAAAACAAAACACAGATTTCAAAAAGAGAAAGAAGGAAACAAAAAAGAAAATGAAAAACAGACTTCTCTTAGAAATGGGAAATGGATGTTTTCAGCTCTGCCTGAGAAAGCACTAGACCAGAGGGCTGGAGGCACTCAGCTTGAATGAACTTAGCCAATCCTTATCTGGATTTTCTACATATCATAATTCTCCAACTTTCAAAAGACTCACACATGCCACAAATGGCTGCCCCACCCCAACTGTCATAGGAACCATTTTTGGAAAATCAAAACCAAACTGGGAACTTCCAGAGTATCTGTGGAGTCAAAAGCTATGAAAGAAATTAAGAGTAACTTAGGGGAGCTGAACCTGTGGGACATATTCTGAACTAGAATTGGTCTAATTAGAGTAGGATTTCTTCAAAAATATGTTCTCTATGTTCCCTTCCTGACTTAGCTGAAATTATATATCCTAAAGAAATGGGAATTTGGGAGCAAAAGTGAGAGGAGCAGGGCATGCAGGCCTGGGACAGTGGTATGGTAGTGAAGGGCTTCGGGTAAAACTGGGGCAACAGCGTGCATGAGGAGGATCTTAGGAGGTGGGAAAGAGACATCAAGGGAAGAAAGAGTGTATCAAGGGCAAACTTCAGCTGTTTTAGAATTTAATCTAAGTCAGTGATTCTCAACACTAACAGACTCAATTCCGTGAGTGGCACTGCCAAGAGGGACAACATTTTCTAAAATAATGTCAAACACTTGGTAAAGTTCAAAACAATCTTCCCCCCTGGCAGCTGTATTATAGAACATTCACTATAATTTAAAGCTTACAATATTTTGTGTTTATTGAAATAGAATTAGATTCTAGGTTTACATAATTTAAATGGGTAATTAACCCATGCATCTAACAAATATTCAAAATTCAAAAAGGACAAAGGACAATGCTTCTTTATGTGAGATTATTCTGCAAACTGGATGATATCAGCATCTCTAGCCTGCTGACTAAATGCTGATCACACCCCTTAATCACAACCACAAAGTCCTTGCTGAGACACAATGATCTCAATGATCTAAAAGATCTTACTCCAAGAAATGGGAGAGAAAAAAACTTTTTCTTCTTCTCTATCTCCACTCCTCCTTCAAAGAGTTCCCTAATAACCAAGACCCAGGTGGGCTAACTTGGAAACCTACTCAACATTTAATACACTATTTCTTTTTTTTTTTTTTAAGATTTTATTTATTTATTTGACAGAGAAGAGAGAGATCACAAGTAGGCAGAGAGGCAGGCAGAGAGAGGGGAAAGCAGGCTCCCTGCTGAGCAGAGAGCCCAATTCGGGGTTGGATCCCAGGACCCTGAGATCATGACCTAAGCCGAAGGCAGAGGCTTAACTCACTGAGCCACCCAGGTGCCCCTTAATACACTATTTCTACTGGAATACTTACTCCAAACTCCAAACTTAGAAATAAAATTTGAGAACATACCACTTCCATTAAGTCAGAGACTTAAATACATTGATCTCTCACCATCGATGTTCTAATTTTTAAAATGATAAGCTGACATCCAAGCTATATATGACCAACACACTATAAAGACTAAGTATCCATGTAAAATGATCACTGCTGTGGACAAATAAAAAAATGTCAACCCAACAAATATTTTATACTACATCTAGACCTTATTTTTATGTCAAGAACGTACAAACAACATACCCTTTTCTAAGTTCTAATGTGTATTACTTTACACTTAAGTTTTCTCCTTTACTATAAATACTGATTGATTATACTGCTTTAAATACTGGAAAATATTCTTTAGTATCTATAATCAGCATCAGTAGCAAATACTTGCCTCATTACATAGAAACAAAAGTTCCCTTAACATTACTGGGTGAGGGGCACCTAGGTGGCTTGGCTCAGTGGGTTAAAGCTTCTGCCTTCGGCTCAAGTCATGATCTCAGGGTCCTGGGATCGAGCCCCACATCGGGCTCTCTGCTCAGCGGGGAGCCTGCTTCCCCCTCTCTCTCTGCCTGCCTTTCTGCCTACTTGTGATCTCTCTCTGTCAAACAAATAAATAAAATCTTTAAAAAAAATGCACATGACAGCTATTATGACAGGGAACTAAGCCTCAGATCCATTTCAAGTAAGAAATGTTATGGGTTAGGGGCGCCTGTGTGGCACAATTGGTAAAGCAGTTAAGAACGTGACTCTTGGTTTTGCCTCAGGTCATGATGTCATGGGTTGTGATCTTTTGGGTTGTGAGATCAAGCCCGGCATCCTGCTCTGAGCTAGGGTTGCGTATCTGCTTGAGTTTCTCTCCCCATCTGCTCTCCCCCACCCCTGTACACATTCTTTATTTCTCTGAAATAAGTAAGTAAATCTTTTTAAAAAGGGGGGGGGGGAGGGCGCCTGGGTGGCTCAGTTGGTTAAGCGACTGCCTTCGGCTCAGGTCATGATCCCGGAGTCCCGGGATCGAGTCCCATATCGGACTCCCGGCTCTGCGGGAAGTCTGCTTCTCCCTCTGACCTTCTCCCCTCTCATTCTCAGTCTCTCTCTATCTAATAAATAAATAAAAATCTTTAAGAAAAAAAAAAAAAAAGGGGGGGGCACATGGGTGGCTCAGTGGGTTAAGCCTCTGCCTTTGGCTCAGGTCATGGTCTCAGCGTGGAATTGGGCTCTCTGCTCAGTGGGGAGCCTGCTTCCCCCTCTCTCTCCACCTGCCTCTCCGCCTACTTGTGATCTCTCTCTCTCTGTCAAATAAATAAAATAAAATCTTAAAAAAAAAGATATGCTATGGGTTAGCAGTCATAAATTATCCTAATTATGTTTATTGAACCTGCCTAATTTGAACAGTGCTCCAAAAAGATGTTTTCAATGTTCTGACATTTGCTTGTGACTAAATTTACAAATACATCAGAATTTAAAAACTAAACATAGGCGAAAATAAAAGGGCCATCTGGTTTACCTCAGATGAAGTAAAAAAATTTTTAAAAACACATCCACCAGAATGGCTAAAATGAAAGAGATGAAAAATACCAAGTTTGTTGTCAAGGACATAGAGCAACCAGAACTCTCAAACACTTCCAGTGGAAGTGTAAATTGGTATAGACACTTTGGAAAACTGTCTAATAATATCTATTACAATTTAAAATGTTCATATCCTACAACCCAGAAATTCTGCTCCTACGTATCTCCCCGACAGATACGTGTACATTTGTTCACCAGAGGACATATACTAGAATGTTCCTAGCAGCACTATTCATCATGGCCCTACACTGGGAAATTAAGCAATTACATCAATAGTAATGTATATAAATAAATTGAGGGATAGTCACAGAACAGAATACCATACAGCAATGGAAATGCAGAATCTACAACTTGATGCAACAACAGGGTTTAATCTCACAAAAATGTTGAGTTAAGAAGCCAGACATAGAAGCATACAGAGGATATGATTCTATTTAATATAAAGAACAAAAACAGGGAGACAAACAATAAGAGACTCTTAATCTCAGGAAACAAACTGAGGGTTGCTGGAGGGGAGGCGGGTGGGAGGGATGGGGTGGCTTGAAGCTGGACATTGGGGAGGGTATGTGCTATGGTGAGTGCTGTGAATTGTGTAAGATTGATGATTCACAGACCTGTACCCCTAAAACAAACAATATATTATATGTTAATAAAATAAAACAAAATAAAATAAAACGCAACAAAAACAGACAAAACTAATCTGTGTTGCTAGAAATCAGGATAGTAGTTTACCCCTCGGTAGAGACAATGACAGAAGACACAAGAGGGCTTCATAGGTGCTAGCAATACTGTTTCTTCACATGGACGCAGGTGACAAGAGTATATTTAATTTGAAATATTCAGTAGATGAGAAGTGCACAGCAGCAGAGTAGTAAAGAGTATCGGAGAGCCTACCTTTGAATCTCAGTTCCATCAAGTACTAGTTACAATTTTGCACAAGTTGCTTAACCTCTCTGTAACTATAAAGTAGGCCTAATAACTACCTCATAAGGTTAGTCTGAGAATTACATCATTATAAGACTTGTAATGTGCTTATTCACACAGTTGGTTATTATTAAGTATTTTCTAAGTTAAATAAAATGCTTTATTCTGAAGCAACACAAAAAAATGTGGGAAAGAAACAAAGACATATGATTTGACCATTACTGGAAAATGACCAAAATAATTATTTAGGAAATAAAGGTGATAATAAGTAAAGTCTAGTACAAAGAGGCATGACCTGGATGTTGAGATTACTTCTACAAACCTTCACCTACACAGACCCTACGCCAGAAGTGGGCCTCTCTGAGCCTGCAGCTCCCCACTGTCTCCTGGGGGCTGACCATGATGATCTCTTCAGGAGGATGAGTAATAACGAGGGGAGACACTCATCAGGAACCAAGAGGGTTGAGTTCACAGTAGGCTCTCTTATTCTCCAAGAGGACTATTAAATCTTGTATGCTTCCGCATTTCACCTAATACTTCTGTTCTTAAAAATCTATCACATGGGGCGCCTGGGTGGCTCAGTGGGTTAAAGCCTTTGCCTTCGGCTCAGGTCATGATCTCAGGGTACTGGGATCGAGCCCCACATTGGGCTCTCTGCCCAGCAGGGAGCCTGCTTCCCCCTCTCTCTCTGCCTGCCCTTCTGCCTACTTGCAATCTCTCTCTCTGTCAAAGAAATAAAAAAAATCTTAAAAAAAAAATTCTATCATATCTATCAGCTGTGTCTCTGTCACTCAGAATCATTTTCTGCAGCTATTTAGAGTAAATAATTAAGACTTCTGGTCTTAATTAAAAACTAAACATAGGCCAGAGGGAGAAGCAGGCTCCCCACTGAGCAAGAAGCCCAGTGTGGGACTCGATCCCAGGACCCTGGGATCATGACTCGAGCTGATGGCAGATGCTTAACCGACAGAACCATCCAGGCATCTCAAGACTTCTGGAAGGTTTCTAAAAGAGCCAGTCAGGGGGCACCCGAGTGGCTCAGTTAATTGGGTGTCTGCCTTCAGCTTGGGCCATTATCCTTGGATCCTGGAATCTCCTGGAATGCTCCTCAGGGACCTTGCTTCTTCCTCTTCCTCTGCCTGCTGCTCCCCCTGCTTGTGCTCTAATGAATGGACAAAATCTTTAAAAAAAAAATAATTAAAATAAAAGAGCCAGTCAGGTGGATTACTGTCATCCATGTCAGGTCAGTGTCCCTAACTTCCCCGATCATGTTATAATAGTTATTCTTTACATAGCTACCTACTTACATAGCTATCTACTTACATGCTAGGCATTATAATACTTTATCCCCAATTCTCAAAAAATTCTGCTAAGTATATGGTATTCTTCCTTATTGTCACTTTTTACAGATAATAGAACCAAGGCTCAAAAAGGCTGACTTGTTCATTAAGTGACAGAGCTGGAAAGTGAATCAGGCTTCTCTGGCTCCAGAGTCCAAGCTCTTTCCCGGAACCATAGCCCCTTGACTTACATGACAATCAATCATATTTCTTCTTACAAAAGGTCATTAACTAAGGTGAGCTAAAACAAAAATAATCTAATATAGTAAAAAATCAATTATGGATATTTTTTAAATGATTACTTTCGTTTCTAAGTAAAGGTCTTCTCCTGGGTCTATTTAAATGAATCCTGGGCATTGAAGCTATTTGTACCACACAGCGGTCATCCAAACCATAGGGTAAAGCCCTTAAAAGATGTTTACATTTCTTCCCTGCTGAATCCCCAGTGCCCAGATCAGGGCCTGGCCTAGAGCAGGCACTTAACGAAAATATCTTGACGACCATCTCCCCCAAATCTTGTTTACCAAAATACTAATAAAGAAGATGCATTCTAATAAAACACTATTAATATCCAAAACTTCAGGACCAAAATTAAACATGAGAGTCATTGGACTATCCTTCCTGCTGTTAAGACACTCTCCCACAGGTTAAGCAGCACTGTCATCATAAACAAATCATTATTAAACACCTACAAATGTTTATTTTACATAGTAACTCAGTATACCTTCTCTTCTCTTTCCCCATGAGATTTGGCAAGCCACAGAAGCTGTAATTCCCCTCCAGGCAGGCCAGCTTCTGTAGGTATCACAGAGACCATACAGAGACACAAATGTCATACTTGATTAGGCCATTTTTCCAGGATAAACAAATAGAAAGGCCCAAGGAGTCTGACCCGTCCCTCAACCAGATCCATGTCCTACAATCTTTTCCTGGAACCCTGATATTGCAGCCCCAAATAACCTTCTCTTCCTCTTCCTCCGTCAACCATGCAACACTGAGGAAACCAGAAATTCCTCCCAGTGTCTGTCATATCTATTCCTACTTCATCTAAAACAGACTCTGTTCACTAAAGATCTACTGAATATGTTAGCATATATTATTAAAATTTTTCTTTAAAAACTCTATACTTATAGAGAGTGCACAAAACATATGTACACTAAAGGGGAAAACACCAGAATTAGAAAGTTGGGTTCTAGGAGCACCTGGCTGGTTCAGTCAGTGGAATGAGTGACTCTTGATCTCAGGGCTGTGAGTTCAATCCCTGGGGTGGATGTAGAGATTACTTAAACAGAATCTTAAAAAAAGAAAGACAGCTGGGTTCTATTCCACCACCTTAACTTCCATTGCAATTTGGGCAAGTTGTGTGTCCTCTCTAGGCTTTAGTTTCCTCAGACATAAAATTGAGGAGTGGAACTAGTCAGGGGTTATTCACCTAGTTCCAGGATGCCTTGCAGGATTCAGCATGTGCTTCTGGGGTTCATAACTCTCCCCCAGAATTTACATAAAAATTATCTGTTTGCATATGCATATATTTCTAAAGAAGTCTATAGCTTATATCAAATTGTCACACAAGTCGTGTCCCAAAAGATAACTATAGCTCATGGGTTTTGGGGAGAGGGTTGTTTGGGTTTTTTTGTCAAGATTTTATTTATTTATTTGATAGAGAGAGAGGGAACACAAGCAGGGGGCAGAGGGAGAGGGAGAAACTGGCTTCCCATCAAGCAGGGAGCCAGATATGAGGCTCAATCCCAGGACCCTGAGATCATGACCTGAGCCTAAGGCAAACGCTTAATGGCTGAGCCACCCAGGCGCCCCTATAGCTCATGTTTTATTGAGCACTTACTATGTGCTAGGCACTGTGCTGTCTTTACATATATTTAATCCTCAAAATAACCCTTGGGGGGGGGTGCCTTGGTGGCTCAGCTGGTTAAGTGTCTTGTCTGCCTTTGGCTCAGGTCATGATCTCAGGATCCTGGAATAGAGTCCTAGATGGGTCTCCCTGCTCAGCGGGGGACTCTGCTTCTCCCTCTCCCGCTAGCCCTCTCCAGATTCGCGCTGTCTCTCAAATAAACAAAATCTTAAAAAAAAAAAAAATAACACTTTGAGTTAGAGTACTATTATCCTCATTTTACAGTTGAAGAAAGTAAACTAGAAGAGTCTGGGCTCTTAAACACAATGCTATATTAGGTTAGATCATCTCTAAATCCTAAAATTCTCTGATTCTATGTTTATTGAAATTAATAGTTTTCCTTTAGTTGAATTTTCTAGACCATTTCACAATCATTAGTCCTACTTTCAAATCTTTATACAGAACAACCGAACTCATGGAACACCCAGATGAATGCCACCTGAAATAGAATTTACCGGGAAGTTAATCCAAGTAAAAGGTCCAAAGGCACCTTCCAGCTCCAGCCTCCAATCTGCCTTTACTATTATAACATGGTGGTTAACCAAAAATGTATCTGAATCTAATTATTAATTAAAGTCTAAAATCAAAGTAACAGGAAATAAGTCAGCGTGTCAGCCAGACAAGGGGACACAGTGTCAGCAAAAGTATCTCACATACCACTCACCCAGGCAATGGAAGACCAAGTAAGATACAGCAGTGCAAGGCCCCTGGTCCCCTGTTGACTGGCTCCGCCCCCTACTCCTACCTCCGGAAAAGCCCTAGCGTGTACAAGGCTAGAACCACTCTCCCCTTGAGATACAAAGGCTGGCTGAAAGTATTAAGGCATCCCCAACACCTGCCTGGAATAAGGAGTGAAAACTACGTGGGGGGGAAAGGAGGGCGTGCAAGCGAGGACGAGATGACCTGCTCGGCGGTGTGGGACTTGAGTGGGAACTGAGCCGGGGGCAACCGGCCAGAAGATCCTTGAGGGTCGGGAGGCTTCAGGAGGCTCCGAGGGTCGAGAGGAAAGCCCGGGGCAGCCCAGCAAGGGCAGAAGCACGCTGCACCGGAGGGCCCAGGGCGAGGGAGGAACAGAGTGGTGACAACGGTCGGGGACGGCGGAGCGGGCCGGAGACTGTCCACCTCGAGTTGAGGCGAGGGCCGCCAAGGAGTCCCGGCTCGGGCTAAGGAGAGGGAGAGCGGCCCGAAGGAGGGCGTACGGGAGAAGGGTCGAAGGGGGTTAGGAAGGGCCCCGGGGCGGCTGGGGGACGGCGCTGGCGCTCTCACCGGGACAGGTGCTTCAGGATCTGCTTCTTAATGATCCCGGCCATGCCGGAGCCGCGGCCCGCGTGGAAGGCAGGCGGGCAGCTGTGGCCTCCTCGGTCGTGAAGAGGCAGCCCCTCACCTCGCCGCGGCGCGGGGACCGGATGCCGCCGCCGCCATGGCGCTCTCCCGCCCCTGCCCCGGCGCCGGGAGCTCCGCCACGATCCCACCCACCCGCTCGGCGCCGCGGCCGCCAGCCCCGAGCGACGCGGATTTCGCGCGCCGCCAGCCCGGTTCGCAGCTGCCCGAGGCGCGCGCACGGAAAGGGCCGCGCGTGACGAGGGGCGGGGCGGGCGCGCGCACGCGCGGCGGCTGGCGGCGGGCCAGCCCCGGGCTCTCTCTCATGGCTCTGCGGTTCGCCTCGCTACCCAGGGAAATCGAAGGGTTTTCCCCCTGAAGTGTGTGAGGTTCCCGCAGTCGTTTTGAAGCATAGGGGAAAGGCGGCAATCTTTGTAATTTTTTTACAGGAATTGCGAGATAACTGCGCAATGCCTCGTCCGTTTCTCATTCACTTCCCTCACACATTCACTCATTATTTGATGAGCACCAGCTAACTCCAGGAATCAGGCTGAGGAGCGACACGGGGTCTCAAGAACATCACGGGCCTTTAGGACCACCTCGGTCTGCTGCTTTGTGCGAAAGAACTGAGAAGGGAGCACCTCATCATCATCTCTGTGCCGCTCTTACCCGGCTAACCAATAGGCAAATGTTTACTCGACACATAAGGAACCGAGGCCCAGGAAAATAGTTGAAAAACCTTGCCCAAGGTCACGACTACTTAATGAAACTCAGGACGAGAACCCTCGTGTTCTTCCTCTCAATCCAGTGCTATTTCCACCCTACGTCGTTCACACACTTTTAAGTGTAACCCATATGCTGGGGACACTGTAGAACCTGTGGCAAAGGTGAAAAAGGTGGCAGTTTTCTGGACTTAAACCTTAAAACAGAAACCTGAGTGAAATATTGAGACAGGCTTATAAGAATTCTGGGCACCTATTCTTTTTTTGTAAATAGGTAATACATGCCCTGATACGTGCACATAATACAATTGATTCCAGAGATAGTTCAAGCATGGTCAACTATATAAATGCTAAATTTTTAAAATAATCAACAAACTTCATGCATTCCTATGTGTATCTTATAGTAAGTTCGGTGTTCCCTAGAAGTTCCCCTACAATTTCCTTTTTTTTTTTCTTTACATTTTATTTTAGGGAGAGAGAGAGAGGGCACAAACGGGAGGTGCCGTGGGTGATGGAGAATCTCAAGCGAACTCCGCACTGAGCACTCAGTCTCACCACCCTGAGATCATGACCTGAGCCAAAACCAAAAGTTGGTACTTAACCAACCTGGCCACCCAGGTGCCCCCCAAAATTACCTTTTTAAAATGGAAGCAAATAATCCTCAACCTGGGTGCTCTACTACCCAAATCCCTCTAGCAAGTCTATCATTATTTGCCCCTCTGCCCATCTCTCAATCAAAAACGTACTAGGAACTAACAGATCCTATGAAAGAAGTTTCTTACCAGGATTATTGGCCTTTATCACTTCCTCCCAATTCACGGGTCAGCTCTAGGGACTTGGGACAATTTCTTGCATTTCGGGCTATCTGACATCAGCTATGTAAAACAAAACCTGCCCAAGCTCAGGTTCAGCATCCTTTTTGAACGAGCCTCATACCTCGTGAATGAGTTATTTTTGTTGAAAGCAAAAAGTCATGTTCTAAAAAAATATGGCTCCTCTAGGGACTATGGAATAGAATTCATACTCTTAACTAATAGTATTAATGTGTTTTTCTTTCCCTGCAATGCTAAGAATGCAAAGCATATAAAAATAAAAGGAATTTGGGCCCAATCCATACTTTTTTTTAACTTAAGACATTTTATTTTGAGATGATTATATATTAACTTCCAGTTGTAAGAAATAATACAAAGATATCCTTGTATCCTTTACTCATTTCCCCCCAAGGGCAACATGTTGCAAAACTTTAGTATGATAGCCCAACTAGAATATTGATATTAATACACTCAGTATACAGAACATTTCTTCCTTTCTGATATGAAAACCTTTTATTTTCTTTTCTTGACTTATTGAACAGGCTACAATTCCTGGCACTTTGTGTATAAGACCAGTAACAAACTGAGAACTGGTTCTGAACTCAGGCTCAGCTGCTCACCACTTGAAAATCAATACTCAGGAGCCAAGTGATGGTGGGAAAGGAAAGGTTGCTTTATTCAGGAAGCCAGAAACCTGGAAAGATGGTGAACTAACATCTCAAAGAACATCTTCCCCCGCCCAAGGGAGCTGGAAGGTTTTGTTGGTTTGTTTTTAAAGATTTTATTTATTCATTTGAGAGGGAGAGAGACAGAACACAAGCAGGGGTAGAGGGAGAAGGAGAAGGAGATGCCCTGCTGAACTGGGAGCCCTACATGGGGCTCAATCCCAGGACCTAAAGATCATGACCTGAGCAGAAAGCAGACGCTTAACCATCTGAGCCACCCAGGAGCCCTGAGCTGGAAGGTTGTTTTTTTTTTTTTTAATTTTTTTAATATTTATCTATTTATTTTGACAGAGAGAGAGATCACAAGTAGGCAGAGAGGCAGGCAGAAAGAGAGGGGGAAGCAGGCTCCCCGCTGAGCAGAGAGCCCAATGCGGGGCTCGATCCCAGGACCCCGAGATCATGACCAGAGCTGAAGGCAGAGGCTTTAACCCACTGAGCCACCCAGGTGCTCCTGAGCTGGAAGGTTTTAAAGGGGAAGTCATGGGTGAAGGGAGAGGCGCTCTGTGCAGGAGAAGACGGTGCCCAGGTGGTTAGGTTAGTCCTTTGTTGACATGCCCCTGTACAGATTTGCTGGCATCAGTGGCAACTGTTTTCAAATTTAGTCAGACTTTTATCTTCTGCGAAAGTTGGGTCCTTCACGCGTCAAGGTCAGTGGTCTGCAAATCTCAAGGAGAGTATGTTAGTTCTACTTACAGACCATGGGACTTTGGTCAGCAAGCTAGGAGTGCATACGCTGGAAGCAAATTAACCCTTAAGACCAGTTGGAGTGCTATTATATTGACAGTAGATATACTCTCTGTTCCCAATCTTACGGGAAAAGCATTCATTCTTCACCCATTAAGTATACAGTTAATTGTAGATTTTTTTGTGGATGCTCTTTATCAAGTTGAGGAAGTTCAGAGAGTTTTTTGAGAGTTTTTATCAAGAATTTACGTTTAATTTTTTCAAATGCTTTTTCTGCATTGAATGTCATGTTCATGTGATTTTTCTTCAGCCTGTCAACAGAGTAGATTACACTGATGAATTTTCAAATACTGAACTAGCCTGCATCCTTAAAACCTCATTTGGGCATGGTATACCATTACTTTCACATATTGCTGAATTCTATTTGTTAATATTTGCTTAAGAATCTGTGTATATTTCCTTAATGGTTAATGATGTTGAGCATCTTTTCATGGCTTATAGGCCATTTGTATATCTTCTTTGGAGAAATGTCTATTCAGGTCCCTTTTAAAATTGGGTTGTTTTTTTATTGTTGAGTTGCAATTTTATATTCCACATGTAAGTCCCTTCTCAGATATATTTGCAAAAACTTTCTCCAATTCTGTGAGTTTTCTTTTCATTTTCCTGATTTTGTGTCCTTTGAAGCACACACACACACACACACACAATTTTTTTAGTTTATTTATTTATTTAAGTGATCCCTACACCCAACATGGGGCTCAAACTCATGGCCCTGATTCCAGGAGTCATGTGCTCTTCTGACTGAGCCAGCCAGGCCCCCTGAAGCCCAAAAATTTTTAATTTTGACAATATCCAGTTTCTTTTTTTGTTGCTGTACTTGCGGTGTTACACCTGAGGTTGTGTAATCCAAGGTCAGAAGATTTACATCTACGTTTTCATCTAAAAGTTGTACAGTTTTAGCTCTAACATTTAGGAATTTTATCCATGTTGAGTTCATTTCTGTATATGGTATGATGAATGGGACTGACTGTCACATGGATATCTAGTTGTTTTAGCATTATTTGTTGAAAAGAATAATCTTTCCCCATTGGAATGTCTTGGTGAAAATCAATTGCTGATAAAAGCAACAGTCCACTAGCTTTGTAAGAAGTTTAAAAAAAAAAAAAGATTTTATTTATTTGACAGAGAGAGGGAGAGCAAGCACAAGCAGGGGGAGGGGCAAAGAGGGAGAAGCAGGTTCCCCTCTGAGCAGGGAGCCTGACAAGGGGTTGGATCCCAGGACCCTAGGATCATGACCTGAGCCAAAGGCAGATGCTTAACTGACTGAGCCACCCAGGCACCCCCGAAGCTTTGAAATAAGGAATCTAGTGTTTTTGTACAGCTTTGATAGCTTTTTAGATGCATAGCTTTTAGTTGTTTCTCTAGTTATTACATGATTTATATCAAAGTCTTTTTCTTAAAGATTTTATTTATTTATTTGACAGAGAGAGAGATCACGAGTAGGCAGAGAGGCAGGCAGAGAGAGAGAGGGGGAAGCAGGCTCCCCGCTGAGCAGAGAGCCTGCTGCGGGGCTCGATCCCAGGATCCTGAGATCATGACCTGAGCGGAAGGCAGAGGCAGATCATGACCTGAGCGGAAGGCAGAGGCTTTAACCCACTGAGCCACCCAGGCGCCCTATTTATATCAAAGTCTTATCACAATCTACAGTATTGCCAGTTACCAGTTCAAGTGAAGTGCAGACAATTTACCTCCCTTTAGGTCTCTTTTCCCTCCCATAGGTATAATTTTTTTTTTAATATTTTTTTTTAAAGATTTAATTTATTTGACAGAAATAGAAAGCATAAACAGGGGGAGCTAGAGCGGGAGAAAGAGAAGCAGACTCCTTGCTGAGCAGGGACCTTGCCTTGGAGCTCAATCCTGGATCCAGGATCATTACCTGAGCCAAAGACAGGCACTTAACCGACTGAGGCACGCCGCCCGCAGGTATAATTGCCTTAAATATTTTCTCGATATACATTTGGAGCTACATTAATCAGTGTTCTAAATTTTTGCTTCAACCATCCAACAACTTAGAAAACTCAAGAAAAGTAAAGTCTATTACAGTTACCTACATTTTTACTGTGTTCTTTCCTCCTCCCTGATGTTATGAGATTCATTCATTTATTGGCTCCTTTCTGTTTTGAGACTTTTTAGCCATTCTTTTAAAGCAGGCCTGCTAGCAACAAATTCTTAGTTTTCCTTCCTCAGAGGACATTTTTATTTCCCATTCACTCCTGAAGGACATTTTACTGGATATTGGATTCTGGGCTGAGAGCTCTTTTTCTTTCAGCACTTGAAAACTGTTCTGGTGTCCACAGTTGCTGATGAGAAATGTGTCCTTCAAATTGTTTTCCCTCAAGAATAAGGTATCATTTTTATCTGGCTATTTTCAACTTTTTTTTATCTTTAGTTTTCAGAAATTTGATTCCGCCGTATATTGACGTGAGGATTTCTTTGAGTTATCCTGAGTGAAGGGCGCCTGGCTGGCTCAGTTGTTGGAGTTTGGGACTTTTGATCTCGGGGTGGTGAGTTTGAGCCCCACATTGGGTATAGAGATTACTTAAAAATAAAATCTTGAAAAAAAATTTTATCCTGATTGAGGTTCACTCAACTTCTTGAATATACAGGTTTATGTTTCTTGCAAATATGCGATGTTTTCAATAATTATTTGTTCCAGTACCTTCTTTGAGTCTTTCCTTTTGTCCCCTCTCCTGGAATTCTGACAGCATATTAGATCTTTTGTCCCACAGGCCCCTAAAGGCTTACTCAATTTTTTTTTAGTCTATTTTCTCTCTGTTGTTCAGATTGGGTTTTTATTTTTATTATTCTATCTTCAAGTTCATTATTTCATATTACTGATTGCTGCCAAGTCCATCCACTGAATTTTGTACTTATTTTTTCATTCCAAAGTTTCCATTTGGTTCTTCTTCATGTCTCGTTTCTTTGCCAAGACTTTCTATCTCTTCATTCATTTCAAGCATGTTCCTAATTGCTCATTGAAGCATTTTTATGATGGCTGTTCTAAAATCCTTGTCAAACAGTTCTAGCATCTCTGTGGCATTGGTGTTGACATTTATCGCCTGCCTTTTTTTTTTTTTTAAAGATGTTCTTTATTTGACAGAGAGAGAGAGAGAGATCACAAGTAGGCAGAGAGGCAGGCAGAAAGAGAGTGGGGGGAAGCAGGCTCCCCGGCGAGCAGGGAGCCCAACTCGGGGCTCGATCCCAGGACCCTGAGATCATGACCTGAGCTGAAGGCAGAGGCTTAATCCACTGAGCCATGCAGGCACCTCTATCCCTTGCCTTTTTAAATTCAGTTTGAGATCTTCCTGCTTCTTGGTATGATGAGTGATTTTAGACTGAAACCTGGAAGTTTTCATATTATGTTCTAAGACTCCGGATCCTATTTGCACTTTCTGTTTTGCTGACTTTTTCTCACACTGGTCTGGCAAAAGGGGGAAGGACCCTCTTGTTACTACTGTCAGGTGAAGAGAGAGATCTGGGTTGACCATTCGCTTCCTTGGACACCCAAGGGAAGGTTTCCTCATTACTGCCAGTCTAAGACAGGAGTTCTGGCTCTCCAGTAGGCTCAACCAATACTTCCCTAGCGGAGTTAGCGGACTGCCTATCAATGCTCCTCAGGAGGCCTCCACTGACTTGGGGTATGTGCAGCCTCATTACCACTAGACATTGTTGAAAGTCCTTAAAGTTCTGATTAGGCCTCTTCAGGAGGGCTCTATCAGGAGGGCTCAGTGCCTTGTTATTGCCCGTTGGAGGTGATCATCTTAGCTCCCTATTTGGCCTTCTCTGATACCACCCCGGCAAGAGTTTGGGGCATTTTAATACAGGATCACAAGAGTAGGAGACTAAGCTCCCCCTCCTTGACCTTTGTGGTATAAGTGGGAGTAGGGCCTGGGTTTTTTTCTGTGATGTTTGGCTGGAGTACAGTGGTTATTATTTAAGTTTTGTCTTGAGGCGCCTGGATGGCTCAGTGGGTTAAAGCCTCTGCCTTTAGCTCAGGTCATGATCTCAGGGTCCTGGGATCGAGCCCCACATCAAGCTCTCTGCTCGACAGGGAGCCTGCTTCCCCCTCTCTCTCTGTTTGCCTCTCTGCCTACCTGTGGTCTCTCTCTCTCTCTCTGTCAAATAAATAAATAAAATCTTAAAAAAAAAAGTTTTGTTTTGCCAACCTATTTTCTAATCCTTTGGCTATAGAAAGCAGGCTTTTCTTGGAGTGTTTTTTTTTTTTTTTTTTTGTCTGTGGCCCATCATTGTTTCTTGGTTGCCAGCTTCTTCAGCTCCCCAAGTCTGGGATATATGAAGCAAAAAGAAAATCCAGAGCTCATTATCTTGTTCCTTGGGTCCCAAATTCTCTAAAAGATTTGCCTTCTTTTCACCTTTCAGTCTTCTTATGCTTGTTTTACACACACACACACACACACACACACACACACACACACACATATTGATTCCAGGGTTTTAGCTGTACTTAGAAGTAGGAATAGGGAAAAGTATATCTATTCTATCTTTCTGGAAGTGTAAGTCCACGGCTTTTTTAAAAATGTATTTAATGTTTTATTTTGAATTATAGATTCACAGGAAGTTGTTAAGATAATACAGAGAAGTCCTGTGTACCCTTCACCCACTTTCCTGCTAGAATTACATGTTCCATAACTAGAGTACAACATAAAACCCAGGAAATGGACATGGGCACATCTCAGAGATATTGCAGATTGAGTTTGGTTCCAGACCACCACTATAAAGCAAGTATCACAATAAGACAAGTTGGGCCGCCTGGGTAGCTCAGTGGGTTGAGCCTCAGCCTTTGGCTCAGGTCATGATCTCACGGTCCTGGGATGGAGCCCCGAATCGGGCTCTCTGCTCAGCAGGGAGCCTGCTTCCCCCTATCTCTCTGCCTGCCTCTCTGCCTACTTGTGATCTCTCTGTCAAATAAATAAATAAATAAATAAATAAATA
>CM052802.1:94274095-94408438 GCA_028533885.1 Nasua narica | reverse complement strand
CAGTGAGGAGCCTGCTTCTCCCTCTGCCTCTGCCCTCCCCCTGCTTTTGCTCTCTCACACACTCTCTCTCAAATAAATAAAATCTTTAAAAAATAAAATAAAAACAAAAACTATGATCACTACAAAGGGAGGTTTCACATAAATTTGCTACAAAATCTGGTCCATGTCAATAAAGAAATATTACGCAACTCATTCTTCTCTGCCCCGCTTCCCAATCTAATCAATACCTGATTGCTCTAACATCAATAATTAATATTAATGTGTTCCTACAGTCCCTGGGAAACCAACGACCTTTTAATTCTTTCGATGAACACATCAGAATGCTCCTATTTATCACTCAGAATGAGTTGCTTCTGTGGAAAACAACAGAGAGACAGGGACGAGAAAGAATGGGACCATTCTACCACAGCAGAACAAGAGACTAAAACGTACTTGTTTTGTCGATCAGGCTCTGAGCCTGCTCCTCCATCCATTTCTGATAGTAGTCTTTCACATTCTCTTTGTGTTTTCTACCACTGCAGTGTGTCTTTCTCACAGATGGCTGTAAGATAAAAAGGTCGTATCAGTCACAGAAACAAGTTCTCCAAACTAGAAATTTGATAAGCCTTTCCTTTATATAGGTAGCCTGGCTACCTTTAGCAGCTTTAGCTGGGTGCTAAAGCATCATTTACAAACATTATCCAATGATGTACTGTGGTCATTTACCTACTATATTTATCATCTGACCAGAGGTCAGCAAACTACGGCCCATGGGCCAGTCACCTGATTTTGTAAAACAGAGTGGAACACAGCCACATTTATTTGTTCAGGTATTATCTATTTCTTTTCTCTGTAAGTCATCGCAAAAAAGACTATATGGCCCACAAATCTAAAATAATGACAATCTAGCACTTTAAGGGAAAATTTGAAAACTCCTGATCTAGAGCGTAACGCCATTTTAATGCCCTTTCTTAGATTATTCCATAGCAAAATAATACAGCTTACATACATTTAAATTATACTGTTTATGAGAGTATCTTCTTTGAAATGACTATGGGTCTAGAATACAGACTATGACCCACATACAGACTTTTGTCTCCTGCCCACTAATCCTTTGGTTCTTTAACAGGTAAAATTGACATAAGATAAACTCCACACATTTAACCACTTGTTTAAGTTGACATTTATTTAACACTTACTACATGCCAAACACCACGCTATGTATTTTACAGGCAGTATCTCAATCATCCTAATAATCACATGTGCATGGTACAACGGAATATTAATCAGAGAGAACCAATCACTGATTCACGCAATTATGGACAAATCTCAAACAGATGCTCAGGGCGCCTGGGTGGCTCAGTTGGCTAAACATCTGCCTTCAGTTCAGGTCACCGTCTCAGAGTCCTGGGACTGAGCCCCGCTCTGGGCTCCTTGCTCAGCAGGGAGTATGCTTCTCCCTCTGCCCCTCCCCACCACTAGTACTTTCCCTCTGTCTCTCAAATAATCTTAAAAACAAAAACAGCATGCTCAGCAAAAGAAATGAGGCACACAGAGAGTATATACTACTGTAAGATCCCATTCACATGAAGTTTTAAAACCAGTTAATACTGATCTTTCGTAATAAAAACCAGATCAGTCAGGGCTAAGGGTACAGGGGACAGACTGTAAAAAAAAAACCCCCCACAAAGGAACTTTCTGAGGTGATGGAAATGTTCTGCATCTCATGTATATACCAAACTGCAATTATCTGCCAAATTATCAGACTGTACACTTAAAAGGTATGCATTTAATCAAAATATAATTCAATAAAATTGATTTAAAATATCACAAGCCTATGATCTTCAATTTATGCTTAAAGACTTGTCTTAAAACATATAGCTGGTAAATAGCAAACCAAGGCCTGAAGCCCGGACCTTACTCAGATGCTCCTCATGGCTGTCTAACTACCGCCTTCCGATACATCCCATCCAATAGATCTTCTCTTCACAGATTTGCTTCAGTAGCAGCAGACAGAACGAGTATCACACGACCACAGACTGTCTTTTCATGGTCTACATTTCACCATACTGTTGCCTGACTCCCCAGTAACTGATTATGTAACACGACGAGGCCTTGAGCCTCATAACAAAATCACACCTAAAAATCAACAAAAACTCAAAAGTTGCAGCGCTGAATGTTTACTGCATTTCAAAATCCACCACAGGGAACTGCTTCAATCACTATGGAATTTTTCTACAAGGGTTCCTGCCATTTCTCACAAAGAGACATTTGTTGTAAAGAGATACTTTTCAATTCTCTGAATGTTGCCATTAGCAAGATAAGCTACAAAATGATAAAAAAGCACTGCCTACTCACTAACAATTTCTTGATTCAGAAAGGGGCTAGGATAATTAACAAACAAACAAATAAATAAATACTGGGACTCTACAGGCAAACTACTATAATACCAACTTATTGGAGGAGTCCCATCCAGAACAATCTATAATAATATTCAGGACCATTATTCCTTCAAGAGGAGCCATCCTACTTATATGTTCCATCAATTAATACTGAACTACATCTGAGGCACCTGGGTGCTCAGTGGTTGAAGCCTCCGCCTTCGGCACAGGTCATGATCTCAGGGTCCTGGGATGGAGCCCCACATCGGGCTCTCTGCTCGGCGGGGAGCCTGCTTCCCCCTCTCTCTCTGCCTGCCTCTCTGCCTACTTGTGATCTCTATCTCTGTTGGATAAATAAATGAAATCTTAAAAAAAAAAAATACTGAACTACATCTGGCTAGGGTTCATGCAGCTACTATTCATGATGACAAGACGATCAAGAGTTCCGGTTTAATCACATCACTGCAGAGGCAGCCAAATACAGAGCTATTAGTTTTCAAGGTGTGGCTCACAGGCATCTAAGGGTGTCTCAGACCCACCTTTCAGGGGGTCTGCAAGGTCGAAGTAGTTTCATAATAATGCTAAGACAGTACTTTCCTTTTCTA
The DNA here is from genome assembly GCA_028533885.1 of Nasua narica. Lineage (NCBI taxonomy): Eukaryota > Metazoa > Chordata > Mammalia > Carnivora > Procyonidae > Nasua > Nasua narica. The sequence continues at coordinate 94,405,473 of CM052802.1, read as the reverse complement.
CCGTACTGATGTTTGCACGGATGATGCCAAACTTCTGGCACTTTAGAATCAAGGCAATGGCAACCCAACACATTAGGGATTATTGTATTTTTCAACACTACGCACTCACAGCGGGAGGAAAACCCCAGTTTCACTGAGACTGTCCTTGATGAAGCGCAAAATTATTAATTCTATTAAATCTCAACTTCTGAGTTCATGTCTTTTTAAAATTCTGGGTGCAAAATGGAACGTACAAAGTACTTCAGCTGCATGCCAAAATATGATGTTATTTCAAAGAAAAGCAGGACTGCAAACGGTTCAAGTTGTAAGCTCTACCAGCTGCCTCTTTGATGGAACATCATCTTTACTTGACAGACTGAGAAACAAACTGGAGATTCAGACTTCTCAGAAATAAGTGAAGTGAGCCTGTCACTTCAGAGGAAGCAATTGGTAGTATTTAGTGACAAGGATTAAATTTGAGCTTTCAAACAAAACTCAGAATTTTAGAAAACCTTATCTACTACCATGAGCTTGTCAGCTTCCCAATACTTAAAAGTCATTTCTGATTAGATTGTGACATTAATATGAATTTTTATATTACATAATCAAATGTGTCAACACACAGAAGACCTGTATGACTGAGTGAACCAGTATTTCAAAATTCATTTTCCAAATGACCATAGCACGTTACACAATCACATCTGGTAAAAGATTCACTCAAAGCGCAAGACAGATCAGTGAAATTGCTGGGGGTGGAGGGTGGTGACAAGGAAGGGCAGAGGTAGAGAGAGAATGGAGGGGTTCAATCTCACAATCCTGAGATCATGACCTGAGCTGAAATCAAGAGTCAGACGCTTAAATGACACCTAGGCACCCCCAGATCGGTGAATTTTGATGTAACAGAGTATGAAAAGTTTGATATAGTTTCAGATTCCACACTGCAACTAGTTTGGAGGCAATAATATAAAGAATATCCACAATTATCTAAAAAGGCTAGTACAGTACTCTACCTTTTTCAACTCCTTATCCATATGAGACTGGATTCTTCATATAATTCAACCAAAACACACTGCAACAAATTCAATGCAGAAGAATCCAGCCGCCTTCCATTAAGTCAGACGTTAAAGAGGCTTACAGAAGGGTTAATGCAATACTATTCTTCACACTATTTTTTTCTTTTCTTTTTTTTTGAAAATAGCTATTTCTCACTTTTAAAATGTCATTTGTATTACAAGTAAAAAGTTTAATGTTACTTTCAAATGAATCAGTATTTTTTAAATTTTAAGTTTTAATTTCAAATACAGCAAATACTAGTAATTAAACCAATATAACTGACGTAACTCATTTTTTTTAATAACCCAGTAATTTTTAAAAGTGGAAAGGGACCACGAGACAAAAAAGCCTGAGTGCTGCTGTCAGAGAAGCCCTGGAGTTAGACTGCTTAGGCTAAACTTCTAGCCCTGTACAACTTACAGATTTAGTAACACCTAGTCAAACATTTACCCATACTCTGCCTCAGTTTCCTCCTCTGTAAAACAGGCATAATATCGACCTTATAGGCTTATCATGAGCATTAAACAAAATGATACATGTAAAGCATCTGGAATACTACCTGACACCCAGTAAATATTCAATCTTAGTTGTCATTTGTTTGCAGTTTTTTTTTTTTAATTTTATTTATTTATTTATTAGGAGAGAGAGAGAGTGAGAGAGAGCATGAGAAGGGAGAAGGTCAGAGTGAGAAGCGGACTCCCCATGGAGCTGGGAGCCCGATGTGGGACTCGATCCCGGGACTCCGGGATCATGACCTGAGCCGAAGGCAGTCGTGTTTGCAGTTTTTAATCAACTCAAAGTACAGTACTCAGTTTCAAATTTAGGCAGGTCTTTCCAGTTAAAGCAATCAAACGTTTGAGTGCCTTGTCCCAATCAAAGTATTTGAACTTTAGGACACGTCCCTGGAATCTTTACATGTCATAAAAATTTTCACCTTCAATTTTGCTAAATCATTATTATTTGGTTCTCAATTGAAAACACCAACTGTTGGAAGACCAATAACTACAAATTACGAAAACAGTTACAGGAAGGATGGGGAAAAAGAAATCCAGATTTTCTCCAAGCAGGAGCACTTAAACCTCAACAGGATGAAAAGCACAAATTCAAACCTAAAAGACATATCTAATTTGTTACGCACAAGGTGTTCTGAAATTCAAAAGAGGCAATACTTACAGAGTCATGAGTGAGGTACGTGTCGCAGTAGTCACAATAAAACCTGGAAAAAGGAGGAAAAAAGAGAAAAAGAGAAGACGACCACCAGTTAACAGATGCCCATCCACCGAAGTGCTGTTCAATGAAGGCAAATTATAAATAGATCGAGTCACGATTCCAAGACATCGGACAAAGCGACAGGACACAAACTAGGCTTTTTTGTTGCCTTGCGCCGAGCCAACCTACAGACACTGCAAGAGGGACAGTATCTAGAACTCCCGGGCTCCCTCCCCCACACCCTTTCGCTTCCCGGAAAACCTCAAGAGCTAGAACCCCCTCTGCACCGCCCCCCACACCGGGCCACAGTTAGCGACGGTGACCGCGAACAACTGCAGATTCGGAGACCCACTCACTTGGGCATGTTGCTCTGCAGGCCGTTGCCCACTCCGTCCCGCGCCTTCCGGAAATGACGCACACAGCAAGCGCCGACGCCGCGGAACTGAGGAGTCAAACGCGACTCCAGAAACCTTACCCAGTCATCCAATCCGCTTGCTGCGCTGCGCTGCGACGGCGCTAGCCGCGGCGGGGGCCGAGCGAGGAGCGGGGATTTTCTCTTCCTGCCCTCGCAAGGCGGAAGGGGGTAGTACGAAGGGTCCCTGCGAGGTTCAATCCCCGCCACTGAAATCTCGCTCCTTGATGCTTCCGGAAGCGTGTTATTCGTTCTTTCGACAACTTTCTAAGCATTCCTGGCTGTTTGCCAGGCGCTGTTAGAAATGAAGTCAGCAGTGAACAAAAACAGACAAAGATCCTAACCCTCATGGAGTAGGCGGTAGGAGTTGGGAAAAAATAAAGTCAATATGTAGTCAGGTGGGGTCAAGTGCTGGGGGCGGGGGGATGAGGGAGTGAGGAGTTCAACTTTAAGACAGAGAAAGCTTGCTGAGACAGTGACAACTGAGAAATAATAGGTTTCTTAAAGCCAGATGCAAACGGTTTTACGTAGCGTCTCTTTTCTCGGTCTCATTAACCCTAGGAGATGGTAGAATTCCCAGTTTCAAGTGCCATCTCCCGCTTCCTAGCCGTGCTGCCCGAGCAAGTTATTTAATCTTTCTGAGCCTCAATTTCCTCATCTGGAAAATATGGATAATAATTCTTATTTGTGAGGCTTAAGGAAGAATTAAATGTGAAAACGCTTGTGAAGTATAAGTGCAATGTTTGAGCATACTAAGCCCTCCGCATATGGCAGTTAATTTACATAAGGGGAAATTGATACTACTATCTTGTCCACAGATCTGACCTGTTTAGTAACAAGGCCAAACGTCCAGCCTGGTCTATGAGACTCCAAAACAGCCCGACCTCTCAGAAAAGGGAAATAAATGTTGGGAATGGAGAGGAAGAGTTTCTGTTTGTTTTGTTTTTTAAAGATTTTATTTATTTATTTGAGAGACAGAAAATGAGAGAGAGCATGAGAGGAGAGAAAGTTAGAGGAAGAAGCAGACTCCCCGTGGAGCTGAGAGCCTGATGTGGGACTCGATCCCTAAACTCAAGGATCAAGACCTGAGCCGAAGGCAGTTGCTCAACCAACTGAGCCACCCAGGAGCCCAGAGGAAGAGTTTTTGATTCTTTCTCCATATTCTCTGCTGGTGGAGTTGCAACCAAAATAATCATAATTGCTACTTTCTTTGAATGTTTACTATGTCCTAGGTGCTTCGAATGCATTAATTTATTTGAACTATTCAACAATCCTATCATTCATATTTCTGGGTGCTTGGCTGGCTCAGTAGGTAGTGCATGCAACTCTTGATTTCGGGGTTGTGAGTTTGAACCCCACCTTTGGTGTAGTTACTTAAAAATAAAATCTTTAAAAAAATACTTAAAAAAAACAATCCTATTATTCACGTTTCAAATGAAGAAACTAACTTTAACAAGGTTAAGTGTACCACAAAGATTACGTCCTGGTCATAAAAGAAAAGTTAACTGCTCAATGAAATTATCAGGCTTTCATCACTCTAACAGTGGCAGATCTTAGCATCATTAATGGTGGAATAGTCATATTGCGTGTTTCCTGCCAGGATGCCAACATTAAGTACACATCATCAACTATGACCTATTCTTACCAAAAATGTTTCAACTGGATCTAATCAAGTTTATAAATAGGAAAGAGGATCAAGCTAAAGTAAAGCAAAAGGCAGCAAACAGATTCAGAAGGTGGGGTATTCTATAGGACAAATGGCCTCTTTCCTTCACCAAGTCAAGAGATCTAGATTTAAATTTTTTTTAATATTTTATTTATTCATTTGTCAGAGAGAGAGACAGCGCACGCAAGCAGGCAGAGTAAGAAGCAGAAGCAGGCTCCCTGCGAGCAAGGAGCCAGATGTGGGACTCGATCCCAGGATCCCGGGGCCATGACCCAAGGTGAAAGCAACTGCTTAACCAACTGAGCCACCCAGGCGTCCCTAGATTTAAATGTTTTAAAGAGACAGGCGCCTGGGTGGCGCAGTTGGTTGAGCGGCTGCCTTCGGCTCAGGTCATGATCCCGGAGTCCCAAGATCGAGTCCCACATCAGGCTCCCAGCACCATGGGGAGTCTGCTTCTTGCTCTGACCTTCTCCCTTCTAATGGTCTCTCTCACTCTCTCTTTCCTAATAAATAAATAAAAATTAAAAAAAATTAAAAAAATGTTTTTAAGAGACATAACAATCAGACATAGAGTATGGTTCAGGGTTAGAGCCTAGTTTGGACAAACCAGCTCTAAAGGACATTTTGTGGAAAATATCTGGGCCTTAATGTCGCAGTTCTAGAAAACCATCTTTGTGTAGGCACCTGGGTTGATTCTTCTTAAAGGGCATAGATTTGTCAACTATGTTTTTGTCCCCCCCCTCCCGATTTCCCTCTGTGCTGATATTGGGCTTGCTTTACCCTCAACCATTCCTTACCTTTCCCTTGCTCTTTTCAGTATGGCGGTGGGGGAATGATGCCATAAAGGCTTTGTGTCTTGGACTCCTGTCCTGGTTGGATTCCAGGCTGAATTGCTGGTCAACATCTAAGGGATGCACTTCTGGAAATTGGAGAGATTAAGGAAATAGGCAGAGTATCCCCAGCTCCACCTCATCCCTAACCTCAGGCTATCTCCACCCACCTACCCGGCTCCAACTTCTAGCAGATGATCCTAGGCCCGGAGCTCTGGTAACAAGATGTCCTTCTTTTGTCCCTCCAGTAGCTTCCTGCTATTGCACATCTCCAGGCTACTTCACTTTTCTCTGCTTCACTTTTTATGTCTGCCAACCCCTATGTAAACCAATTCTTTGAATTAAATTCCCTCGATTTTAAAGACTTAGAGTTGTCTGTTTTCCAGGTCTCAGATAGTGACTTTGCTTCCAAGTTCCAAAGAGTATCTCCCCTGAGTCTTGCTTATGGGCCCTGTTATCTGGAAAGAGTGCTTTTCACACATTTCCTCTGAGTGTCCCAAGCAACTGAGAGAGTTTATTTTTTACCCTCATTCTCCTAGGTCTCAGGTGAAAATCCCAAGTGCCTACCTGAGCTTGAAATGCCCTTGAGCTCCTATGTATCTTAAAAACTCACAGCGTTTGCAAATCTACTTTATAAATAATGTTTATATTTTTCAATTTCTCTTAAGATATTTTCAACTTAAAATGTATTTTGTTTATTTACTTCTGAATGAGTAATAAGTACACATGGTGTAAAATTAGAAAAGAACAAAAGTGTGTTCCCATACACACACTCCCCTTACCAATTTCTTGCATATTCTTCCAGAGATAGGCCACACAGATGCAAATATTAACATATGTTTTCTGAAACTATTTCCCAATACTGCACAATATTTTATTGTATAGATGTACCTCAATATGTTAACCGGTCTTCTACTGATGAACACTTAAATTGTTTCCTGTCTTTTGTTATGCCAATGATGCTGAAGCACGCACTTAATTGGCACATATATTTGTAGGACGGATTTCTAGAAATGGAATTACTAGGTTAAAGAGCTTTGCACCTATCATTCTGAAAAATATTGCAAAATCTCTCTCTCTTATGATTGTATTTAAGAGAGCTTTTTCATCTTTTCAATCTAATAAGTTAAAAGTGTCATTGTATTATCATTTTAATTTCTCTTATGAATAAAGTTGAGCATTTTTTTCATATGTTTAAGAGCCTTAGAGAATCTGGGGCATGTGGGTAGCTCAGTTGGTGGAGTGTGCAACTTCTGATCTCAGGGTTGTGAGTTTGATACCCACATTGGGTGTAGAGATTACTTAAAAATAAAAAAATCTTTAAAAAGAAAGAATAGGGGCATCTGGGGGGCTCAGTTGGTGAAGCATCTGCCTTTGGGTCAGGTCATGATCTTGGAGTGCCGGGATTGAGCCCCCCATCGAGGTCTGCTCAGCAGGGAGTCGACTTCTCCCTCTCCCTTCTCCCTTCTCCCTTTGCCCCTCTCCCTGCTTGTGCTTGAGCTCTCTTTCTGCTTCTCAAATACGTAAATAAAATCTTAAAAAAAAAAAGAATAATTATCTTAGTTATATGTGACAAAAGCAACTTAAACTAGCTTTGGCAAATAGTTCCCTAAAGAGTTCCAGAAATCTGGGACATCTCAGGGTAGATTTATCTCCAGATATGGTCTCAAAATATGTTGTTACTTGGTCTCTTGGTCTCTCCATCTCTCATCTCATCTCTGCTTGTCTGTTTCTCTTTGCACATAGGCTTTATCCTCTCACATTGCAACTTGGCTTCCTCCGTGCCACCAGGTAAGATAGACTCAAATATCTCCAAAATTCCATTCTCCTAGCACTGTAATGCCAAAAGCCAGGGAAGGGTCTGAATGGCCAGACTTGAGATAGGGATGGGTGGGAAATTGTAATAACAGTCCCACTGAAACCTCAAGGAATGAGGCAGAAGTACCCAAGAGGTGGTTCGTGGTGGGTACTCTTTTCAAGGAAGAAGTACAGAAAAGTATCCTGGACCAGAAATGGTGTGTACAGCAGGCACCGTTGGCCATACCTAACCCGGTTTGCAAAACCGAACTCAAAGGAAATGACCAGTTTAAGGTGGAAATTTCCATCGTAACCACCAGAGGACTTGAGTCCTTGGTGCCTTCCTCTCTCCCTCATCTTTCACCAATGCTAAGGCACAGAAAGTAATAATCGGTTATTTAATATTTCTTCAATAAATGTTTGCTGACCACACAGCTGGTGTTTAAGTCAATGTTGACCACCAATAGTGGGGAAATGACTAAACATGCTGTGCCCACCACCTAGTTGCGTGTACTCAGTAAGCATTTAAACAAAGAGCTATATGGCATATAGTAAGGATTATGATAAGGCAACTTCATCAAGAAGAAGTATCATGTAGTAGTAATAAGCACAACTTCTAGATTCAAAATGCCTGTGTTTGAATCCCAGTACCACAAGCTGTTGCTTGGACCTTGGGGAAGTTGCTTAACCTCTTTCGGTCTTAACTTCCTCATCTGTAAAAGGGGGGCATTAATAATGCCTACTTCATTGGGGCATGGTTGTAAGGACTGAACAAAATAATTCTTTTTTTAAAAAATTTTCATTTACTTATTTATTTGTCAGAGGGAGAGAGAGCACAAGCAGAGGGAATAGCAGAGGGAGAGGGAGAAGCAGGCTCCCATAGCAGGGAGCCCGAAGCGGGGCTCACTCACAGGACCCTGGGATCATGACCCAAGACGAAGGCAGACACTAACCACCTGAGCCATCCAGGAGTCCTAAGATGACTCTTATAAAGCACTTAGCATCTGGTTAGCCAGGCAGTAATTGGCAAAGTACTGTTGGCACTGTCAGTAATAAAAATGACTATTAAAAACCCAGGTCTCTTGAATTCCACACACATCCAGGAATCCATCCAGGAATCCATCCAGGCCTCCTCAGGGCCACACAAGAGATGAGCTGTGGAACTCAGACTCATTTTCGTTTCCCTTCCAAGAAGAGACTTCAGCCCCACTTTAAGCCATCTGTGGCTGCTGACTCTTCTATCTACTAAGCACTCTTCAGAATCCACCATTCTTATTCCCTTCGCAGACCTCAGTGCCCCAGATTGTGGGGGGGAGCTTGAATCCCGTGTGGACTTACCTCTGCACTCTGAGCTGTATTTCCAGTTTGGAGAGGGCTGATCTGGTGACAGATGCATCACCGGGGAGGATCACACAACTGGGGCTTTATTCCCTAACTCTTCTTTTTGAACCGAGAACTTGCTGCCATGAAGTAGACTCAGAGACTAAAACTTGATCTTTCTATTTGGAAACAACAGCAGGACATAGGGCACCGGCCTTAGAAGTTCCCACCAGGTCTCCCAGGTGGGCATGAATGTAACTGTGGCCGAGAATTCATGACCACGGCTGGTAAGAGGAAGGGAAGTCCTTCCAAGGATCTCACCTGATCTTTAGCTCCACTCTACCCTACAAGCGAAATCAGTTGAGAGGTGACCTAGCTGCTGCTTTCCAAGGCCAGTGCCTGGAGATAAGGCTTTCAGCAACCTAGCCTGGGCAACACGAGGACCTCAGTGAGGTGACCCATCTGTCACCTTCTGGATCGCAGCAGACCTATCCATGTTGATCCGGCTGAGTGGGGAGGGAATGTTTATTCATTAGTTCTGCTGGGATTGTCTCATCTCCCACACAGTAAACAGAGGGTTCACAGCTGGAAATAGAAAAGGCCAAAGTCCCAGGATCTGGGGAGCAAGTTCTTTTTTTTTTTTTTGAAACTTTTTATTAATCTAACACTGCTGGGTCGGCAGATCACGGTATCAGGAGGAAGTCTGGTCAGGTACCAATCAACAAAGCAGAATAACAGGTTTGGCAGGCTGGATTTGAGTAACTCTTTACTGAAAAGGAGTTATTACTCACTCTTGGAATGTCTTCTCTTAGCTGTAATATTTTCTCTGTGAGCCCATTTTATTAGCACAAGAAGCTTTCAGCCTGACTCTAGGGGTGTGAACTTAGAAAGCTGGAAACAGAAACATAAGTGGCTTTTTCGTGGCTTAATACTTTAATAGGATCTGAGGTCATGGTTGGGAATGGCGTGCGAATGCACACATACATGTGTCCGCACACACATACACGCTATTCTGCTGCCCCGGGGCATGTGGTCTTTAGTGACTGGCTTTCCCTGCAGAAAAGGGAAACACATTTATAAAGCACGGAGTTTGTGTTAGCACTGGACAATGTGCTTTCATTATGTTATCTGATAGGATTTAATTTCAAGGGTTTTTTTTAACTGATGAGGAAACCAAGACCCAAAGTGGTGACATAATCTGAACAAAATTGCATAGTGAATACATGGCAAAGATAAGATTTGAACACAAATCACCAGATGCCAGAGCTTAAATTCTTCCTGTTGAACACACTGCTTGTACCTATGAGACTTTTGAAATCGTGGCCTGAGTGTCCCAAGTTCCCAGTAACTCTCCTATTGCAATTGATAAGCCTGAGTTCTTCAAATAAGTACTCCAAAGCACCAATATGTAGCAAGACTTCCCACATACAAGGGACAGCTCCTTGAAAAGTTGAATCTTACTGTGTGCAATTTATACTTCAAAGAATATACATGACTTTTAATAAACATGTTTGGGATAAAAAGCACCTACAAAACAAAAATAAAATGATCATCAACTCAATTAAAAAGTACAATGAGGGGCACCTGGCTGACTCAGTCAGGAGAGCATGTGACTCTTGATCTTGGGGTTATGAGTTCAAGCCCCACATTAGGTGTAGAGCTTACTTAAAAAGTAATAATAATTAAAAATCTTGGGGCACCTGGCTGGGTCCGTCAGTTAAGCATCTGACTTCAGCTCAGGTCATGATGTCAGGGTCCTGGGATCGAGTCCCGAGTCTGGCTCTGTGCTCAGCAGGGAGCCTATTTCTCCCTCTCCCTCTGCCCCTCCCTGGCTTGTGTGCAATCTCTTCCTCTCTCTCTCCCTGTATCTCTCTCTCTCTCAAATAAAGAAATGAAATCTTTTTTTTTTTTTAAAGATTTTTATTTATTCATTTAACAGAGAGAGAACACAAGCAAGCAGAGAGGCAGGCAGAGGCAGAGAGAGGAGCAGGCTCCCTGCGGAGCAAGGAGCCCGATGTGGGACTCGATCCCAAGACGCTGGGATCATGACCTAAGCCAAAGGCAGTTGCTCAACCAACTGAGCCACCCAGGCGTCCCAAGAAATGAAATCTTTAAAAAAATAAATAGTGAAAATGAAATATAAATGCCCACTAAACACGCAAAAAGCTACTCATCCTCAGTATGAATTCAAACTAAGGGATGCATGGGAGTTTAGTCGTTAAGCATCTACCGTTGGCTCAGGTCATGATCCCAGGGTCCTGGGATGGAGCCCCACATCAGGCTCCCTGCTCAGCGGGAAGCCTGCTTTTCCTTCTCCCTTTCCCCTGGCTTGTGTTCTCTCTCTATCAAAGAAATAAATACAATCTTAAAAAAAAAAAAAACTAAACTAAAAGTCACTGAGGTTTATTTATTATTTATTGGATTGGTAAAAATCCAAAAGGTTGAGAACACTTAGATTAGCCATAAATGTGGGTAAATAGGAACAATCATACATTACCAGTATTGGACTCGTTCCTATTGAGGGCAATTTGGTCATATCTACCAAAATAACATATGCATATACCCTTTGACTCAGCAACTTCATTTCTAGGAATTTATTTTACAGTTATAGTTGCAGGTGTGCAAAATGCTGTCTACACAAGGTTTTTCACTGAAGCAGTACTTGAAAGAAACCTCAAAATTCTGAAAAGTTAAATGTGCATCAATCAGGGCCTGGTTAAATAAATTATGGGACATCCATATAGTGGAACACTCTGTAGCTATAGAAAAGCATGAGAAATATGTTTGTGTACTGATGGGAAAAATCTCCAAGACATATTATTGATTGAAAAAGTAAGACAGGGGCACCTGGGTGGCTCAGTGGGTTAAGCATCTGCCTTCAGCTCAGGTCATGATCTCAGAGTTCTGGGATCAAGTCCCACATTGGGGGGGGGGGGTCTCTGCTCAGCAGGGAGTCTGTTTCTCTCTCTTTGCCCCATCCCACCACTAGTGTTCTCTCTCTCTCTCAAATGAATTAATGAAATCTTTTTAAAAATGAAAAAAGCAAGACACAGAACAATGTATACAACAGATATCATTTACATAGAAAAAGAAGAGAGATACTACATATGTGTATTATCTTGTAAATTGCATTCAAAATCTCTTAACAGAGATGCAAGTAAACTAGTAACAGTGCTTATCTGTAGTGGAAGGTAAAGGTGGGAGGGATATATTTCACTGTATGTATACCTTTTCAAAATTCTGATGTTTAAACTTCATGAATTTTTAAAATTAAGTATGATTGTTTTTAAAATAAGGGGAAAAAAGAAAAAACAATGTGGTGTTGGGGGGAAACCACATGTCCTGGCTACACTGTGGGACTGTCTCCCCAGTCCATGCTCTACAAGCTGCTTTCTTGAGCAGATAGACTCTTCATTAAATGACACGCAAATAATATATAGTCTCCTAAACCAACACCTGTAAACGCATTCCCCCCCAAATCCTTGCAATCCTGTGATGGAGTGTAGCTGCTTTGTTAGATGTTCTCAGACTGCAAGTGATTCAGCCTGGTCGATGACTCGAATCTAAGCTCCATCAACATCAATGACACTTGAAAAAGCAGCTTTTAGTCCTGAGATTTTTATTCCTAAGAATCCCAATGCTCTTGTTCCTTATCTCTTGGATATCCTTTAAAACCTTTCATTTGCTCATCAAAAATAAAGTCTGTTTTGGCTTCTGGCTTTCTGAGTTTAAAGAAGAAAAATTTGCTCATTTCATTCTGGTACTCGTGTAAAGTCCTTGGGATTCACAACCTGGAGATAGGCAGATATTTCTTTGGACATAGAAAGCAAATAGCCATTTAAAAATTTGATAAGTTAGGCTTCATCAGAATTTAAAACTTCTGATGACAAGACACAGTTAAGAAAATGAATAGGAAAGCCACGGACTGAGACACTATATATTCATAAAACATTTATTTCACAAATGATTTGTATTTGAAATATGTATTTTTTAAATTTTAAAAAAGTTTTTATTTATTTGAAAGAGACAGGAAGGAAAGAGAGTGCAGGGGGAGGAGCAGAGGAGCCCAACCTGGGTCTCCATCTCAGGACCCTGACCAGAGCTGAAACCAAAAGTCAGTCAGACTCTTAACTGACTGAGCCAGCCAGGCGCCCTGAAATGTATTTTTAAAAATCAATAAGAGGGGCACCTGGATGGCTCAGTCACTTAGACATCTGCCTTCTGCTCAGGTCATGATCCCAGGATCCTGGGATCAAGCCCCACGTTGGGCTCCTTGCTCAGCCGGAAGCCTGCTTCTCCCCCTCCCTCTGCCTGCTGTTCCCCCAGTTATGCTCTCTCTCTCTCTCTCTCTCTCTCTCTCTCTGTGTCAAATAAATAAATAAATAAAATCTTTTTAAAAATCAATAAGAAAAGGACCCCGCAATATTTAATGAGCAAAAGACTCAGACACTCATAAAAAGTGTATAAAAGACCAATAAACCCATAAAAAACTGCTGAAAATGTCATGCATTAGGGAAATGTAAATTAAAATTGCAATGAGGTACCATAGCAAACTCACTTTAATGGCTAAAATTAAAAAGATAGAAAATACCAAACCTTGGCAAGGGTGAAGCACCTAGCGTACCCATTTGTTGCTGGCAGTAGTGAAAAATGGCACAACTGCTTTGAGAAAATGTTTGGCAGTTTCTTACAGAGTAAATACACACCTACCCTCTGAATCAAGAATTTCACTCTTAAGCAATTATGCAAGGGAAATGAAATATATGTCCTTTCAAAGACTTGTCCAAAAATGTTCAAAGAAGTTTTTCTTCCTAATAACCTCAAGCTGGAAACAACCCAAATGTGCATTCCAGTAGGATGGTTAAACAAATTCATACAATAGAAAGTTAGTCAACCACGAAAAGGAACAAACTATCCATACACACAACAATGTGAATGAACTTCATAGATAAAAACATTATGCTGAACCAAAGAAGCCAGACACAAAAGAGTGCACCCAGTTTGTTTTTAATCATGTGAATATCTAGAACGGAAAAATATAATTTATGGTGGAATAAAATGAAAAAATTGGTTGCGTCCCAGGGAGTTAAATTGCTGAGGCAATGAAGATGAAGAAAGTACTCTATATTTTGGTAGGGATGTGGGTCTTGTAAATGTGGGCATGTGTCAAAACTCATCAAATTCTGCACTTAAAATGTGTGCATCTCACTGTCCAGCACCGCCCCCCAAAAAAATCTGTAAATAACTATACTTGACCTATACTTGGTAGAGTAGGCTTGCATAAATGAGAAAATATGCTGAGGGTAATGGGAGCCAGTTTTCTCACAGTTGGATAAAGGGAGTTACAAAGAAGGGGGAATATACCATGTGATATTGGGTTGGAGGTATCAGTATTGGATCCGAATTGGAGGTATCAGTATGAAATTGTGGTTTTATACACATTTTCTGGCTTTGTCCAGTGAAAGAGCCTGGAGAAGCAATGACATCAGTTGCAATGAATGTAGATAGCAGCCAGATCTTGGTTTCTTTCTTTTTTTTTTTTTAAATCTTTTTTTTTTTTAAGATTTTATTTATTTATTAGAGAGAGAGAGAGTGAGAATGAGAGGGGAGAAGGTCAGAGGGAGAAGCAGACTTCCCGCAGAGCCGGGAGTCCGATATGGGACTCGATCCCGGGACTCCGGGATCATGACCTGAGCCGAAGGCAGTCGCTTAACCAACTGAGCCACCCAGGTGCCCCAGATCTTGGTTTCTAAATACCATTCTCCAACAAGGGAATCCAGGGGGTCTTGCGGAACAGGTTTCTGCAAGAAAAGAATAAGATGAACCAGAAATATCTTCTTGTGCCAAAAAGTAGGAAAGTACTCAACAAACTGGGGCTATATTAAAAGAACACAGGAGAGACACCCAGGTGGCTTAGTCAGTTAAGCGATTGACTTTTTTTTTTTTTTTTAAGATTTTATTTATTTATTTGACAGAGAGAGAGAGAGAGATCACAATTAGGCAGAGAGGCAGGCAGAGGGAGAGGGGGAAGCAGGCTTCCTGCTGAGCAGAGAGCCCGATGCGGGGCTCCAACCCAGGACCCTGAGATCATGACCTGAGCCGAAGGCGGAGGCTTAACCCACTGATCCACCCAAAAGCGACTGACTCTTGATTTCACTCAGGTCATGATCTCAAGGTCCTGGGATTGAGCCCAGTGTCGGGCATTGCGGTCAGCATGAAGCTTGCTTGAGATTCTCTCTCTCTTTCTCTCTCTCTCTCTCTCTCTCTGAACCAGCCAAATCTGGGATAATCTGAACATCAGAAATAAATAATGGTGTTAGTGGATTATAGCCCATTGAATCAAATAAGAATTCATGAGTCTATTCTGAAATAAATAATTATTTTTTTTAAGTACGTTCCCCACCCAGCATGGGACTTAAACTCATGACCCTGAGATTAAGAGTCACATACTCTACTGCTGAGCCAGCCAGGTGCCCTGAAATAAATAAACAAATGAATAAGTAAATAATGGAGAAGAATGAGGAGCTCTTCCTTATAATAGAATCATATGTGTTAATATAGAAGGAATGATGGAGTTGGAAAATTATCATGCATCTGGAAACTTGAGAGTTAAAGCGTGATGAGGAAAACTCTCCAAGTATCTCCTCAAAAATTACTTTTTAGATATTAAGGGGAAAATAATAAGTTTACCGTGGAGAGATCTGACAGCTTCCACTTAACCAAGTGATCAAAATAAACATTATGAATCTTGGGACAGAGAAGCGTCTGAAATCATATTATATTCCTGTCAAAATGCATAATCTGAATGTGAGGTTGAAGGAACACCAGCCAAACAAAAAATTATTCTAATTCTACAAATAAAAAGCTGCATTTTTCAAAAGGTCAAGAAAGGAAAAGTAAGGCTGAGCAAGTGTTCCAGATTAGAGGAAACTAAACACACCAAATAAATGCAAAGTATGATTCTGAACTGAACATTAGTTTGAGAACATAAACAGGTGTAATGGATGCTATCTGGGCAAATATTTTGAATATGGACTGTATTAGTTTCCTATGGCTGCTGTCACAAATTACCACAAATTTGGTACATTAAAATAACACACATTTAGTCTCTTACAATTCTGGAGACCGGAAGACTGAAATCCATTTCACTGGGCTGATACCAAGGTGTTGGCAAGGTCATATTCCCTTGGTAGTGGTAAAGCACACAATGTCTCCAACTTACTTTTGAATAAATCAGAAATAGGGCAAGATGTAAATAATTGGGAAATCTGGGTAAAGGGTTGTACAGGAACTCCTTGTACTATTTTTGCGACTCATCTGTAAGTTCGATTATGCTAAAATTTAAAGGTACCGGAAGAATAACTGTTAGGGATAATAGAGACAGGGTTATAAGACTAAATTTTCATGCCAATTCTAAGGTCAGAGGGATAGTTTCCGAATCCGAGGTAGGAAAATGGGCTGGATAATAACCCTTCCTTGCCTTTGCATGGCGCTCATTTCTGAAATTATTTCACAGTGATTGTCTTATATGACCTTTGCAAAAAGCGGATATTTTTAGTACCAATGGACAAATGAAAAACTGAGTCACTCACCTAAGATCCCACATGAGGTTAGTGGCAGAGTTGGCGATTAGAGATTCTCTCCTGATTCCGTTGTGCTGATTGTAAGGAAGCGTTTAAGAGTGGCTGAGGTCAGAAAGACCTGAGCTCAAATCCTGGCTACTACTCAAGGTAGGTAGGTCACGCAATAATGACAAATGAACCCCGAAAGGCCAGCAGCTTAGCACAACCAAGCTAAGGTTTGTTTATTGTTCCCATTATAGTGTAACGTAGGCCTGTCAGCTCCCTTGAGAGGCTCTCCTCCAGGCAGTTATTTAGGAGATCTGGGCTCTGTCCTTGCGCGGGAGAAGGAGGCAAAGTAGTCCTTAGCTTTCAGGTGTGCCGATGAGGAAGAGAAAGAAGTGCAGGTGGAATGTTTTAAACCTGAAAATGGGGTACATCGCATCTACATTCGATTGAACAGAATTCAACCACGTGGTCCCATCTAAACGCCTGGAGATCTGGAAAATGTAATCTTTCTGTGTGGTCCACGGGAAAATAAAACCAGTTGTGTGAACAGCCAGCTTTGGCTCTGCCATACTAGCTATGTAAACATGAACAATGTACTTAAACTCTTTCAAGGTTTTCTCATTCATTGAATGGAGACAGACTACGTAGGGTTGTTGTATTAAATGAAGCTCCTAATGCCACCATGACATGGGTAGCACAGGACCTCACACATAGGAAACCATAAATGCGTGCGATTAGGATTCCACAGCTTCTCATGTCTCTTAGAGTCTCCGTTATGTCAATTTCCTGGCTGGTGGTGGAGTTATTCATGCCAAACCTTTCCACGTGCTGCCCATTTGTACCTTGCTCTTTGACCACAAGGCAATGGACATTAGTCTCCTCAAAAAGGAAGATCAAGGCCTTGCAGCAGAGCCTGTATGGCGGGATGCAAAGTGAAGAGCAGTGGGTTACAAGGTGTCATTTGGGAAAACGTATCTTAATTCAGATACTTGAGAGTGGTGCAGGCACCACCGAATCTCCTGGGGTTGCTGAGATGGCCCCTCTGATTCCTCTAAACAACAGGTGTTGACAAACTTCCAACAAAGTTGGCTAAGGACTCTATTCTCTAGTCTGGAATTTAGAGGGAAAGGAAGATGTGGTATCCAAGAAAGGTCAGATGTAACATCCGTCCAGAGTTCATAACTTTCCCCACACTCAGAGCCACAATAGGTGGCCCAGCTGAAGCCTGTGCAAAGAGACCCAACTGGGGACAATCTGGGCCTCCTGGTGACCTGAAAAACAGAACCCTGGAATTCATGAGCATGGGTAGCATGGACTCCAAAGAGTCATGCGTGGCCATTTCTTTTCTCCCAGATGGAAATGTCCCTTTCATTCTGGAAATGTCCCTTTCATTCTGGAAATGGGCACCTGGGGCCGGAATTTGAGAACTACAGCTTACATAGACCTCACTCTATTTCCTGTACACAACCAAATTTGACCCAACACAGAGGGTGGTTTAACCTTCTACCAATCATCCAGAGTTGAGAAGTTTGGCAAATTTGGTAAACAATATAATTGATAAAGGTGTAGCCAAATTAATCCTTTCTTAGATCAGTGGATGTCCCAGATTTGAGAGCAGAGTAAAGCAAAAACTCACGACTCCAGATCAAAATATGAATCCACTTGAAACAAAGAGCAACTTTCATTGAAATCTTAACTCAAGCATGCAACTTCTGGTCTTTCTTACGAAGTAAGAAATTTTTCCCAATATTTCCAGTGGTTAACGGCAATCCCTGGACTTCTTGTGGGTCAAATCGAAATGAGTGCGTTCAGAAATCCTCTCATCTCCATGCAAGACCAGAGTCCAGACAGCCTTCCGCCAGGGTCAGTGTTAGGCCCTGATTAACTTTGCTATGTTTGCTGACTAAACTCCCTGACTTCTAGGACTCTGGACCTTACCTGTCTCAACCTGTGGTTCTGTTCCACTTTTCTCTTACTTTAGTGATCTCTGCGGACTTGGACTTGACTCCTTTCTGCTGGTTTTTGCCAGATCCTGGAAGTCTTGTTTTCCTACCACTTATCAAGGGTGGCTCCAGAACGTCTGTCATGGGGATTCTTACATGGGGCAGCCTCTTTGGAAGGTGGTTAGGCATGTCTCCCTCCTTGTGCAATTTTAGGGGCATCCCTTACATGGTATTTCATATAAATGATACTTCTTGGAATTATGGAACTTAGGGACTTTGAATTTCAGGAAATTGTTATGAAGTTGAATTTCCCTAGCACTTTTTCTACTTAAACTGCATATTTACTTGGAGTTGCTTGATGAGTAGGAGGCTAAAGCTCTCCTCAACCACCTCTTGGTGCCACCACTACCCATCCGTGACCAGAGGTGAAAATAAAGTGTGGAGAAAATTTATGGCAGTTTGCAGCTACCATCAACACCTTCCGAAGGGTCAAGAGGTGACACAACAGAAGTGAGACTAAAATGAAGACTAGAGAAGAAAAGAAAAAATAGGAAGAATTTTCCAGAGGCAATTCTGCATGTACGGACTCTTAATTCCTCCCTTCTACTGGTTCCAGAAAGGATGGTTCATGAACCCAGATCCGTTAAAACATTTTTCTGGAAAAGGAAAGCAGTATGGGGCCATGATTCAGGTGACTCAAGTTCACATTCTTTTTTTTACATTTTATTTCTTTATTTGAGAGAGATAGAGCATGAGCTGGGGGAGGGGTACAAGGAGAAGGAGGAGACTCCCCACTGAGCAGGGAGCCTGAAGTGGGGCTCATCCCAGGACCCTGGGATCATGACCTGAGCCGAAGGCAGCCGCCTAACCAACTGAGCCACTCAGGTGCCCTCAAGTTCACATTCTAAGTCCTGTAGCTCCAGTTACTTAATCCTGTGAAACCTGCTTCCCTCTCCCAGTCAGTCAGTCTCCTGGTCTGTCAGTGACCCAGACCACCTCACAGGTTGTTGTGAGGCTCGGCCAAGATAGTAATGTGAGAGTGTAGTGATTTGGTTTGTAGGGATTTGGTTTGTAACAGATTTTAAGTTTCAGGCTCTAGAACTTTCTGGGCTTCTCGGAATTTCCTAAAAAAATTTTAGGGAACCTGACAATCATTTCAAATGCAACTTGTTTTTGTAAACTCCCCTTCTTCCTCCCACATATATCTGTAGAGAGTGTCTGTAAAGTCCCCATTTATAAGGGCAGTGCCTTTGGGGGAAAGGCAGAGCTGACACTTCAGGTAACATCTTCTTTGTCCATAAATGGCTTCAACTCTCCACAGGAGTGAGATATGGGCTGGGCCTTTGGGAAGAAAGGAAAGGTCACTTGGAGGCCAGAGCTCTGCAAAGAAACTCAGGAACCTGATGGCAGGTGGTGGAAAACAAATTTAGTTTGCCTGAGGGGAAAAACCAGGCCCGACCATCTTTCAAAAATTTGGTTATGTGTCCCCATTCCTATCCAAAGGGTTGGAATCATTTGTTTTCCTCTCTGTGATAGCTGTATATCTTTGTAAGTGTGTATGTATAAATTATATTTAATCCAGTCCATTAACAAGCCACAAATGGATGGATTAGAGTTGGAATCTGAAGTTCGCCTGGAATCTGAGGTTTCAGTGTTTTATCAGCCTTCTGGTCACCTGTGAGAAGTAAAATATGAAGGGACCAGGAAAATACTGAACTTTTCTCGGGAGGAAAGCTCAGACTCTTTCCTTTCTATGGAGGAAGACTGGCCATTTTTGGTGAGCTGTGTTTTTCAAGATCTTAATTTTCAGTCTTAATATTTATTATCCAAACGCTGAATAAATAGCTTTTCTCTTGCTGCTCTGATGCTTCTTAATAAAACTTAAAAAAAATTAAGGTATAATTATATCCAATAAAGTGTGAAAGTCTTAAGCTTTTGATGAACTGGAAATGGGCACCTAGGGTCCATTTGATGAATTTTTACATATATATATATATATATATATATATATATATATATATATACACCTGCCTAACTCCAGATCAGGTTCCACTGAATGTTTCCAGCACTTGCGAAAGCTCTCTCATGGTTCCACCCAGCCTTGTCCTTCCTCTCCATCTTCCCAGATAATCAACAGTCCAGCCTCTATCAGCAGAAATTTGTTTTGCCAGTCTTATCAATGCGATCAGAGAGAATATGCTGTATGTCCTCTTTCAACATTATGTCTGTGCAATTCATTCATGTCGTTGCATAAAGCAGGAGTACATGTACGTATGTAGTATCCCACTGTGTGCAGAGTTCACACTTTGTCCTTCCTCCTGTTCATTGGCATTGGATGTTTCCCATCTTTAGTGATGATGAATTGCACTGCTATTAACTCATCCTTATATTTCTGTTAATGGACATAAGCCCTCTCTTCCCTTCGGTATATACCTAGGAGAGAAATTGTTGGATCAGAGTGTAAGCATGGTTTAATTCCAATGGGTAAAGACAAACAGTTTTTCAAAGTGGTTGTACCCATGTTTTCCCACCACAAATATGTGAGAGTTCTAGTTGTTCCACAGCCTTGCCAGTATTCAGTATTTCCATTTTTAAAAAACTTGTGCCATTCAACTTATTTAAAAAAAAAATTCTGAAACCCTAGGGCTGCTGGTAGAGAATGGAACTCTTGGTCTCAGAGTTGTGAGTTCGAGCCCCATGTTGGGCCTAGAATTTATTTTTTAAAAATATCAGTAAAGGGGCGCCTGAGTGGTTCAGTGGGTTAAAGCCTCCGCCTTCGGCTCAGGTCATGATCTCAGGGTCCTGGGATCGAGCCCCGCATCGGATTCTCTGCTTGGCGGGGAGCCTGCTTCCCCTTCTCTCTCTGCCTGATTCCCTACCTACTTGTGATCTCTCTTTCTCTCTGTCAAATAAATAAGTGAAAAATGTTAAAAAAATATCAGAAAAAAATTTTACCATTCTAATGAGTATATATCTCATTTGTGGGTTTTAATTTGCAACAAGCATCTTAAAAGCTACATAGGCTTATTAGAATTTTTGGATATTCCCTTTTGTGAATGCTTGTTTCAGTCTCTTACACATTTTACTATGGGGTTGTCTATCTTTTCTGTAGTTATTTGTAAAATTTTTTATAATATGTATTTTGGATTTGAGTCCACTATTGGATGCGTATTCAATATTGAATATATTGTATTCAATTGTGAATATATTTTTCTAGTCTGTGACTCACCTTTTCACTCTCTTAATGGTGTCTTTCATAATTTTAACATAGTTCATTTTATCAGTTACCTATTTTATGCCTGGTACTTTTTGTGTCCCACTTAAGAATCTTTTGTTTACTCCCACTTTTTTAAAAAGGAGAAAATCATTCTTTTCAAAAGTAAATGATAAAAATATTGGAACAGCTAGATTATCACAAAGAAGAAAATAATCACCCATAATGATACCATCCAGAGGTTATAACCTCTATTAACCTTTTTGGTACATGTTCTAGTACTTATAAATGCTTATACATACAGGTTTTTGGCGTGTTTTTTTTTTTTTTCAAAAAAAGTGGGATTATACTATATTTTTTTATTTTTTGAATTGAGTCTTTTTTTTTTAAGATTTTATTCATTTATTTATTTGGCAGAGAGAGAGAAAGAGATCACAAGCAGGCAGAGAGGCAGGGAGAGAAAGAATGAAGCAGGCTCTCTGTTTGGCAGAGAGCCTGATGCAGGCCTCGATCCCAGAACCCTGAAATCATAACCTGAGCCGAAAGCAGAGGCTTAATCCACTGAGCCACCAAGGCGCCCCTATATTTATTTTTTAGTTAACCTTTTTTTTTAATATTTTATTTATTTATTTATTTATTTATTTATTTGAGAGAGAGAGAGAGAGAGAGAGAACATGAGATGGGAGAGGTCAGAGGGAGAAGCGGGATCCCCGCTCAGCAGGGGGAGATGTGGGACTCGATCCCGGGACTCCAGGATCATGACCCGAGCCAAAGGCAGTTGCTTAACCAACTGAGCCACCCAGGCGCCCTAGTTAACCTTTTAAAACACATTTTATATAAACATCAATAAACACTCATCCTCATAACCTGTAATGATTATATAATAATCCATCATATGGATATGCCAGGAGTATTGTAAAGTTCACATAGTAATATGTGAATAAGCAATATCAGTTACACTAAATAGAACTGTCTCAAGGACTGAGAATCATTTGAGACATCTACCAAGGCAATGATACATAGTGTCAGGAATTCAATGTTGGTTCTGCTGCTAACTCCATGGCCATGGAAAAGTCACTCAATGTCTCTCCACCTTGGAATTCTCAATGTTAGAGAGATCAGAACACATATTTTCCAAGGCTTGCTCCAGATCTGAGTGTCTGGGGATTTACTCATCACAGGGGCTGTTGCAATGTATTCTTTTCTTCTCTAGTGTTTTGAGTGACTCACTTGTAATCCAAATGATTTATTACATCAGAGTAAACAAAAACCTTTGGGAACTGGGTGACAAGGTAATCATGTCCTTGGTGCAGAATGTAGGGGATATACATTGCAGCTTTACCTAAAATCAGCTGTGGTTGTGTGACCCTAAGGGACTTCCCTGGAGAGGAGCTAAGAAATGAAACTTTTTTTTTTTTTTTTTTTTTTTTTTTATCAGAAGAGAGGTAGTTTAGAGAGTTAAGGACTTTCAGGGGGGAAATCACTGGTATGTTTAACTCTCTAAAATTAGGGAGAAAGAACCCTAAATTAAAAAAGACACCAAAAAAGGTAAAAGCATAAAGATCTTTTACTAAGATATTTGGGCAGAGTTTGAAATACTATCAGATGAATTACACTTGAAAATATCTCCTTGAATGACCGGAATGACAATTAGGAGTCTGATTTGGACAGCAAAGGTCAGAAAATAGATTTTTGGTTGGTGCTCCTTGTTTGCCCCATCATGTGGACCGATCATCTCTCTGGGCCTGTGTCCCCATCTATAAAATAAGGAAATGACAGTATCTTGTAAGCCTGTCAAGATGATTAGGTGACAAAGGTGACTTGAAGCGAGTAAAGCCCTTTAGCCAGTCTTAGGATGTAGTGAGTACAATTTATTTTTTGTTTTGTAATTTTTAAAAATCAAGGTAAAATTCACCTTCCATAAAATTCACCATTTTAAACTGTATGATTCGGTGACTTTTCATATATACACGACATTGTACAACCACCACCACTAATTCCAGAACTTTTCCATTACCTCAAAAATAAACCTTGTCCCCATTAGCAGACACTCTCCATGACCCCTTCCCCACAACCCCCAGCAACCAGTAATCTCTATGGATTTACCTATTCCGGACATTTCATATAAAAGGAATCTATAACCTGTGGTCTTTTGTGATTGGCTTTCATTAACATAAACACTCAATATTATTGCTATTATTGTTGTTATTCCTGTTCCTATAGCTTGAGAACCAGATAGCATAATGGATATGGAACCTTTTTGTAAAGAAGAAATTGCTCTGGAAATCTAAGGACTGACTTATCCATTGAGGTATTCAGGCTTTTGTGGGAACAGAGAGATCATCACAGGGACTTCCTAGAGGGAAAATAAAATCATAAAATTCAGAGGCATGACAGAACTGAAAATATCCTCTATTATCCAAAAATAAATTACCCATTTGAAGAATGGTCAGCTAACTTTGTCCCTAAAGCTTTTCACTTGCTCAGTTAAGTTCTCTTTGCTGTGAGACTCGCCACCACCAGTCCAACTCATCAGTCTCCCCAAACCTTTGCACCACACTATGCCCGGATGTGGAAGCTGGAGGCAGGGCTGTGGAAGGTCTTAGGAGGATGCTGTCTACCATCTTCCACAGGCCAGCTGACCATAATGGCCTCCGACCCATCCCAAAGGGTTGGCGGAGGCCACCAACAGATCTGGAAGCAGACACTACCTTTGATTTCTAATCTCGCCTTAATTGTGCTCTGGTATAATACAGCAGAAGCTTGGAGTCCATTTTTATTTTACTTGTGTGGATTGTGACTCATTTGGGAATTTGCCCATTTAAATGGTCCTGCCCAAATGCAGAGAGCAATTTAGCAACACTCCAAACTCTCAGGATTATTAGCTCAGACTCTAAATAAAAAGTTGCTTCACTCGTAGAGCTAATTATTCTGCTTTGCATTGCCGTCCAGAGAATTTCTTGAAGGTTTAGGATCTCCAAAGAGTCTTCTAGGAGTTTGTTGTTTGACTTCTCTTCATGCCAAGTCACAGGTGACTTGGCCTTTACTGAGTGTTGCCACAGTCTTGTTCTATGTTCTATAGAACACCAGTCTATGTTCTATAGGTTGTTGTAGGGTCTATAGGTCCAGGCAGGGCTCTCTGGCTTTTGTCATTTGGTCTGGCGAGAAATGTAAGCATTTCCTACCAAGAGCAGAAGAAAGTTAAGAAAGATTGTTGAAATGCCTTTTCAATAACCTGTGTGATGCTAGAGGGTTTACCTCCCTGTTTTTCCCACCTCCCCTTGTTTGAAAAAAAAAAAATTTTTTTTTTCCTGAGTCCTGGCTTAGTCAGGACTGAGGACTGTGACTCTCGGGTTTGTGAGTTCAAGCCCCACTTTGGGCATAGAGTTTGCTAAAAAAAATTAAAAAAATTTTAAAGATTTTATTTATTTATTTGACGGAGAGGAGAGAGATCACAAGTAGGCAGAGAGGCAGGCAGAGAGAGAGAGAGGGGGAAGCAGGCTCCCTGCCGAGCAGAGATCCCGATGTGCGGCTCCATCCTAGGACCCTAGATCATGACCTGAGCTGAAGGCAGAGGCTTTAACCCACTGAGCCACCTAGGCGCCCCAAGAAATTAAAATTTTTTTAATTTTAAAAAATTTTTGAAGTGTCTCAAGAGGCAGTAAGGTATGGTTGTTAAGAGATCAGACTCTGAAGCCAAATTGCCTTCAAATTCTAGGATCACCACTTACAAATGACATTGGGCAAGTTTTCTCATCTGTATAATGGGGGTAATCACAGTAACTACCTGACTGGTGGAAATGGTTACATTAGTTAATACAAGTAAAGAACCTAATAGTGCCTATGACATAGTCAGCACTATGTATGTTTCTTTTACTTTTAATATTTTATTTATTTATTTGACAGAGAGAGAGAGAGACCACAAGTAGGCAGAGAGGGAGGCAGAGAGAGAGGGGGAAGCAGGCTCTCCACTGAGCAGAGAGCCCGATGCGGGGCTCAATCCCAGGACCCCGAGATCATGACCTGAGCTGAAGGCAGAGGGTTTAAACCACTGAGCCACCCAGGCAACCCACGTTTCTTGCTTATAAACATATACATATATATGTATAAGGAATACTATAACAAACATCCAAACCCTTACACACAAATCCTAACATTATGACAGATTTAATTTAGATAATTTTATTTTTTAGTTTTCTTTTTAAAGATTTTATTTTTATTTATTTTTTAATACTTTATTTATTTAGGGGCACCTGAATGGCTCAGTTTGGCTCAGGTCATGATCCCAGGGTCCTGGGATTGAGTCCTGCATTGGGCTCCCTGCTCCTCAGGGAGCCTGTTTCTTCCTCTCCCTCTGCCTGCCTCTTCTGCTTGTGCTTTCTTTCTCTCTCTCAAATAAATAAATACAATATTTTTACAAAAGATTGTATTTATTTATTTAAAAATATTTATTAATAAGAAGCAAAAATCTTTTAAAAATCTTTTATTTATTTACTCGACATGGAGAGAGAGAGAGAGAGAACACACACAAGTAGGAGAGGGTAGAGGGTGAGGGAGAAGCAGACTCCCCACTGAGCAGGGAGACCCACACAGGGTTCAATACCAGGGTCCTGGGATCATGACCTGAGCAAAGGCATAGGCTTACCCAACTGTGCCACCCAGGCATCCTTAAAGATTTTAAGTAAGCTCTACATGGGGGTGGAATCCAGACCTTCAAGATCAACAGTCTCACACTCCACAGACTGAACCAGCGAGGTGCCCCTAGATACTTTTAAAGATATAAAATACTACAGAAACAATTACATACACGCACATGTATATCTCTCTTATTACATTCCTTTCTTTTTCTTTCTTGAAATAACCATCCTCCTGAATTCATCACTTACTATATATATATATATTTTTAAGTTTGTTTACTTATTTATTTATTCATTCCTTCATTTTTAAGTGATCTCTACATACAATGGGGGGCTTGAACTCACGACACAGTCTTTCAGCTGAGCCAGCCAGGTGTTCCTACTTATTTTTAAAAGCTGATATATATGATTCCATAAGGATTGTAAACTATTGTTTCAGCTGTTTTTTTAACCTTATAAAAATCACGTCATATTGTACAAATTCTTCCACCACTATATTTTCCTTCAACCACATGGTTTTGAGATTTACCCATGTTGCACATATAACTAGTTCAGTCATTTTAATTGCTGTAGGTGTTTCATTTCATGATTATATCACAATTGATTTATCCATTTCTCTGTTGATGGACATTAAGATGGCTTCCAGTTTTTTGTTCTCATAAACATTGTTGCAACGAACATTTTTGTGTCTGTCTCCTTGCCACACATTTTCTAGGGCATATACCTGGAAATGGACTTGCTGGGATGTCAAGAAACGTGCCTCTTCCACTTTCTTAGACACTGCTAAACAGTGGTGCTGAGTGGTTGTCCCTATTTTAACTTTCCCAGTAGCGAATGAGCAGTCATCTGGCTCCACACCCTCAGCAATACTAATTAAGTTTGTCAGTTTCTTCATCCATCAAAGGGAAAAGAATGTTATGGTATGTTTCTTAAAGGTATTCTATAAATGAAGGGCATATCTTGTAGGAGGTCATTGCCAATCCACTATGTGTTGGGCATCAAGCTAAATGCTTTATATACATTCTCCTATTTGGGTCTCTTACTGACTGTAGTAGGCAGACCATAAGATTTAGAAGGAGAATTCATTATTCCAACATCACATGGCTGGTAGGCGGCAGGGCTGGAATTTGAAATCAAGTGTGTCAGGCTTCAGACCCCTACGATTACCTCAATGCTGATTTGCATGCATAATCTTTAAGAATGGCATTAAGTCAATTCTTCATGGTGGTGTTAAATTTCTGGTAGAATGCCTTCCAAGAATGAACAATCTGGAGAGATAATATGGCTGGCTACCATTTTGGGATATTTTTTCCCCAATTTTAAGTGGTATATCTTATGAATCATACAAGATTTTAATGTAAATCATAGAAGGTTTCCATATATATCGAGGGGAAAATGTCACCCACAATCTCATGACCACACTTGACACAATATTGTCACTGTTCACACTCTAGTTGTTTTTTAGTGTTTTTTTAAAGGAGGGTTTGTGGCCACCTTAGAGCTTGAAGTGATGACAACACCATGGATGAAAAGTTACCCATAATGAGTCATTTCTAAATGCCAGACATTTATGCTAAATTTTGCACATATGTTAATTCCTGTCTTTTAAAAAAAATTATTTATTTTTAGAGAGCAAGAGTGAGAGGGAGGGAGAAAGAGAGTGGGGGGAAGGGGCAGAGGGAGAGGGAGAGAGAGAATCTCAAACTGACTCCCTGCTGAGTGCAGAACCCCACGTGGGGCTCAGTCTCAGGACCCTGAGATCATGACCTGAGCCAAGAGTTAAGACACTCAACTGACTGAGCCACCCAGGCACCCGTCTTTTTTTTTTTTTTTTTTAGTTGAAATGTGATTCAAATACCAGAAAATTCAGCCTTTTAAAGTGCTCAATTCTATCCTTTTAGATGAGGAACTAAGAACTGAAACATTCTCCCGGGTACATGAAAGTTACAGAGATTCAATGTCAGTTGAAAGTCTGGCGCTTTGTTAACAGGAGAAGGGGGAGTAGGTGGTAAGTACAGTTCAAATGAAGTTAGGGGCGCCTGGGTGGCTCAGTGGGTTAAAGCCTCTGCCTTCGGCTCAGGTCAGGTCATGATCCCAGGGTCCTGGGATTGAGTCCCGCATCGGGCTCTCTGCTCAGCGGGGAGCCTGCTTCCCCCTCTCTCTTTGCCTACTTGTGATATTTCTCTGTCAAATAAATAAATAAAATCTTTAAAAAAAAATGAAGTTAGCCCTGTTGATATATTGAAGCCAGGTGATAGATATGTCACAGTTTATTATATTATTGTTTCTATTTTTCATATATGTTTAAAATGTTTCCGTAATAAGAAACAAAAAAAATTTTTTTAAGCATTATGCTTTAGGTATTGAATGAATTCAGGTCTCTGATGTGAAAAATCAACACAATACACTAACCTTATAAAACATCTTTTAGTATACAAAGCATTTCCATATTTCATCTCATAAGTACCCTCTGAGGTGTACCCTGCATGTGTTACCATCTCCATTTCAGAGGAAAGAAAAGTGAGGTTCAAAGCAGCAGATTTGGGACTTTATACAATCCTTTTTTTTTTTTTTTAAGATTGATTGATTGATTTGACAGAGAGAGACAGCAAGAAAGAACACAAGCAGGGGGAGTGGGAGAGGGAGAAACAGGCTTCCCACTGAGCAGGGAGCCCAACAAGGAGATTGATCCCAGGACCCTGGGATCATGACCTGAGCCGAAGGCAGACGCTTAATGACTGAGCTATCCAAGTGCCCCAAAGCCAATCCTTTTTTTAAAAAAATGTTTTATTTATTTGAGAGAGAGAGAGAGAGAACATGAACCTGAGTGGGGGAAGGGCAGAGGGAGAGGGAGAAGTAGGCTCCCCACTGAGCACAGAGCCAGATGTAGGGCTCACCCAGGACCCTGAGATCATGACCTGAGCAGATGTCAGACGCCCAATGGACTGAGCCACTCAGGTGCCCCTAACCCAATCTTCTGACATGGAATTCAGTGGCCTGTTACCTTTTATTTGAAACGAATACAGCCTTGTTGCTTTTTCCTGATTAAAAATAATATATCTTATTTTAAAAACAATTTAGAGGGGCGCCTGGGTGGCTCAATCGTTAAGCACCTGCCTTCGGCTTGGGTCATGATCCCAGAGTCCTGGGATCGAGCCCCACATCGGGCTCCCTGCTCTGCGGGAAGCCTGTTTTCCCCTCTTCAGCTCCCTCTGCTTGTAACCCCTCTCCCGCTGTCAAATAAATAAAATCTTAAAAAAAAAAAAAACAATTTAGAAAAGTTACAAAGACGAAAAATGTATATTCATGGTAACCCTACAACTCAGATAATTACTGTTAACATTTTGTTTATCTTCCAATTTTTTAATTCCGTACAAAAATGAAACATAAATTTTTTGGTAATCTTTTTCTCTTGAACAATTCGGTATTATAAACATGTTTCCATGTCAATAAATATCAATCTGGATTTATTATATTATGCTATTATAACTTACTTAACTAACCTCCTATTGTTAGACATTTAGATGGTTTCTAGTATTTCACTATTATGAACAATGGCCAAATAAACATTCTTGTACATAGCTCAGGTCACTCATTACATCATTTTCTTAAGATACATGACTAGGAGGGGAACATCTGGGTCAAAGTATTTGGAAGGATTTTGATACATTTGCAACCAACCTCAGAAAGGTTGTATGGGTTACATTTCCAAGCACCCAGTAGTTTGTTTTGATTTCTTTCTTCACCGATTCATAGTTGCTTTCCTTGAGACAAATGTAATTCATATATACCAGTGAAAATACAGTTCAGTTTATGAACCCATAGTCAAGATGTGCTATTGAGCAAACCACCAGTAAACAATTAACCATTTGTTTAAAGTAAGGATGTTCAAGTTTTCGTATATGTAAGAATCACCTGGTGATTCCTGGGCTCCATCCCAGACACACTGACTCGGGTTCTAGAGACCTGGGACCCCGGAATGGACATTTTAAAAAGAGTTCCCCTTCCCCCAAGTGACTCTGATGTAAGTAGTGCAGGAAATTACACTCAGAGAAGCATTGGCTTAGAATATACACATGGGAAGATTGGGAGTTTGATGGTTAGGGACCTTAGGACCTTGTTGTCATGTGAGGTCTGGTAAGAAATAAAAAATTCACTTTCTCTCTCTCTTAGACTCATTCATATCATTCTCTCTCTCTTTCACACACACACACACATCATGCTTTTGCAGAGAAAACAAACATTTTGCTTCGGCTGTCATGATCAGTTACAGAGACACATTTATTTATAGAGATTCTTCTTTAGGGCTTTCAGTTTTGTTTTGTTTTGCTCTCTTTTCCAAGCAAAAACCTCTGACATTGCTAAACAACTGAGCACCTGAAATTCACTTAATTCCCCTTTTCTGCAGAAACTGAGATCATCTTAAAAGTGGTTTACTAGGGGCACCTGGGTGGCTCAGTTGGTGAAGCATCTGCCTTCAGGTCAGGTCATGATCCCAGGGTCCCGGGACTGAGCCCTACATCAGGCTCCCTGCTCAGCGGGAAGCCTGCTTCTCCCTCTCTCTCTGCCTCTCCCCCTTGCTTGTGCTCTCTCTGACAAATAAATAAATAAAATCCCTCTCCCCCCCAAAAAAGCGGTCTCTCAAGTTCTGGGGCCAGGCAGGAGACAGACTGAAGGAGGCCAGCAAATTCTCTTGCCTCCGAAGCAGGGCCCTTGAGGTGCTCTTACGCTTGAGTCATCATTGTGGCCCTCTGAAATTCAAATTAACTTTTGAGGCATTTAACTTTTCAGGAAATGCTCACCTTTGCCTAGCTTCAGAAAATGGTTTTTACCGTTTCCCCCTGAAAGTTTATTTTTAACACCAAGGCTTCTTTCTGACAAAACCCTTCAGCTTTTGCATGCATGATGGCTTGGCTGGGGCTTTGTGCATGGGGCCCTCCTGGGCAGGTCTGCCTCTGGGAAGTGGATGCTGAGGGGAAGGCTGTGTCCCTGAGGCCTCGCTCTTACCCAGAGGCCTGCCTGAGGCCCACGATTGGGGACCCTGCTGTCTAGGGCCCAGCTACTGTATGGCTGCCCAAAGACGCAACTCTTACAGGCCCCTATGCTGAGCAGTGTTTCATCTCTTCAGGGTCAAGTCCGTGAAAACAATGTATTCATCTGACAGGTAGTAAATCCCTGCTAGTGTGAAAGGACCAAATAAGTGTTTTTCAGCCTCTTAAGCAATATAGTTCATCTATTCACTGATAGTCATTTATTATTTATGGCAAATGTTTCTCTCTACCTCAGGCTGTACACTGGCATGGAAACAAAACCAAAGGGTCAGTTTTAAAGGAAAAAAAAACTTTATTGAGGTATAATTTACATACAATAAAAGTCACCCATTTAAAGTGTACCATTTGAGGGGTGTCTGGGTGGCTCAGTCAGTTAAACATCCGAGTCTTGATTTTGGCTCAGGTCATGATCTCAGGGTCATGAGATCAAGTCCCACATCAGGCTCTGCACTCAGTAGGGAGTCTGTTTGAGATTCTTTCTCTCCCTTTCCCTTTGCCTCTTCCCACTCTGTCTCTCTCTAATTAAAAAAAAATTAAAGTGTACCATTTGATGACCTTTGACAAATGGATACACCCAATTAACCATTAAGGTAATTAAGATGTAGAGAGAGAACAATTCCATCAATCCAACCCAAAAAGTCCATTTATGCCCTTTTCCCAGTCAATCTCTCACCATCCATTCAAGTTTTCCTGCAACCCTAGGCCTCACTGGTCACTTTGCAATGCTTATAGCTTACTTTTGCCTGTTGAACTTCATATAAGTGAGATCTGCAATATGTAGTCCTTTATGTCTGGCTTCTTTTGTTCCAGATAATATTTTCAAGATTCATCCATATTATATGATAAATAGTTCATACCTTTTGATTGCTGAGCATTATTCCATTGTATAGATATACCAGGATTTGTTTAGCCATTTTCCTGTTGATAAACATGTTTAGGTGGTTTACATTATTTGAATACTAGAAATAGCTGCTATGAAGATTTATGTGTAAGTATTTGTATGGACATATGCTTTCATTTATTTGCAGTTAATACATTGGAGTGGAATGACTGGCTTTTATGGTAAGTCTATACTTAACTCCTTAAAAAATGGGTCAGTTATTAAAAAAAATCTCAATGTCAAGTCCATATATATGTTAAAAGCTCCAGTTTCCTGATCTTGGTAGTTCAGTTGAAAAGAATACTGTTTTAAGAGTCAGAAGTCAGAAAAAAAAAAAAAAGAGTCAGAAGTCAGGGGTTTAGCTTAAGCATTTACTTCCTGACCTAGATTTTAAAAAAGGGTCATATAGCTTCTCAGAGTTTCAGTTCCCTAATCTTTATATGGGGGCTAACAATTTCTTCCAACTATAAAAATTGGAAGTAGTCTCAGAATCCATCAATAGGAGACTGGTCAAGTAAAATGCATTCTTTTTTTTTTTTTTAAGATTTTATTTATTTATTTGACAGAGAGAGAAAGATCTCAAGTAGGCGGAGAGGCAGGCGGCGGGGGGCTGGGGGGAAGCAGTCCCCCTGCTGAGCAGAGATCCCGATGCGGGCCTTGATCCCAGGAGCTCGAGATCATGACCTGAGCTGAAGGCAGAGGCTTTAACCCACTGAGCCACCCAGGTGCCCCATAAAATGCATTCCTAAATTGGAATACTATATAGCCACTAAAAATGATTCTGTAAATGTATACTTATTGATGTGGAAAGCTGTTTTCAACATACTGTGAATGAAAGAAGCAAGCTAGAGAGGCAGGTACGATATGATATCATTGAGGCAAATTATACAGATGGAGAGTTATATGAAAGGTATATTTACTAAAATATTAATAATGGTATCTGAATAGTTGGGTGGATTTAGGGTGGGTTTTTTTTTTACTTTCTCCTTTATAATTTTCTATATTGCTTAATTTTATTTGCAATAAGCATGTATGAGTTCTTGCAAAATAATGAAGCTATTAAAAAAAAACCAATGCAACCTGTTTTTCTTGAGAATGAGATGAGAGAATGGATGGCTATGTTGAGAAATTGAAAACACTAATTGAAAACATTAGTGTTAGAATTAGTATTTGTTACCCCAATCTTTTCTGGCAGTATTCTAGAAATTATCGAAGAAACACAATTAGAAGCAGTAATGACAGCTCTGTAGAAACACAATCAGGTTGAACATGGAGAAAAGGTAAACTCCCTAGCACTGAAAGAAATCTAGAGTAGAGAAGAGGGCACAGGTTTCTTTCTGAGCTTTGGGCTTAAATCCTGGCTATCCTGTTGGGTGCATTATTTAAACTCTCACTCTCTATTTCCTTATCTGCAAAATGGGAAGAATAATAATATTGATTTCATTTGGCTGTGAGGATTAAATGAGTCAAAGTACTTAGAGTCCCAGACATTGGGCATATTGTAGGGGTTCATTAAATATTTGCTTCCTTTTTCTTCCTTTTCTTTCTTACCGTTAGGCTAGATGCAGGTAGCAACATGCTTTACACATTGTGACCCAGTTGGAGAGAGTGAAAAGAGTAATTATAGTAAAATAAGAAGGGTTGTGAGGTGTGTTTGTTTGTTTTTTACATGAGAGAGATGTGAAGAGCTGGTGTTTACTTAGATGATGTTTTGCCTCTGGTAGATTAAAGGGGCCAAGAAAAGATGAAAGAAGACGATGGATGAGGACTACATTCTTCTTGAAGTGTTTACGAACCATTTGCCTAGTGTTCTGTTTACTAATAAGAATCAATGGTCAGCTCCGTATAAAAAAATGTAATTTTTTAGAAATTATCTTCTTCCTATTTTGGAATATTGACGCAACATTGTGCATCTCTAAATATTTTCATTTTGTTAGTCACCATTATTCCTCAAAAGCGAAGAATGAGGATGGTCTAGCATCACACCTGCACTTTTTCTTACAGCTGTGCGATACTCATCTGGGTGTGGGACTTGACCTCATTAAAAATAATTACTTCTTCATTTACTATTCTGACCTAGCATGACTTGTAATTCCTTCTCAATATCACTGGCTTGGGCTTTCCAATTTTCAAATCATTTTTGTGGACAAAGAGTATGGAAATAAAATCAGGTTTTAGCAAAAAAAGAAAGAAAGAAAAACAAAGGGAAGAAAGAGAAAGGAGGAGGAGGAGAAGAAAAGAAAGGAGGAGGAGAGGAGGAAAGGAGGAGGAAGAAAAGAATGGACTACTTCTGGTTGTATCTAGGTCGGGGGCTTGGGGGATATGAGATAAAGACAATCAGGTTTTCTTTCACATTGTCCCATTCACCACAGTAAGAAAAAAAGAGACTCAGGGCATCAGATGCTTTTTTCAGAAGAGAAGATAATACAATAGGGTTGATGCCTCCTATTTTCATATCTCTTGAGTAGGGAAATAGAGTAGAGGAACTGGAAAAACCCCAAATGTCTGGTTCTTTCCCATCATGCTCTGGGTGGATGTTGAAAGCAGGAGTACTGCTCACTGTAGTAGGCTGCTCTTCAACCCCACCCATTCACTTCCCAGAGGAAATGCCCTCTCGAGTACCCCTTAGATATTATTTCCTTTACCTGGATTTACTTCTAGACATATTTCTGTGAGCAGAATAGAAAACAAGAGGCAATAAAGAGGAGAGCCTGGATCTCATAGCTGATAAAAGTCTCCCAAATGCATGCAAAAGAACAAAGTTGGATTCTTATCTTACGACATATAGTGAAAATGAACTCAAAATGGATTAAAGACCTAAAGGTAAAACCAAAACTATACAACTCCTGGAAGAAAGCATGGGGGAAAAATTTCATGACATTGGACTTGGCAAGGCTTTCTTGTATATGACACCAAAAAGTATAGGTAACGGTAGCAAAAATAGACAAATGGGATAACATCACACTTAAAACTTTTGTGCATCACAAAAAGATAAATATTGTATGATCCCACCTATATGAAGTATCTAAAAATTCACAGACACAGAAAGTAGAAGAGTGGTTTCCAGGAACTGGGAAGAGGAGAGAAGGGGAGTTGTCATTTAGTGGGTACAGAGTTACAGTTTTACAAGATGAAAAATTTCCAGAGATTGTACAACAGTGTGATTATACTTAATACTACTGAACTGTACGCTTAAAAATAGTTAAGATGGTGGCGCCTGGGTGGCTCAGTTGGTTGAGCGACTGCCTTCAGCTCAGGTCATGATCCCGGAGTCCCGGGATCAAGTCCCATATCAGACTCCCAGCTCTGCGGGAAGTCTGCTTCTCCCTCTGACCTTCTCCCCTCTCATTCTCAGTCTCTCTCTCTCTCTCTAATAAATAAATAAAATCTTAAAAAAAATAGTTAAGATGGTAAATTGTTGGGCGCCTGGGTGGCTCAGTTGGTCGAGCAACTGCCTTCGGCTCAGGTCATGATCCTTGAGTCCCGGGATCGAGTCCCGCATCGGGTTCCCAGCTCCATGGGGAGTCCGCTTCTCACTCTGACCTTCTCTCCTCTCATGCTCTCTCGCTCGCTTTCTCTGTCTCTCAAATAAATAAATAAATAAAATCTTAAAAAAAAGATGGTAAATTGTTGTGTTTTTTTAATCACACTTAAAAGTTTATTTAAACATCTAAATGACTTTGTTGCAATGTATCCCCTCTCTAGCCTCTTCTCTAAATCCTGTGGAAAATCATCCAGGGCCTGGGTAAGGACTCCTTGAGGGCCTCTCTGAACATCCTAGCCTACCCTTGACTCCCCACTCCTCCCAAGTCCTACTCAGTCTTCGTCTACTGCTCATTTGGCACTTGAGCACATGCTGCTTTGTATGGTTAGCTACTTTCATATAGTTATTTAAAGAAATGTATGTCCTTGTCTGTATGTCCTCCCCCATTGCCATATAAAACCTTAATATTTAGCAAGCACCTATGCTTACCTCTTTGGAACTTCCAGTCTTGGGGAAAAAGCACAGAATGTAAGTTTTGGTTCATGGTTACAAATACTAATTGTAGCCGTAGGTTACATTCCAAATAATTTTTTCTTTTGTTGTCTTACTATTTTGCTCCCCCCTTCAGTGATCTTTTTGCAGCATTCCCTATATAGAAATGAGTAAACTGAGGTCTACAGAGAAGCTGGTAATTTGTCCATGGTCACATAGCACAGGATATGGAGGCTATCTCTCTGGATCACTGTCCCTAACTCAGCCTTGCTGATAATAAGTCAGCAGGCATTTGCTTG
This sequence comes from Nasua narica, assembly GCA_028533885.1. Taxonomy (NCBI): domain Eukaryota; kingdom Metazoa; phylum Chordata; class Mammalia; order Carnivora; family Procyonidae; genus Nasua; species Nasua narica. The sequence continues at coordinate 94,369,639 of CM052802.1, read as the reverse complement.
CTCAGCTGGATAGCTCTTTGGACCATTAGCTGCTTCCTAGGTTTTGCAGCCTGCAAAGTTTAAGGCAGTTATATGGAGAAGAGAATGTCAAGAACTGAAATGAACTCATGTGTGGTTTTGTTTTTTTTTTAAGAGTTTATTTATTTCTTTGAGCAGGGAGCCTGATGTAGGGCTTGATCTCAGTACCCTCAGATCATGACCTGAGCAGAAGGCAGTCGCTTAACTGACCTAGCTACTCTGGCGTCCCAAAATGAACTCATGTTCGACAAGTCCCCAGGTCACCCAATTTTCTTTTCTTCAAAATGAAGTGTCTCAGGGCCCCTGGGTGGCTCAGTGGGTTAAGCCTCTGCCGTTGCTCAGGTCATGATCTCAGGGTCCTGGGATCGAGCTGCCCATCGGGGTGGGGGAGGGGAGCTCTGCAGAGGGAAGCAGAGCTAATCTCTGCTCTGGGGAGCCTGCCTCTCTCTCTTTGCCTGCCTCTCTACTACTCTCTGTCAAATAAATAAATAAAAATAAAAATAAAAATAAATAAAATCTTTTAAAAAATGAAATGTCTCTTGATGTTTTATGCCATGGTCATTTTATTAAAAAACTGAAAATACAGATGAAAATGTAAAAAATATCCATCATTCCCCACACTCAGAGATTGTCATCATAATACCTTGAAGCATATCCTTCCAGACATATCTTGCATTCATTCATGCATCTATTAGATTGGAGCATAGGTAATACTAGTGTTTTCTTATAGCTTTAACATTTAAGGGTAAATTATAAACACCTTTTTATCTTAGCAGAGATAATGGACCCATCAATTAAAAACCAAAGTTGATCTTTTTATTTCTTTAAATATAAAAAAGTATAAAAAATAATTAAAATTATTATTAATAATTCCCTATTAACATTTCCAACCTTTGGCTATGTGGTTGGGTTTATACAGTATACTCATTTTACAAACTGTTTTTTTCACCTAATATAGTATAGGCAAGTGTCATGGTAAAATTTCTTCAAATACATGCTTATTGTCAAAACTTTGGAAAATACAGAAAAATATAGAAAGAAAAACAGAAGTCTGCAATTTTTTTGTGTGATTCAATCAGTTGTAATATTTCAATGTATTTCTTTAGTTGTTTTACTGTGCTTACTAAAATGAATTATATCTACATTTTTAAAAAACCAGGATTATATTGTATTTACAGTTTTGAAGCAGCTTTTATTTATTTTTTAAGATTTTATTTATTTGAGAGAGAGAGAGCACATGGGGAAGGGGGAGGAGGCAGAAGGAGAGGTAGAAGTAGACTCCCCCCTAAACAAGGAGCCCAATGTGCAGAGAGCCTAATGTGGGGCTCGATCCCAGGACCCTGGAATCATGACCTGAGCCGAAGGCAGACTTTAAACTGACTGAGCCACCCAGGCACCTCTAATGTAAGGATTTTTTAAAAATATAATTAAATGTTCCTCAAAAATGAGTTTTCAAAGAGCTACATAAAATTCTACCTTACCAACATAGATTAATTTAAAAATGTTATTTAAAAATTTTATCTTTTTAAAATGACTATATGCTCAATGTAACAATTCAAGCAATACAGAAATTTAACATTGAAAGTGAACATTCCCCATAAATTGGGTTGCGAAAGTTAGCAAATAAAAATACAGGATACCGGGGAGCCTGGGTTACTCAGTGGGTTAAAGCCTCTACCTTAGGCTCAGGTCATGATCTCAGGGTCCTGGGATCGAGCCCTGCATCAGGCTCTCTGCTCTGCGGGGAGCCTGCTTCCTCCTCTCTCTCTGCCTGCCTCTCTGCCTACTTGTGATCTCTCTGTGTCAAATAAATAAATAAAATATTAAAAAAAAATACAGGATACCCCGTTAATGTTTGTGACATACTTATATTTAAAAAATTGTTCACCTGAAATTCAAATCTAACTGGATATCCAGTTTTTATGTGGCAACCCTACCATAAATCCACCTTCCTTAATCGTTGGTATATATTTCCCCAGATATTTTGTTATGTATATATTCCACATACATACATACATAAACATATACACTTAACTATGCTTTTAAGTAAATACAAAAGAGATCATACTATATATGTTTCACAGCTTGCTTTTTTAAAAAATACTGTCTTCCACATTTTTTTTAAAGATTTTATTTATTTATTCATTCAACAGAGAGAGAGAGAGAGAGATCACAAGCAGGCAGAGAGGCAGAGAGAGGGGGAAGCAGGCTCTCCGCTGAGCAGAGAGCCCAACACAGGGCTCGATCCCGGGACCCTGAGATCATGACCCGAGCTGAAGGCAGAGGCTTTAACCTACTGAGCCACCCAGGCGCCCCCAGTCTTCTATATCTTGTCATGTTAGTTCATATAGACCTATTTCATTTTTATTTTTTTAAAGATTTTATTTATTTATCTGAGATAGAGTGGGAGAGAGAGCACAAGCTGGGGGGGGGGTGCAGAGGGAGAAGGAGAAGCAGGCTCCCCACTGAGCAGGGAGACCATAGGGGGCCCGATCCCAGGACCCTGGGATCATGACTTGACCCTAAGGCAGACACTTAACCCAGCGAGCCTTCCCGGCAGCCCTATTTCATTTTTTAAATGGTGGTGTAGTATTCTATAGCATAAATATAGTATAATCAAATCAAAGCTCTATGATTGGTCATTTAGATTTAGATTCAGGTCTCTCATCTTTGTTTCGGTTTTCCCGTTTCTCTCTTTCTGCATTATCTCATTTTCATGAATACCCCACAAAGATGGTCCCTTTTCTGTATTTCTATCATTTACTTTCAAGTAAACAGCCCAGGCCTGTTCCACAAACTCAGTTTAGTTTAGTTCCAAATTCCGGAGAGAGAGAGAATCTGATTGGCTGATCCTAAGCCAAGCACCACCCTCTTGTCCAATCAATGGGGGCTAAAGGACAAGGCCATGTAGGGCAGACATGGCTGCTAGAGGCCACATAGAGGGTCATTAATGGTTTGCAGAAAAGGAGGTCATCACACATTGGATATATACCCAAAGATTTCTACTACAAGTTGCTATTATCATATCTATTTGGGCTCTGTCTGTTCTCTTAATCAGTTATGCTGTAGTATAATCTTAGTACTATCTGGTCTTGGCAATTCTGAATCTTAAGGACTTAGAGATCTGGAGACAATCTTTGGCTTCCCTGGTAAAATGAATCCTTTTCCTCCTAGACTTTCAACTTCCAGTGATAGAATGGTTTAACTCCTTTTAGAAACTTTGAAACTGACCTGGTCTGGAGATTTGGGAGTCATTTAGATTTCTTATATGAGATCACCAGCCCAAGAAATTCCGAAAGAAGCTGGCTGGTCTTGGGCATATTCCAGGCAGCGGCATCTCCAGGCATAGCTCCCGACATTGTTCTGAGATACTACCTAGAAGCCCTCTTGGAATACTGCCATCAGCTTTTCCTCTTTAGGGTAGTGCTCAGCAATTTGTCCCTTTGTCTCTCACACAGTCCTTCTCCGTGCCTTCTTCCTAACAAAACAAAACAAAGTTGCAGAGCCATTTCAGCAGAACCATATGTGTTAATAACCTCTCTGATTCAAGTGGAAACTTACATTTCTTTGAGTGTCCTGATTGGGTAACAACTCATTTTCTCCATTTCATACCCCATTTCATGAGAGAATCATTCAATGGATGGTTGAATGATTCAATGGAGGTTCGTTTTTCCTTCATACCTAATGTGTCAGCCGCCTTGGTCAGTGTTTTTGCATAGTGGATGGGAACAGTCAGTTCTTTATTGTGGGTGACTGTGCCAAGAATTGCAGATGTTTAGCATCCTTGGTCCTCAAGGAATTAATGGCCAGGGATGACCACTTCCAATCTTGTGAGAACCAAAATACCCCCACAGTGTTTCAGAATGCACTTGAGGAGTAGTTGCACTCCTTTGAGATAACTTCTGCCGTGAACAGAAGTTCTAAGCCACTTGGGTCTCTTATTTGCAAGCATCTCTTTGCATTATGTGGACTATTTATGTGTGAGCTAGTATACCCCTAGCACTGCATGGGGTTGGCCAAAAGTTGTTTCTTAGGTCGTCATTCTAATGGAGTTGTCAGGTTCCAATAACATTTTCTTCTTTTGGATTCTTGGCCAACACATCTTTAATCCATGGGTATTGCAAGTTTACTAGTTTTAGTTAATAGACTAAAATCAATTTCTGATTATTTTGTATGTAAGGCCAAATTGAACTCAAAGCACAAAGAGAATTGTAGCAGGATATAGTGGACAGAGTGGTAGACTGGGAGTTTAGAGATCCCTTACTAGCTGTGTAATCTTGGGCAAATCAGTTCCCCTCTCTTGGTTTCAATTTCTTCCTTTGTAAAATGGGGAGGTTGGGCTAGACGGTCTCAGTTTCTTTCAAATCTAATATTGGGATTTTTTTTTTAATAATCTGTGTCCCCATTCCATCATCCAGAAGATTGAGACATGTTTTCACCTCTGAGAGGGACAGAATTTTCCTTAATACTGGCAAAATATTGCAACATTGTGGCCACCCAAAAATTACGCCCTGGCAATGATCTAAGCTTCAACATAGGTGTTAGAGGCCTAAGACCAGTTTCTTATAAAATGTTTATAACTACTGTAGAGTATGAGTTCATAAGTATTATACCTGTATGTTGTTAGAGTTGTCTCCCATAAGATAATCATTTTGGATAGAAAAAAAAATCACTGGAGAAAAGAAAGTGCACATATTCCATATTTTAATAGAGGACAAGAAAGGAAAATGAAGTAAGAAGGGGAACCAGGTGAAGAAGTGACCTGGGCTACAAGTACCATTGTCTATTCTCATAGTCATCTTATGTTTGTGGCCACAGTAGTTATCATTCCTTGAAGTGTTTTTTATCATTCCTTGAAGTGTTATTTATATGCTTACATATTTTATCTCATTTAACTCTCACAGCAATCCTATCCAGGCAGGCACTGTGATTATCAATAATTGGCAGAATGAGAATTTGAATCCTAAATGTGTGTGACCCAGAAACCAGGCTTTTAAAACCATTCTATTTTACTAAGTCTTATTTGGTACCGGGACAAAAGGAGGCAAAATGCTTTCCCTTTCTAAAACCTCTTGCAACCCAGACTCTTATTCTAGAGCTGTCTCCTGTTGCAATTGTTATGGAAAACATACACAATTAGGAATCTGAAAGGTTGGTTCTGGTTTTACTGCTCTATATTTTTGGACAAGACATCAAAGCTTTCTGGATCTCACTTTACATATTTGTAAGACAGAGAGCTACTTGAAGAGAGAACGCCATTTCTTACTCACATTTTGCCCCATGGATGTTGGGCTAATTGGAATGCAGGGGGTAGACAAGATGGTCCCTTTGCTGTGTTTCTCATTCTTTGATCTTGAAATGGGGCAAGTGTACCATATGCACAGCAATAATTTGCTTTCTATTTTAAAAACAGGAAGGCATGCCAAATCGTGACTTAACCTTTATCTTGAGAGGGTTGGTCTTGACAGAATGGGTGGGAGATTACGTGTGTTGCTGTCTGGATCTGGGATTGACGTTGGTATCCCTGCCTCCTTTACTTTCCAGAGACTTGATCCTACTGTTGCATAACAGAAACAGCACTGATAAATTGTAGTAACCACTAAGAAAGGTGGCTGGGAACCAAGGATTCACGGCACTATCGATCCAGGAAAGCAGCTCTTTAAAACTTACGCAACCAAGCCCTTCCAGGGCGAGGGACAAACTCCTGGCCAGGAAGAGTGTGTCCTGCGTGTACTTTGGTACTTGACCTTGCCCTAGTCTCTTCTTCCAGACTTGTTTCCTCACCTGCAAAATGGTGGAGTTGCCGTAGACCGAGATCTCGGAGCCTCTCCCCAGACCCCGGGCTTTAACTCCTCCCCTTGATAGTGGGGGCGGGGCGAGAAGGTCAGTTCAGGAGTCACCCCCAGCCACGCGGCTGTCCCTTTACTTCTTCCCACTCCCCGCCCCCTCGCTCCACCGCGGTGAGGTCACGCGGGGGACGTCACGGGGTTGTGACGCCACTGAGGGGCAGGGCTCCAGGAGAGGAAGGGGCGGGGCACAGGCGGGCGGCGCTTGCGCAGTGGGCGCGGCGCGGTAGGAGGCGGAGGCGGCGGAGAAGCGAGAGGCGGCGGCGGCGGAGGCGGCGGCGCTGGGGGGGGTGGGAGGGGGGGGAGCGAGAGAGTGAGTGAGTGGCTGAGTGAGTTTATCCCTATGAGGCGGTGAGAGGCCCGGGGCCTACCTCAAAGGAGCGGGGTCGCGGCGTCAGCTTGCAGCGGGCCCCCTCCCGGTCCCCGGGCCCGGCGGCCCGGCGGCGGCGGCTCGGTTTTGAGGCGGGGAAGCGGGTGTTCCGCCCCAGCCATGGAGGGCATGGACGTGGACCTGGACCCCGAGCTGATGCAGAAGTTCAGCTGCTTGGGCACCACCGACAAGGACGTGCTCATCTCCGAGTTCCAGCGGCTGCTCGGCTTCCAGCTCAACCCGGCAGGCTGCGCCTTCTTCCTGGACATGACCAACTGGTGAGCCGGCCCCGCCGCGCCAGCACTGGGGCCCGCAGGGAGGGGAAGGGACACCCGAGCCTGGCGGCAGGGCGGGCCGGGCGGGCACTCAGGGGCACCCCCTTCGCCCGGCGTGGAGGGTGTGTGTGGGAGCCTCCGGGACATGGTAGAAATTTGAGGGCTGAGCAAGGCTAGAGAGGACGTACGTGGAGAGTAGGGGCCACGGAGTGCAGGAGGGGCGGAAGGAAGATTGGGGAGGGGCTCCTGAGGTTCTGCCGAGAATTAGGGGCCGAGGAACGTGGAAAGAGAGGAAAGATGAGTATCGAGGCGTAGGGGTAGACCTGGGAGCAGGAGGGCTGTGGTGTTGGTTAGGAGTAAACAGCACAGGAAATCTGAATTTGGGGAGTGGGAAAAAAGCTTGGGGTATGGAGTTAGGGTTGAGGAAGACGGATGAGGGGGAGCTCCGGGAGTGAATTAGGTGTTATGGGAGAACCTGGGGCGCGGGAGAGACTTGGGAGTTAGGACCTGGAAGATACTGTGTGTGTGTGTGTGTGTGTGTGTGTGTGTGTGTGTGTGTGTGTGTGTGTTTCTCCTTTCGAGGACAAATAGAGAAAGAGGAAAAAATATTATGGGGGAGGACAAGTGAGTACAGTAAGAGAGATAACTTTCTGAAGAGTTGTGCCAGGGAGGAGTGGGATCTACTAGTAGATCCACTAACGGAGGACCGGGAGTGCTAGACCTGGGGCAGGGTCTGGGAAACCCTTAGGAAAAGTGAAGGAAAGGAGATTATCTTGGAAGAGGGAACTTTCTGAGGCGCCTGGAGCCCTGGACTTCAGAAGGCCAGAATGGAGAAGGGCTTATCTGAAGTAAAGCTCGGGTGTTTGGGATGTTTGGGAAAATGGAGAACTTGGCTTAGGCTGGGAACCAAGTTTTTTGGCTTGGAGTCTCCTTGTAGAATTGGGACAGAAGACCATGGCACTTAGACTAAAGGAGTGTTTCTTGGCTTTGGATATGTAGCAATTGCTATTTTTGATAAGCAGGGCTTCTCCTTGTTCCTTTAGGAGGGCTTTTGAGTTCACTTAGGGTGAGTGATAAACTAGAGACCATTAGACTTCCTTTGAAAAGATTTCAGGTGGAACAACTCATTTTTCTTTGGTCAGAAAGCCAGGTGGGGGGAGGATGAGTGCCCTTTGCTCTCTGTGTTTGGGCATTCACTCCCTTGACATGTGGAATCTTGTTTCTCTTGGCATCACTTATACAACCAACCAGCTTCCCCTTTATTCCATGTCCACTGAATGCCTCAGGCAGTGCCAAAAAAAAAAAAAAAAAAAAGGGACTGTAGGCCTAGTCTTTATCCCTTTCTTCCTCTACTTCTGTCTGGAATGATGCTCATCTTTCTTGTAGCTGTGGTCACACCAAAGGTGATGTGTGATTTTTTTTTTTTTTTTTTTTTTTTTGGAGCATCCTTGGTAGGTCCTATTATTTTATCTTTTTAAACTTGATTGTTATAGCAAGAGTAGGATTGAATTTCTAGATGTTTAGAAAACTTTTTGAGGCATTCAATGTAGGAGATAGTTTTTATAATTGAAGAAGCATTTGTGATCCCCACTTCTATCTTTTATGTCTGGGATTATCTAAGAGAGGGACTACAGCCTACAGTAGTTTTCTGAACACCAACCTATGGTGTTTAAATAGTCCTTGGTAGGGGTTTTTGAAAACACTGAGAACAGGTATTACATTAGTGAAATTTAGAAGTAAAGCTGCATCTTGACAAGGGTTCTCTTGCCTGCTTACTTCCTACCCCCAGCTCTTTTTCTTCCTTGTTTACACTAGTTCAGCATAGGAAACTTGGCATATTGTTGCTGCCGGTTTGGTAGGGGAGGATCATTATTTCTCCCCACCCCCTTGTGAGTCCCATTTAAACCCTGCCCCTATAAGTTTTTAGCTCTTTAGAGTCAGTATTTATTAGTATAATTATGGCTACAAAACCAGTGTACTGAATTTTATATGTTTGAGGTGTGTGTGTTTAACATCTAAGATTGTTTATTTTTAGGTGTTGGGAAAGGTGAGGCAAAGTGTGAATAAGAAAAAATAACTTAAAAATTATAATTGCATTATACAAATTTTATTTGAATTTCTTAATAAAAAATTATTAACAGAGCAGCATGTATTCTAATGAGATGGCATCTTTGTATGAAACAAGGTGTGATACATTTCTAAGCAAAGCAGTGAGCCATTAAAAGATGGGTTCAGGTTTTAAAGCAGTTAGAAGTTAGTAGCTTCTTAGGAATCCAGGAAATTAAGGGATAGCTCAGCTTTAAGCTATATTACCTTATTTTTTGGCTATAGAAGTCATATTCTTTGTTTTTGATTATAAAATGAAAAATTATTTTTGAACTGAAGGGAGTGAGGCTTGGTATTCTTTTCTTTCTAATGAAAACAGTTAGCTCCAGTGTTGTATTTTGATTCCTATTTTGACCTGGCTATACTTTATCTTGTTAGATTTTTGGTTAGTAAAATCTAGTTAAAAAAAATACAGTCATGCCTGCGTACTTGTCAAAACATTTGTGTCAAGAAATATATAGTCTAGAACTGTCTTGTTTTTAAGTGTCATTTGAATGTCCAATTTTGTAAACTGTTGAGATCGTCCTAATACATACAGGCTGGCAAAATCTCAGATTGCTGTGATTAACCTGTTGAATTTGAGATGATTAACTTCACTGTGACTTCATAAGTGCCTGTCGTGGGTTTTAATAAATAACCACCATTCAGTTGTTTGATAACTGTTAGAAAATAAAGTGGTAAATTAAAAATCATTATTTTTAAATGAAGGCCGTAAGTTTTCTAAAAGGAAACTTGGGATGGAAGGACTATGCTTTTGTTTTCAAAAGTAAATATTTTTTGTTGTCAGTAACAACTTTTTAAGAAGCTGTTGAAGAACTGACTGAATTGAATGTTTTGGCCTTATAAATTATCTACTCTATAAAGGACTTTCCCCCCCCCAGTCTTTAGCTTGCGCATTATGTAGATATTTCTACTTGTTTAATTTGGGACGAAGTACGTTTCAGTTTAAGCATTTTTGAAGTGTTTATACCTGAGCTGGCAGCCATGCTGCTGGAAATTGATGGAACTGCTTCTTAACAAAAGTAATCAATTTTCAGTTCCTCAGTGAGTACATAAAGTGAATAAATGGTGTGGCGAAAAGACCCAGTATCTGAAGCCAACTGAAATGACTTGTAGATTACTATAACTTTCTCTAGGTGGAATATCTTACAGAGTCACTACTGGGCTTTGAGTATAGAACCTGGAATTCTAATACTGGAAGCTGGCTTAAGAGATTCTCTAGTTCATTCCAGTTTTTCCTGAAGAATTGCATATAATCCTTCCAAGATAGTTTATGGTTGCATCCCTGAGGGCAGAGATTTGCATGATACCTTTTTATAGTGTTTAATTACTTTTCTAGTTAGAATTTTGTCAAAACTAAATCTCTCTTACTACAGTTTAAAACTTTTTCATTGCTTATACCCTCCTTGGAGATGGAGACTATCTAACAAACATCTTCCTTAAGAGGTCAGAAAGTTTCTGTTAATTTAAATCACAGAAGCTTTTTAACCATTTATAGGTTAAGCACATTCAATTTAGTGGTTTCTCATCCTTTAATGTAGCTTAATAGATTTATTTTTTTTAAGGGGAAACGAACATGATTCAAAGAATTTCCATATGATTTTTTAAAAAATTAAAACAATTTTAACCAATTTTAAGTGTACAGTTTAGTGTTATATATAAGATTTTAAATTCACTTCTGGCCCTCAAAATCATTTGTCTCATGTTTTTAAAGTGAGTTGTTCTTTCGCATTTGTGACAAAAGGCAAATAACACTTTTAGATTGTATTTTATTTTATTTGAAAGATTGATTGTTAAAATAGGCTCCATGCGCCACATGGGGCTTGAACTCAAGACCTCAGGATCAAGAGTTGCATGCTTCAGCAACTGAGCCAACCAGATGCCCCTGGATTTTATTTTTTAATACTTCTAGATTTTTAGAGGACATTAACTTTGGAATTAATATTGGCCTTATTTTTGGTACAGGCATAAATATAATAATTCTGACTAGCGTATAGCCAGTGTTGACTGTTTATTTGGCTGGTGCTTTGCAGTTGTGGTGTTGCAACATACCAGTTACCTGCAGGTGTCTTCAGGAAGTCGTGTGTATTTTTTGGAACATTGCACGTGCCCATCATGGGTGGAACTGATGTTTTCTAGAAAAGTAACTAGGGAAAAACATTTTTATACAATCCTGTCCTGTTGGCTTTGTCAACATTGTCAGAGGCACTCAACTGGATAAAATAGAGGTAGAACTGACATAATGAAGCAAAATCAGAATCCAGATGTGAAAATCAGTTGTATCTCTTATTTCACAGCACCTCTCCTGCCTAATCTTAATCCATTTCTCAGTTACCTGCATGGTAAATGAGTTTCTGATCCATTCTCAGGTTTACATGCATGAGTCTAGGAAAAGTCCCTTTATAACAGATAAGCCACGATATTAATACTGGGTTTCTGGAAAATAATGTGTGCCAAGCAGCAGTTTTAGGAAGAGGGTAGGGAAGGATTGCATAACACTTAATGACAGAGTGTTGTGCCCTCTATGACTTTTTACAGAATATTTAATTGATTGATTTAGAGGGCAAGATGGAGAAGGAGAGAGGGAGGGGCACAGGAAGAGGGAGAGAGAGAATCTCAAGTAGACACCCTGCTGAGCACATGGATGCTCAATGGACTGAGCCACCCTGGTGTCCCACGCTCTATGACATTTTTAAGAGAAGTTGAGGGTTCTTGCTTTGGAGTTCTTCTTTTCCACTTTGTTCTTACCTTTTTGAGTGGCGCATACAAGTTGGGACTCTGTGTATAATATAAAAAAGTTTACAAATAGAGTATCCAGATTCATTTTAGTTTTAAAAGGAACACAGTAAAAAGTATATTGTCCTACAGGAAGTCTTTACAAACAGTATTGCTGGAGAACTTGTCTCTCTTGTAGCTAGGGTGGATGGAGGTGGTTTCTTCACCATCTCTTATCTTCCTACTCCTTCCACAGGAAGTTTGTGTAGCACATAACAGCAGAAACTATCAACCAGACAGTATTTAAATCAGTGTATTTTGAATAGATCCTTAGCAAACAGTGTAATACAAAAAGCAGAAGACAGCCACTATTATAATTTGTGCTCTGATAGGAAAAGAACATGTCTGAAATGATCAGAGAAAAGGTTTGGGATAATGAGGAAACCTTCATGTATCAATACTAAATTAACTGAATAAAATTTCAGGACATGTAGGAATGGACTGAATCAAATAGAACTAGTGATCCACAAAGACTGAATGACTGCTCTGGGCAAGTTGTGTTCTTAGAAGTTTTGAAATAATCAGGGGATTTGAATTGATGGAAAAGCAGTGTATTGTTGGTAGAGGGTGTTTCCTGAGTGAAACCAGGAGGGAGCAAGTGGAGCAGAACCATCTAGGATCTCGGCTTGGCTAGAATGTGACAAATGGAATCAGGAATGACAAGACACAGAGCTTACTTTTACTTTGTGTTTGGAATATCTTTGGTTTTTAAAAAATTGAGATGAAATCGGTGTGACATAAAATTAAACTGTGATGAAGTGAACAATTCAGTGGCATTTAATGTATTCGCAGTGTGGTAGCTCCCACCTATGTCTAGGGAAACATTTTCATCACCCCAAAAGGAAACCCTACACCTGTTAAAGCAGTTGCTCATCCTTTCTTGGAAACCCAAGCCCTGGCAACCACACAGGTCCATTTTCTCCCCCTTGCCTTGACAACCACCAATCTGAATTCTTCCCTGTGCATGTTCTTACTCCGGATATTTCATATGAAGGGAGTCATACAGTATTAGTCCTTTTGTGTCTAGTGTTTTTCAAGGTTCATCCATGTTGTACAGCATGTATCAGTATTTCATTCCATTCCTTTTTATGGCTAAATAATATTTCAGCATATGTTGATACCGTAATTTATCCTTTCATCTTTTAATGGGCCATTTGTAACTTCTGGCTCTTGTGAGTAGTGCTGTGTGAAAATGTGTGTCCGTGTATTTGTCTGAGCACCTGTTTTTACATCTTTTGGTTATATACCTAGGAGTTGAGTTGCGGGATCTTATGGTAATTCTATGTTTAACTTTTTGAGGAACCACCCAACTGTTTTCCACAGTGGTTGAATTATTTTATATCTCCCCTAACAATGAACAGAGGTCTGTCCCAATTTCTCTTTCCCTTGCCAACCATTGTTATTTTCCTTTTTAAAAATTAATAACCATTCTTATGTCCATGAAGTGGTACCTCATTATGATTTCGATTTGTATTTCTCTAATTAATGATATTGAATATCTTTTAATATGCTTTTTAGCATTCGTATACTTTCTTGGAGAAGTGTTTATTCAAGGCCTTTGCTTTTTTAGTTGGATTGGTTCTTTTTTTGTTTAGTTGTAAGAGTTCTTTATATATTCTGGATACTAGACCTTTATCAGATATGTGATTTGCAAATATTGTCTCCCATTCTATAGATTATCTTTTCATTTTTCTTGATAATGCCCTTCAATGCACAGTTTTACTTTGATGGGGTCCAGTTTATCTAATTTTTTGTTGTTGCTTGTGCTTTTGGCATTATATCTAATAATCCATTGCTAATCCAAGGTTGTGAAGATTCTTCTGTGTTTTCTTCTGAGAGTTTTACAGATTCACTTCTTATATTTAGGCCACTGACCCATTTTGAGTTAATTTTTGTATAGGGTGTGAGGTAGGAGTCCAGCTTAATCTTGTGTAGCTTAATTTTGATTATGTCATATGCTCTGGGATTGGCTTCTCATTGACTCTGCATTAAATATTTCCTTTACTTGTATTAAATACTATCTTCGGCTAAACCTAAAAATTAGGCCAGAAAAGTGTGCAAGGTTTTCTGATGGGGGAAAATATTATGGATGTTTTATTGGTGCCCAAAACGGATTGTGTTTTTAAAAGGTCTATCCCCATCCCACCAGCCAGCTTTTCTTTCTGATTTTTCCCTTTTCTGTTAATAGCTCCATTAGTCTCCTAGATGTTAGGCTTGAACTGAATTCTATCCAATGCCCTCTTGTTCCTGGACACCTCAAATCATTTGCCAAACCCCATTTGTTTCCACTCTACAGTGCACTTCCCAGCTCTTTTTTTCCATTTCCCTTGCCACCACCTTAACAGGAATACTCTCCAAATTGACTTTCTACGCCCGCCCTGCTCTCTTCCCTCCAACCCATTTTGTGAACGTAGCAGTACCACATTAATCTTTCTAAATCACAGCTTTGATCTGGGCCATTTTTTTTCTTAAAAACCTTTAACAATGCCCTTGTTGCAAACCACATAAAGAATAGAGCTTTAGCTTGATATTCAGGACCCTCCAAAGATTGGTCCTGATTTATCTGCCTCTACCTTTCTGGCTTATCTTTTTTTTTTTTTTTTAAGATTTTATTTAAATATTCGAGACAGAGAGTGAGAGAGAGTGTGCGCACACGCACAGTGCGGGGAGGGGCAGAGGGAGTGGGAGAAACTGACTCCAGGCTGAGTTGGGAGCCTATTTCTTCTTTAGAAAATTTCCATCCCTGTAGAATTTTGCATGCACATGTTTATGCACACATACTCAGAGAATTTTTTGTGTGTGGGCCTGCGTGCGCACGTGCGCGCGCGTGTGTATTTTTTAACAAGAGTGGTATTGTAATTTGAATAATTGTTCTTCCTAACCAGTATAGTGGATACTACAGCCCTTGTACTGAGTTAGTTGTCAAGAGACTTGGATAGGATTGTCAAATAGGTATGTAGTTTTCTAAAAGTGCAGTGGTAGATTTGATCTCTTCCAATACAGTAGAATTCCTTCACTGTATTGAGTAACAGACTCTCATCTGTTAATTACATGTAATTATTAAAACTTTGTTTTGCTGTGTTAAGAGCAAAGTGTGTTAACCAGTGAGTTCATCTGAATTTGTTTATGAGATATTGTCAGGGAACATATTTTATAAGTTAAACTTTTTAGGGACCCTGTGAAACTCATGAAGAGGTTTAATTCTTATTAAATCACCTTGTGCAGATGAAACTAATACACTTTTCACTTGTAAGGTGAATTGATTTCGTGAGTGGTTTTCTAAAGATTTGTCAAAGTTACTGTATATCTTGGGAAGGGAGCAGTTTATTCCAAATATGGAACTTAGCCCCACTGAATTTACCATGTACTGGATTTTAAAAGACTTACTTTAAAAAATGAACAGTTGTGGAGCGCCTGACTGGCTCAGCCGGTTAAGCATCTGCCTTCGGCTCAGGTCATGATCCCAAGGTCCTGGGATTGAGCCCCTCTTCCTGACTCCCTGCTCAGTGGGAAGCCTGTGTCTCCCTTGCCCTCTGCCTGCCACTTCCCCTGCTTGTGCTCTCTCTCTGTCAAAAACATAGATAAATCTTAAAAAAAGAAAGAAAGAAAGGAAAGAAAGTAAAGAACAGTTGTGTTTTCTTATGTTTGAGCCTTGGCTCTGTGAAGTGTTTCCAAGGGTTCACGCTAGTATTACTGCGCTTGAGGTCAGTGATTCACAGCCTATTATGGAGTAAGAGCATACTACTCGATTGATTGAATGATACACAGTGTGCTTCCAAAGTACTTTCTAGTCAGCTTTTCTTTTTTTTTTTTAAGGTTTTATTTATTTGATGGAGAGAGAGGGTGGGGAGCAGCAGGCATAGGGAGAGGGAGAAGCAGACTCGCTGCTGAGCAGGGAGCCTTATGTGGGGCTCCATCCCAGGCCCCTGGGATTGTGACCTGAGCAGAAGGCAGACACTTAATTGACTGAGCCACCCAGGCACCCCAGCATTTGTTTTCTAAAGTAAATTTTGCTTCTTAATTTTTTAAAAAAATACTTTGATAATAGGCTTTGGAGGAATAGAAATCACTGGCTGAGGGATGGGGTTTTGCATGCAACTACAACTGGGAACCAGCTGCCTTTAAGTTTTTTTTAGTTTAAAAATAAAAACTATTTTGTTATGATGTCAAGTTTTATTGTGACATAAATCATTGCAGATAAGCTAGAAAGTGACAGTCAGCAAAAAGAAAACAAAGAATAAGCCACACTCACAGGAGCCAGAGATAAATAATTTTAACCTTTCATCTGTATTTTTCTAATACATACTGTAGTATGTGTACCTGTTTGCTTTACCAAAGTGGAGTATTTACTATATTCCAGGTACTGTTTCAAGCCATTGTTTATAATTTAATGTTTACGATAATTTTTTTTTAATGTTAACAATAATTTTAGGAAGTAAATAGTGTTATCCTCATTTTACAGAAAAGGAAAAGAGCCTCGGTAAGGTTAAATAACTTGCCTAAAATTACATGGATAATAAGTAGTAGAAATAGGATTCAGATGTAAGCGGTTTGGGACCAGAGACCGTGCTCCTGATTGCTGTGTTTTATACACTATGTGGGTTGCTAGGGCTGCCATAACAAATTATCAAAAACCAGTTGGTTTAAAACAAAAAGTTACTCTCTTACAGTTCTGGAGGCTAAGTTGAAGTCATGGCATCACTGGGGCTGTGCTCCCTCTGATGGTTTCTAGAGAAGAACCCTCCTTTACCTTTTCTTAGCTTGCAATGGCATTTCTTAGGGTTCCTAGGCTTGTGGCTCTTTCACTCTAACCTCTGCCTCAGTAGTTACATGGCCTTCTTCCTTGTGTGTGTGTGTCTCTCCAGAAGGACACCAGTCAGTTGGATTTCCGGCCCAGCCTAATCTGACGTCTTCTGAATTAACTGCATCTGCAAAGACTTGGTCCAAATAAGATCACTTTCTGAGGTTCTGGGTAGTTGTGAATTTTGGCAGATTCTCTTCAACAACTACACACACTATTTGTAATCTGCTTTCACCATATGACTATAGTATTTTTAATATGATTCCACACTTTTACTTTTAAAGGCTTCATAGTATTCTGT
Organism: Nasua narica; assembly: GCA_028533885.1. Lineage (NCBI taxonomy): Eukaryota > Metazoa > Chordata > Mammalia > Carnivora > Procyonidae > Nasua > Nasua narica. The sequence goes on along the minus strand of CM052802.1, from coordinate 94,353,147 downwards.
TACATGGATATAGAATGATTTAATAATCCTTTTTTTGTTGGATATCAGGGTTGTTTTTAAGTTTTTATCACTATAAACTCAGTATTGAATATCCCTGTAGGTAAATCTTTGCATGTATCCTTAATTATTTCCTTAGAATTTTTTTTCCTAGATTTAGATTGCTGGGTTAAAGATAAACACGGCTTTTAATGCTCTTAATATTTAATTGCTAAATTGTCTCTCTTGTAAAGGTCAGACTAATTTGTATTTCCACCACTACTGTGTGAATAACTGTTCCTTTAATACCTCATCAATGCAGCATATTACAATCAAAGGAAAATTTTTTTCAGTTTTGTAGATTAAAAAATATGACTTGTTTTAATTACTATTTTGTTATTTTAATGAGTCCTTTTATATCCTAAATGTGCATTTGTATTTGTTTTATGAATTGGGTGAACATGCCCTTTGTCTATTTTGTTTTTTGGTCAGGAAGTGTGCTTTTTTGGAAAGGAAATTTTTTTTCCTGACTGTTAAAGTAGTAATACTGAATACAGAAAACCGGCAAATTCAGAAATGTTGAGGGAAGACAATAAAGAAATAAAGCCACTTGTAATACTACTCAGCTGTCAGTTTGTGTTCACATATATGCATATATCAATATTTATATACATGATGTATATTTTAAGTTAAAAATAGAACAAGTAATGTTTTACAGCCTGCTTTTTCACTGAGCATATATATATCATGCTATGTCTGTTTTTCATGGCTGCTAGTATTCCATTACTTATTATGTAACTTAGTTAAGAAACCATTTATTGATATCGTTGTTGTTTTTCATTATTATAAATGTCCGCTTGCCTGATTATTTTCTTCTCTCTCTCAATGTTTTAAGAAATTGTGAGGTATAGCTTATATATTTTTTGGAAGAAATTCTTAGAGGTGGAATTGCTAGGTCAAAGGTATGCCCTTTTGAAGGTTCTTGAACATTGACAGACTGCCTAAATGAAGTACATAACAATTAATAATCTGAACAGGCATTAGAAAGCTTGTTTTCTGGGAATGATAATTTTTAGTTTTTGCTGCATAGATTTATCTGGTAGATAAAAGGCATTACATGTTTTAGTTTGCATTTCTTTGATTGCTTGGTGAAATCTTAAGTTTTATGTGTGTGCATTGACTATTTTTTAAATAGACTTGTATTTTTATTTTGAAAAGAAAAAGTATAATGAATCCTGTGTGCCCATCATCCTGATTTCACAGTCATTAATTTTTTGTCTTTTTAATTAATTAATAGAGAGAGAGAGAGAGGGAACACAAGCAGGGGGAGTGGGAGCAGGGAGCAGGGAGCTGGATATGGGGCTTGATCCCAGGACCCTGGGATCATGACCTGAAGCAGACACTTAGTAACTGAGGGACCCAGGCACCCCTTGTCTTTTTTTTTTTTCCCATCTTTTTTCTCACCAGAAGAACAGTATTTTACTTTTTTTTGAGAGAGAGGGAGAGCACGCTGGAGGTGGGAGGGGAGGGAGTGTGGAGGGAGAGCGAGTCTTCAGCAGGCTCTACTCCCAGCGCAGAGGCCGAGGTGGGGCTCCATTTCACAACCCTGAGATCCTGACCTGAACAGAAATCAAGAGTTGTTCCCTTAACCGACTGAGCCCCCAGGCACCCCTCCAGTAAGGTTTATGCCAATTTGTGGTCAGTCCCTTCCCCCTAACCAGGCAGCCACCATTCTGCTGTCTGTCTCTCCTGAATTTGCATTTTCTGGTTATTGCATGTAACTGCAAACGTGCAGCATGTAGCCTTTGTGGCTGGTTTCTTTCCTGAGCATACTGTTTTCAAAGTTTAACTGCATTGTAGCAGGGATCATTTATGGAAATTCATTCTGTCCTATTTTATTGCTGAATCTTGTACACACATTAAAAAATAATCATTGTTATGAAAAACACCTTTCATTGAAAAATCTTTGGTACTGTTTGAATACTTACAAGTGTTTTTTTGATTCTAGGTTTTGTGTCTCTTTGTCAGACAAGGTACCTACTGTCAGTCTCTTGTGTACCTTCCCAGATGTTGTTCTACATAGTTCTTTTTTTTTTTTAAAGATTTTATTTATTTATTTATTAGGAAAGAGAGAGAGAACATGAGAAGGGAGAAGGTCAGAGTGAGAAGCAGACTTCCCATGGAGCTGGGAGCCCGATATGGGACTCGATCCTGGGACTCCGGGATCATGACCTGAGCCAAAGGCAGCCGCTCAACCAACTGCGCCACTCAGGGGCCCTCTACATAGTTCTAATACCTGTAAATGTCTTTGCTTCTTGATATTTTTGGCATTTTAAAAATTGATATGTGTAAGTTTTATTTTGCACATTTTTTTCAGTTTTTTTGTCTTTTAACTTAAAGTTTTATTTTGATACAGAATTATAAAACTAATACAGGTTTCTCGTGAAAAATTTAGATAGTACAGAAATCCCTGTGTTTTCCCTCTCTCAACTCATTCTCCAGAAGTGGCCATTACTCTTGTTTTTTTTCAGAGACACTGCGTACCTTTGTAAGCCTGTATTTGATCAGAGTGGCCACAGAGTCCATATATATGCTAATGAGAAGTTATTGTTATACTTTCTTCCATTCTACATGCAGATTTAAATCCTTCCTCCTACAGTTTTTTTTTTTTCCCTGAGAAAGAACTGTATAGATAGTTAAAAATCAATGAAAGTAGTTCTTGATAGATGTCTATTGGTCTTAAATGTTAGGTCTCCTTGGGGAAATTTTCTCCACAGTGCTTTAAAACAAATTTTGATACATTGTCAAGTATGGACTTTAGGCCAGGTCATTTTAAATCAGTCATCTACTTCAGTTGCCAAGAGTCTTTCTAACCAGGAGAGCATGATCTGTAGATGCAGATTTTCTAACTAGGAAAGCATGATGGGTAGATCATTGGTATAGGAGTCTCCTCTCTCTCCTCCCTCTTATGCACATACATGCAAATAGAGTTATGCTGTTCTCAGATTAGTTTAATTTCACAGTACGCTGTGGACATCATTTCTTTTAATGGGTGTGTGTTATTTATTTCATGTGTGGCTGACTATATTTTATTTAAATATATCCTTGTTGATAGACAGCTAGTTTCCAGGTGTTTGCTTTTATAAAGCTGCTGTGGTACAGGTATGTTTATATACTTGTAGGTACAGTTCTAGAAGTGGAATTGCTGGGCTTGGGTGTTTGGACAATTTAAATTTTGATAGTTAATATCAAATTCACTTCAAAAATATTGTAACAAATTTCATTTTTACTATCAGTGTACAAGAGTGCTTGTTTTGCCACACACTTTTATCAACCTGAGAATAATCTTTGTCTTTACATTGATGCTGGTCTGGTAGGTTAAAAGGGTATTCATTTTAGTTTATATTGCTTTAATTATGAATGAGGCAGGACATCTTTCCATATCTTTACTGACTATGTGTATTTTCTCCCAGCTTTATTGAGGCCTTTTGTACTTTTTAGGACTTATTAGTGTTTTCCTGCCTACCTCAATTGGATTGTTTTTCTTTCTTTCATTGACTTGAATTGTTTGCATATTAAGGAAATGAGGATCTTACTAAATATTTGCCTTTCCTCTGGCTTGTCTTTTAACTTGGTTTATAACATTTTTTTTTTTTTTTACTTTGTGAATTTTTATTAAGTTGAAACCAGCAGTCTTTTTTGGTTCCATGCTTAGAAATCTTTTCCCCCAAATAATTGTTACATAATTATTATTTACCTCTGTTTTATCGTTGGAAAATTTCATGTAAATCTTTTATGTAGTTGATATCTAACAGGTTTTTCAGATGATTCATATTTCCCATTTTTTGAGAAATTCATATCCCCCCCAGGATTTGAAATGCTATCTTTATCATGTATCAAATGCTTATATATATATGTGGGCTTGTTTTCGCACATTTTCCTCTGTTGTATTGGTATTTATATCCAGTTTTCTAGGGTTGAATAAGAGTTTTAAGGTTTACTTAAAAGGTATTTTTAAAGGCAAGTACATTTTCTTTTTATAATTTAATTTTCATTTTATCCAAGTTATAAATGCACATAGTTTCCACAAGTAAAGTAGTTCTACAGGGATTAAGAACAGGGATTCTAGGCCCTTTTTCCTTCTTTCATTCCCCAGAATCAATCTTTTTCAATTCTTTCAGCTGATTTTGAGGTGTTTTTTGTTTGTTTGTTTTGATTTTGAAGTTTTGTCTCTCTACTGATTTATTTTCTTTCTTTCTCTCCCCCCCCCCCCCCCCCAGTTTTAATCATTACCTGTTGATTTCCCACAGGGAGATGAGGATTTCATTCTTTGATAGCCATTTGGTGGTGAAGAGCAAAAAAGTGCAAAGCTCTTCTGCTTCTTACTATTTGTATGACCTTTGGCAAATTATTACCCTCTGTGTGCCTTGGTTTTCTCATATATAAGGACAATATCTGCTTTTATCTGACAATTAGATAAATTAATGTGTGTAAAGATTTAGAGCTGTGCCTGGCACATGGAAGTTGTTGGTTTCACTCACCCTATCTCCCATTCTCCCACTTTAATCATTTGTAGTTTGTTTAAGTCAGTTTTTAGTGTTGATATTGTTTTAACTTTTTAAATACATATTGACACGTGAGCTATTAGTACATTTAGATTCATTTTCCTTTTCTGTATAGTCTTTTGCTGCCCCAAGGGCAATAATTTTGTTAACTTTGTTAAAGCAAACTTTTGGTTTGCTCAGTCTCTTAGATATTTTTTCCTAAGTTACCCTCAAAACCCTTACTAACTATGAATCCCTTCTTGGTAAGTTCAGACCTACCATATCAGTTTTACCTTTTTGAAGAAGTTTCTTGCCGAGCATTCGACTTCCTCTGATCTGGACTGGTTGGGCTCTGGGTGTGCTGCACAGCTCTTACCACCCCGGGGACCCTGGGGATTTCTTTCGCACTCCTCCTACTCCCCACCCTTTGTTGGAAACCTTGTTTCCTGGACCCCATTTTTTTAAACTTCCTGAGAGTGCAGAGGAGATAAAACTTGAGACTTTTGTATTCTGAAACTGTATTTTACTCTGACGCTTCATTGATATCCCAGTTTTGGTTAGGTAGCAGTTTTAAGGTTGGAAATACTTTTCTCAGAATTTTGAAGGCACTGCTCCTTAGTCTTCCATTTCTCAGTAATGTTGTTCTGATTCTTTGTTCTTTGTATGAATCCCATCTTTTCCCTCTCCGGAAGCTTTTGGTAACTGTGCTGTGTCCTTGGTGTCCTGAAGTTTGATGGTGACACATCTCAGCATATATTTTCTTACCTTGTGCTTAGCTTTGGGGAGCCCTTTCCATCTGGAAACTGCCCTCTTGTTCTTGGGAGATTTCTTGAATTAATTCTTTGATTGCCTCCCCTTCATTATGTGTGTGTTCTTTTTTCTTAGCTCTCCTGTTTTTTAGGTACTGGACCTTCTGGTCCGGTCCTCTATCTTTTCTCTCTTCAGCTTTTGACAATTTTTTTTTGCTCTGCTTTCTAAGAGATCTCAGTGTTGTTTTCTTCAGGTTTCCATTTCTTGCTATAGTCTTTTTCTTTCATATTCGATGCTTTACCTTAAGTATTTGGTTGTTCTTGGCTGTCTACTCCTATTTAAAAGTAGGACACAGAAATGGATTGGAAGCTGTGGACCTGACTGTAGTTTTTGTTAAGTGAGAGCTTAAAAAAGCCCCACCCGTTTCCTCCAGGGTGAGGCATTCACCAGGCTTCATAGGCAGTGTTTAGACAGTTCTAACTGTTGGGTTTAGGCAAATACATACTCTTTCCTGTTTTTATCCATATTTTCACCTTCATGTGTAGGGTACCCACTGCTGTTAATTCCTGATATTTTGGGAATCCTCATTTTCAGTCGGATTGCCTTTCTACTCTTCCCCACCGCTGGCTGAGGAGGATTCTGCTTTCTCAGTTTGGCTCAGTCATTTGCCACTTGTCTGTCTACCTTCCAGGGCCTAGATGTTGCTTCCTCACTTGGTCACTTCATCCTTTTGATTTTATGTCTTTTCCCCCTATTTGTCTTAGTTTGTCATAGACTGTGTGGTTTATAAACATCAGAAATTTATTTCTCAGAAGATCTAGAGGCTGGGAAGTCCCCAATCAGGGTGCCAGCAGATTTGATGTCTAGTGAGGGTCTGATCCTGGTTCATAGATGGCTGACTTCTAATTGAACCCCCACATGGTGGAAGGGGAGAGGGATTTCTCTAATACTATTCATGAGGGTTCTACCCTTATGACCTAATCACCTCCAAAGTCTCCACCTCCTAATACCATCACATTGGGGGTTAGGTTTCAACATCTGACTTTTGGGAAGCACAAACATTCTTTCAATCTAGAGCATCATACCTGTACTTTAGGAGGGTTTTGGGGGGAAACTTCATGCTAGTGCATTTTTTAATTGGAAGGTGAAAGGAAGCATTGGATTTACATCTAACATTTTTTATTTTGCCTTTCCATTCTTATTATGCCTTTTCATTCTTATTTCATTCTTATTATGGGATTGTTTGGATATAATATAAAATTTCAGCATGCCAATTGATCAAGTTGTGATGATGTTATATACCGATAGCTTTCCTTTGCTGGAATGGAACTGTTTTACCTAAAGGATGAAGAAAATTATTAATGGTTATCTTTGGCTATTCTCACAGTTGGTTTTTATTTTCTTTTTTACACTTTAATTCTTAATCTTTCCTTTTCATTGTAATTCCTAAATTTTCTATAATAAATAAGCATTGTTTGTGTAATTAGGAAAAAATAACACCTAAGTTGAGAAAAATTGCTAATCAAATCCTTGGATAAAAATTGGCCCTAGATTCCAGCAAGTTGTGCTCTTTTATTTAATCCTAAATCTTTCACAGTTGTGTTACACATATCCTCTACCTCCTTTAAGTAATCTGCAGTTACAAACACTAAATTTGGAGTTTGTGTGTGTTTTGCAGAGTTCATTCTGACCTATCCCCCCAATTTTTTTCTTTTTTAGATTTTTTATTTTTATTTATTTATTTGACAGAAAGGGAGAGATCACAAGCAGGCAGAGAGGGAGGCAGAGAGAGAGAGGGGAAAGCAGGTTCCCTGCTGAGCAGAGAGCCCGATTCGATTCGGGGCTCGACCCAGGACCCCGAGATCACGACCTGGACCGAAGGCAGAGGCTTTAATCCACTGAGCCACCCAGGTGCCCCTATCCCCCCAACTTTTTATTTTGAAGAATTTCAAAACTATAGAAGAATTGAAAGACTAGCACAATGAGTACCTATAAAATTGGCATTTTACCACATTTGCTTTATTTTTAAGCACCTTTACTGAAGCATAATTTAATATTATAAATTAACCCATTTAAAATGAATAATTGATTTTTAGTGAGAATTGAGCATCCATCACTATAATCCAGTTTTATAATATTTTTATCACTCCGGTAAGATTTCTTTTGTATGTTTACTGGGGGAGGGTTTTTTTTTTTTTAAGATTTTATTTTTAAGTAATCTCTATATCCAACCTGGGACTCAAACCCACAACCCTGAGATCAAGAGTCATAAGCTTCACCAACTGAGCCAGTCAGGTGCCCCTGCCTGTTTACTGTTAATCCCTATTACCACCCCACAACCTCATGCAGCTGCTGATCTTTTTTTGTCTCTAAGTAGTTATTTTTCTCTACTTTTTGTATCAACAGAATCATATAATGTCTTTTGTATCTGGCTTTTTTTTTTTACTTAACATAATGTTTGTGAGGTATTTGTTTATGTATCAGTATTTCCTTTATTTTTGTTGCTGAGTGGTATTCCATTGTATAGATATGTAGCATTTTGTTTATCCATTTACAAGTAGATGAACATTTAGGTTGTTTCTACTATTTGGCTACTGTGAATACAATTGCTGTGAACATTCTCCAGGAAGACTGTGTTGGTTGTGTTTTAATTTCTTTTGAGTAGATACTTAGGAATGGGTTGCTATTTTGTATTTAACTTTTTATGAAACTGCCAAACTCTTTTCCAAAGTAACTACCATTAACATTCCCACCAGCAGCATATGAGAATTCTCTGTCTGGATTTATACACTTTTGTTTTTTTCTTGAACCATTTGAGATAAAATGCAGACAGCATGACAGTTTACCCCTTGGCCCTTCAGCAAATATCTCCTAAGAACAATGGCATCATCCTACATTACTGCAATATTATCGTCACTCTCTAGGAATTTGGCATGGAAATAGTAGTATTTCCAATATGTATTCCATATCTAGATTTTCCTGTTCCCCAAGGGCTCTTTATAACGTGGGTTTTTTTTTTTTTTAATTGTTTTGTTTTGTTTAAATCCAGGATTGTCTCAGACATCTCATATTACATTTGGTTGTCATGTCTCTTTAGATGCCTTCAATCTAGAACAAGTTTCCCTCACCTTTGTCATTTGGATGTTTTATGACATTGACATTTTTTAAGCATTCAGGCCATTTGTCCTCTAGAGTGTCTTGTTGATTAGTCTGATGGTTGATTAGTCTGATTGCTTCCTCACAGTTAGGGTCAGGTTAAACGTTGTTGTTCTTAGAAATAATACATGGATGATTCTGTGTCTTCTTTTGTATCACATCTGGAGGCATATGCTGTTAGTCGTCCCATTATTATGCTAAATTTGAGTATTTGGTTATGGTAGTGTCTACCTCCTTTTTTTCCCTTTGTAATTAATAAGTAATCTGTGAGAGACTGAGAATATCCATTTCCCCAGCACTCTTTCTCCCAGCTGTATTAGTATCCATAGACGATCCTTGCCCTGAGTTGTTTGGTTGCAAAAAGATAATTTTCTAATTCTTTTCTTACTTCATTTATTAGTTGGCAAGTCTTTTGTAAAAATACTGCTGATTTTTAAGTGGAATTTACCAGATTAGAGTCATGAAGGATTTCATGCTGAATGAAGAAAATTTTTGGTTATTTTTTAGTGTATCTTAAGTGGGCAATGAAGTGTGTTTGCTTTACCCTCAGCCCCAGAAGATCCAAAGAAAAAAGGGTCTGGAGAGAGAGATCTCCTTAACTTTTGCAAAGCCAGAAATATATAAGTTCCTTCACTGTGTCTCCATTATTTTGGTGTGTTTGCTTGCCCTTCTGTCTTTGAGAGACCACTCTTTTTTAGAAAGAATCAGAAGAAGCTACAGAAAATATTTTTCCCGGGTTTTTATTAGTTTTTCTTTGTAAACCAAATAAGGTAGTTTTTTCCTGTTTTTTGTTTTTTGGCGTTTTTTTTATAGTTTTGTGATTTTTTTTTTTTTTTTTTGGTAGTAATCTAACTGGTGGCAACATGTATGCAGTGCCATATAAGTAACTTTTTTTTTTTTTTTTTAAGATTTTATTTGAGGCAGAGAGAGAGGTCAAGAGCAGAGGGGAGAGATCAGTCCTGGGCTCTTGACCCTACTGCGAGGCAAATGCTTAACCAACTGAGCCACCCCAGGTGCCCTAAGTGGCTATTTTAAAAAATCCTTTTCTTTTGTAATGAATAAGAAATGCCATAGTTGGATGAGCTGTCTTAGGCCTGACCGCTTATCATCTGTAGCTAGTTGCCCAGAGCATGAAAACGTTAACAGAATGTGAGATTGTTTGCAAGTGTCCTAGGACTTTTAAAGGACATTGTCTTTAAATGTTGTCTTCCTTATTTGTTCTCAGTGATTAGTTACTGAAAAATGGCCACAATCTCTTACATATTTATACTGTCCATTTTATTATTGTGTAAAAGAAAAAGGGGCTTGGTCTTCTCAGGTTTGTGAGCTATCATAAAATCTGCCTTTGTCACATTTCTCCCAAGTTCCATTTAATTTGGTTTAGTCTCCTGGCCGTAAGTATGTAAGTAAGCTTTTTAAAGGAACCTATCTCATATGTACCAGGGAGTAGCCAAATATAGCCATAGAGTATCTGGGGATGGGTTGGCTGAAGAAAGAGCAGAGTTGGCATTAATGCCATGTAGCACTATTTGGTGGTGATGATAACATTGCATTGGCTTTGTTTATCATACTGCAAAGAACTTAGTCAAGGTTTATTACATTTTTGTTCTTACAGGAGAAAATAAAATCGATAACATAAGGGCTTTAAATTCTCTCTTAGGTGTGTGCCCTAGTATGTATTTTTGGAGATGAGGTATATATACTGAGGTCGACTTTTGTATTATCTCCAAAGATGGTATGGTCAGCATTGTTCTTTAGAGGAGATGAAGCTGAAGAGGCTTTGAAGCTGGCCCGGGTGTAGTGTGCCATCAAGCAATCTCAAAGGCAAGAGCATTTTAGTCAACGGTGTATATAAAAGGTGTGTGGTATTTCTTTTCAAAGTCTATGCATTTTCCTCTGTATGTGGAAACAACAGCTACATTTGAGAATGGAGAATGGCATGTTCGTTTACAATTTAGCCTTTAGGCACTTTGTGCTTTTTTAAAAATAAAACCCTCCTGAAGTTTCTAGTATTAGTTCTCTTGACTAGGTTGTAGGATAAGACACATTTGACCACTGCTGGCTTGTGTAAGTTTCCTGTTAGGTAAACATACTTTTGAAAACCATACTTAATTATAGATTTACCTGATCACTTCCTAACTGCTACTTAAAATTATGTCCCAGAGAAAATTTCATGAATAACAACAAACCACAGATTTTTTTTTTTTAAATGAAGATAGCTTTGTTTGAATCATGTTTTCTGTTTGGCATTCTGGGACTTTTTGGTATTGTACATTTTCATGTCTCCTCTGGGCCGTTGTTCTAGTTAGTATCTTCAAAAATTTCAGTTAGCACTGAGCCCAGTTATTGTTTACCTTTTCAGGAACTATTCATGACTATTAAATTGGGGACCAGAAAAATGGGAGTTATGTCTAAATACGCATCTCTAATGAAGGAAATGACTCAGTACCTTTTTAATTGTGATCTTTCTTTAGTTTGCTTTCATATTCATAGTTTTTTCCTTTTATGATGAATAATTTCAAATATGCAGTAAAGGAGAAAGAATAATACAGTGAATAGCCAGCCATTCATAGTTTTTTGCTGCTGTAATAAATTACTACAAACTTAGTGGTTTAAAAAATACCAACTTATTATTTTACAGTTATGAGGTTCAGAAGTTCAAAATGGGTCTTACTGCGCTAAAATCAAAGTGTTAACAGGGCCGTGTTCTTGCCGGAGAATCCATTTTGTTGCCTCTTCCCACTTCCAGAGGCCACGTGCATTCTTCGGCTCATGGCCTCATTTTTCCATCTTCAAAGCTAGCATGCTGTGTGAACCCTCACGTGGTGATCTTCCTGGTTCTCTCTTCCAGTTCCCTCAGACCACTCTTAGAGAAGTGATTACATTGAGTTCCCCTGGATAATCCAGGATAATTTCCCCATTTTCAGGTCAGCTGATTAGCAGCCTTAATTCATGTACCCAACATGTACATGTTATGGAGGAGTAGATCATTATGGGGCTGATGAAAGTGTTCTAAAACACAGTGATGGTTTTACAATTCATTAACTTTACTAAAAAACCATTACGTTGTACAGTTGAAATGGGTGAATTTTATGCTATGTAAATTATATTTTAATAAAGTTATTTTCTAACCTTTAGATTCTCTCTCTTTTTTAAAGATTTTATTTATTTGATGGAAAGAGCACACAAGCAGGGGGAGCGGCAGGCAGAGGGAGAGGGAGAAGCACGCTTCCTGTGGAGTAGGGAGACCGATGTGGGTCTCAATCCCAGGACCCTAGGATCATGACCTGAGCCTAAGGCAGATGCTTAACCGACTGAGTCACCCAGGCACTCCTAGATGCTCTCTTTTGCTTTTCGAAGTCCATATTTCTCAATGAAACATATTGGTCCCATCCTAATTACATTTTTTTAATTTATGGTAAAGTACACATAAAATATACCATAGTAATCATTTTTAAGTATACAGTTCAGTAGTGTTAAGCATGTTGTACAACCAGTCTTCAGAACTTTTTCATCTTGCAAAACTGAAATTCTGTGCTCATTCAACAATAACTCTCAATTTCCCCCTTCCCTCAGCCCCTGTCAGTCATCCTTCTACTTTCTGTTTCTGTGAATCTGACTATTCTAGATACCTCATGTAAGTGGAATGATACAGTACTTGGTTTTTGTGTGTGTGTGTGATGGCTTAATTCACCTAGCATAATGTCTTCAAAGTTCACCCATGTTTTAGCATGTAACAGATGTTCCTTTTTAAGACTAAATAATATTCCATTGTATGCATATACCATTTTTATTCACCCATTCACCTGTTGACGGACACTTGGGTTGCTTCTGCCTTTTGGCTATTGTGAATAATGCTCGGAACATTGATGTGCACATACTTCTTTGAGACTCTGCTTTCAGTTCTTTTGGATATATACCCAAACATGGGATTACTGGATCTGAGTTAAGTTTTAATTTATCTTTCCCATTCCTCTTCTGCATCTTGTGACTGACTACACCACACATACAGACTCTATCTCCGGACACACTGTGTAATTTTGAATTAATCTGGACCTGTTACGTTGCAGGTAACAAACTCGCTTCAAACTAGATAATGCTAAAGATGTGTGTGTTGGGGTGGGGGGGGGGGTATTTTAAGGATGTTGCTATGTTACACAGAACCCAAAGACCTATGTTTGGGCTTTAGGAAAAACTGGACTTTAGAATATCTCAGGTTTCTTTCTTTTCTTTCTTTATTCTTTTTTTTTTTTTTTTTTAACTAGGCTCCACATCCAACATGGTGCTTGAACTCACATCCCTGAGATCAGGGATCGAATGCTGTAACGACCGAGCCAGCCAGGCACCCCCTCAGGTTTCTTTTTATGTATGTTCTATGTAGGTGTTTGCAGTGGTCTGTCTCCGCTGAAGAAAATCATGACTGTCAAAGGCTCCCAAATGTGTAGTTTATAGCCCAGATACTGCGGGAAAAACTCTCAGTTCCAAATTCCGGGGTTCCCCCACCCTCACGCTAACTGTGGAATGACCTCATTCTGTCCTGAGGAGTCGTATATGGAAGTGAGGGCATTGCCTAAACAAGTAACAACTACAGATGCTGTCCTCTCCCTCCCCAATGGGAAATGACCCCTACCCAGTCAGGTCCAGCTACTGCACTGTGACTTACAGTCACAGGTGCCCCACCCCACCAGCTGAAGGTCTTAGGGTGGTTCCTGTGCTTTCGCAGATTCCGTCTTGATTGGTCCAGATAAACCTTTGCGTGGTCCTGCAGCCTGTGGGCTAACTGATAGATTTTGTTGTTGTTGTCATTCCTCTGCCCTCTGCCTTACAGTCCCGGTATATGATCATGAGAGGAAAACCAGAGGAAAAGGAGAAAGAAAGAATACTGTATTTTGGTTACCATTTTATGCCATTTATTAAGCACCTTTTACGTACCAGGCACTATTCTCAGCCTGGGGGATATAAGTAAAAGAATACAGAGCATGTACTGTCTTCTGTAGGCAGGAGCAGTATAATACAATCATCAAGTCTCATGGTCCCCTCTTAATTCATTCACTGGCAGAGGATTGAAGGTTTTAACCTGGCTTGGCCCCCAAAAGATTCCCCATGTCTAATACTCTTTAGGACCATCCTTGAGAGGAGCACAGGGGCTATAGGGGCAGGGTGGGCGGTAGTTCCTTTTATGAGGGCCATGCTGCTTTAGCTTTCCCTTTCCAGTAAGGTGCCACTTTTTGGACCTAGGGTTTGTCTAGGAGTATAATAATTACAGCCTCCTGCTGATAGAACTCTTCTAAAACTGCAGTTCACTGCTCATCATCCTTTTCATTCTGGTTTGTTCCTGTTGATAACCACCAACTTCAATAATATTTAGGCGTTTTAGTCTCTGACATTGCTGAAGGGAATAGCTGGGACCAGGTTTAATTCTCCTTAGTTTTGTTTATCTTCCTACCTCGGGGTCTGGGTGGAAAATTCTGGATTTAGAGCTTTCTCAAATCTTCTATGGAATGTCACCCCTGGATATTGCCCCCCCGCAGCTGCATTTTTCTGAGATAATACTTTATAATGAAGGGAGGGGATGGCAGTTTGGGGGAACCCTGTGAGAAGTGTTTTGAAAGGGGCTGTCTACATTGTATTCGTCCAAGGTCTCACAGTTTCTTAGTGGTGCAAAGAATTCAGTTGCTGAAATTCAGCGAAGTGATTATCTGACCATTAGAGGTTTTGGATCTTTGGCTTTAAAGGCAGAAAGGGCTTTGCTTAATCGTTATATTGTTGTCTTAGGTGTCAGTCTCCTCTCTAGGAGGCTGCATTGGGCTGGATTGTGTTTTGCAGATTGGATTGTTCTGCAGAACCTTACTGAAGTTAGCACGGTCTTCTGTGAGCAATTTCTTTTTCTTGTCCAAAGCTCGTAAAGCTCCATGTAGCTTTGGAGTGCATTTGGAGTGTAACCAACTGGTTTGCTACACACAAGGACTGCTGGGCTTCCCAGCCTGACCCAGGGGAGGCCTCATTTCACTTGAACTTTGTTACACATTTTGGGTTTGTCACTTATCTTTTATCAGGACTTTATTGGAGAAGGTGAACACAACCCTGTCAAACTAGCTCAAGTAAAAATGAGAATTAATAATGAGATACTAGGAGGTTATCTTAGATCCTCAGTTAGAAATTCATTTGGGTTTCAGAAACAACCAGAACCAGGGACTTGAATGTTGTCAGGCCTCTCTCTTCTGGTTGTTCGTGAGTTTGTGGGTTTTTTTTTCTCTGAAGACTGCTCCTCTGTGCCTTTTCCAGTGGGCAAAATAGGGCACTAAGAGCTCCAGGTACTCAGAGAGAGATTGTTCTCTCTTTCAGCTCCAGTCCGAAAATTCTCAGGGAAGCATTGAGATTGATTCAGCTTCGGGTCAGGCGTTCATTCCTGGACTAATCCTTTGTGGTTTGGAGCAGAGTCATTTACCAACATGTTATGTTCTTGTCTTATTTTATATCTGCTCTCCTGGGAACAAGGAAGGAGGTTCCCAGAGAAAAGAGGCATACAGCTCTCTTTCTTCTGTGTGCCTTTGTACATTCTCTCACTCTAACTGCTCTTTCACTTCTCCTCTAGGTGGTAAACGAGGCCATCATTTTTGATATTATATCTTTCCCTCAATGAAGCTTTCCGTTGATGCCCAAGTTTGAATTAGGTATTTTCTCCTCTGTACTTTCATAGTCCTTGCTTATGTTTCTCCTCTGACACTTACCATGTTGAGTTGTGATTAATTGTTCCCAAATCTTTCTTGATAGACTTTGCATTTCTTTGTAACAAAGACTTTGTTTTGTCTTTATGTTTCCAGTACTTACAGTCATGAATGAGTTAAAACTTAAATAAAATAAGTGGGTAAATACTGCATACTTACTGATAGGCAGAAAGGGAAAAACTTTGTGCTTATAATGTAGTGTGATCCTTAGATAAATGTTGTTGCTTCCTTTAGTCCTAGAAACTGGTGAATAGGAAGTATTTAGGGTCATCTTGAGCGTTACCATATTTGAGTTAAGGTGAGGTGTCATGCATGTCTCTACTTGTTCCTCCCACTTGATTTCCCAAATCTGAGCATCACATTGATTGCACTTGCCATGTAAATGTCACTAAGAGCTAGGGTCTTAAGTAGGGCAGGATCCCACTCATACCCAAGAGTTTGTCCAGCTTTATTTTTTTTTTAAAGATTTTATTTATTTATTTGACAGAGAGAGAGAGAGATCACAAGTAGACAGAGAAGCAGACAGAGAGAGGGGGGGCGAAGCAGGCTCCCCGCTGAGCAGAGAGCCCGATGCGGAGCTCGATCCCAGGACCCTGAGATCATGACCTGAGCCGAAGGCAGAGGCTTTAACCCGCTGAGCCACCCAGGCGCCCCTATTTTTTTTCTTAAAAATGTTTGACCTTCTTCAACATGTGGTGCTGGGACACCTGGATAATCACAGGCAAAAGAATGAAGTTAGACTTCTACCTTACTCCTTATACAAAAATCAACTGAAATGGATCATCGGTCTAACTATAAAAGCTAAAACAATCAAACTATTAGAAGAAACAAAGGGATAAATTTGCATGACCTTGGATTTGGCGATCGTTTCTTCTATTTGACATCAGAAGCATGAGTAATGAAAGAAAAACTAGATAAATTGGATTTCATAAAAATTAAAGCTTTTGTGTAACAAAGGACATTATTATTTTTAAAGATTTTATTTGAGAGAGAGCATGTGCATGAGCGGGGGTTGGGAGAGGAGCAAAGGAAGAGGGATAAGCTGACTCCATGCTGAGTGTGGAGCCAGACTCGGGGCTTGATCTCACCACCCTGAGATCATGACAGCTTAGTCAAAAAATGAACAAAGGATTTGAGTAGACACTTCTCTGAAGAGGATATGCAAATGGACAAGTACATGAAAAAACATTTTAAGGTCATTGGTCATTAAGGCAATGCAAATCAAAACCATCAGTTAGTACTTCAAGCCTAGTAGGATAGTTATAACTGGGAGAAAAAAAAAAGTGTTGGGAAGGATGTGGAGAAATAGGAACCCTTGTACATTGTTGGTGGAAATGTAAAATGGTTCTGCTACTATAGAAAACAGTTTGGTGATTCTTCAAAAAGTTAAGCATAGAATTACCATATGACCTAGCAGGTTTACTCAAAGGTGTATATCTAAAGAAATGGAGCCATATACTTACACAGACAGTTGTATATGAATATTTGTAGCA
Source organism: Nasua narica (assembly GCA_028533885.1). Taxonomy (NCBI): domain Eukaryota; kingdom Metazoa; phylum Chordata; class Mammalia; order Carnivora; family Procyonidae; genus Nasua; species Nasua narica. The sequence goes on along the minus strand of CM052802.1, from coordinate 94,336,500 downwards.
GCATTACTCATAATAATCAAAAAGTAGAAACAACCCAAATGCCCATCAGCAGGTGAATGGTTAAAGTGTGGTGTATACATAGCATGGAATATTAGTCCATAAAAAGGAACGAAATACTGATTTATATGCTATAATTTGGGATGAATCTGGAAAACATTATGCTAAATGAAAGAAGCCAGACACAGAAGGTCTCGTATTGTATGATTCCCTTTATGTAAGTTATCCATAATAGGCAGATTCGTAGAGACAGATTAGTAGTTGCTAGGGAATGGTGGGGGGGGCGGGGACTAGGGAGAAGGAGGAATGAGTAATGATTACTTAATGGGTATGGGGTGTTCTTAATGGGTATGAGTGATGAAAAAGTTTTGACGTGGTTGCACAACATTGTGAAAATACTAAATGCCTCTGAATTAGATACTTTAAAGTAGTTAATTTATGTTATGTGAATCTCACCTCAATTTTTGTAAAAAAAAAAAAAAAAAAAAAGGGAAAAATAGTTTGATCGTGACCCATTAGCCAAAGGCACTTGGAAACTAAACTTCTGCAATGCTGGTGTTGAATTTGCTCAGTACTTAGAATCTTTCTTTCTTTCTTTCTTTCTTTCTTTCTTTCTTTCTTTCAAGAAACAAACATTAAGCCAGTTTTATTATCTCAGATGACAAGAATGCCTGATGTAAGATGGCTCTGGGGTTGCCAGATTTAATTTAGTGGTTTATATCATCAAGGACACAACAATTTTTCCCTCTTTCTGATTGATCATCCTTGGCATATCAGGTACATCCTCATTAGGTCCTCTGAGGTTCCTGGTAGGTCTCTTCATGTTCCCAAGGTGGTTGCAGTAATTCTCTTCACTGAGTTTTCTTGACTTCCAGGGGCAGGAAAAAAGAATACCTTCTCTCTCTCTCTCTCTCTTTCTTTCCATTTGCCTTTTTATCATAAACTTTTCAAACGTACAAAAAATTGTAAAGAATTGTAGTGTTTACCTTTATTCTTACCACCTAGATTCAACAGTGGTAAACATTTTTGTCGTAATTTGTTTTCTCTGTATAAGTATTTTTTGAATGATTTGAAAGTTGTAGACATCATAACTCTTCATCCTTAAATATTTCAGCACGCTTCTAAAATAGGCATTCTCTTAAATAACCTCCTACTAAGTAAGAATAGGCAGATAATTTACAAAAATTTTTTTATTAGTAAAAGATATCTAGCTTATGTTTAAAATTCCTCAGTTGGGGCGCCTGGGTGGCTCAGTGGGTTAATGCCTCTGCCTTCAGCTCAGGTCATGATCTCAGGGTCTTGGGATCGAGCCCGGCATCGAGCCCGGCATCGGGCTCTCTGCTCAGCGGGGAGCCTGCTTCCCCCTCTCCCTCTGCCTGCCTCTCTGCCTACTTGTGATCTCTCTCTCTGTCAAATAAATAAGTAAAATTTAAATAAATAAATAAATAAATAAATAAAATTCCTCAGTTGTCCCCAAATGTATCTTTTATAACCCTCTTTTGTGTTTTTAAGGAATCGGAATCCAATCTAGGACTTCAAGGACCGTGTATTATGTCGGTCGTCACGTCTCTTTAAATCTAGAACAGTGCCACCACCTCCTTGCCTTCTCATGGCAGAGTGCTTGTTCTTTACTTTCTATTTGGAAAAGGTGTAACTGCTGATGGTAGTTAGAAGGATCAGTTCTAAAAAGTAATAAAACTAATGGATCAGCAAATAGGAAAAGAAGAAAGAAGAAACCATCTTGGACTTGCTAGGGCTCTAAGAAGTGGATAAATGCTAGTCTGAACTTACTCTTCTTAATGAAATTTTCTACAAGTTCTTTCTTCTCACAGTCTTCACATATTAAGTAGTATAATCCATGAGTTAATTTTTAGGTTTGAAAATGCTGAGCCTTCTTCAGCCCAATTCCTATTGCCTACCTGGTGTCCTCTTTCTGGTTTCATGAAATTCTCAATTTCTTCATGATAGCCACAGGTACTTATTTTTTGACCCCTTTTCCTCATCTTCCTGTCAGGTTTGATTCCTGTCAAGTTGATGTTGGAAAGCCCTATTAAAAACCTTTTCAACTTTGCTGATCCTTTTTCCAGTCTAGTTTTTTCAGTCATTCAGAGATAATTTCAGTCACATTAGAGATTCCCGGTGGGCTTGTGGCATTAGCAGCAGTATCATTGGCACTCCACAGGTGAGAGAAACTTCTTGTGGTTCAGAATAAGTATTGCTCACGGCCCAAAGATGCTGTTTATGCTTAACTGGATCAGTTCATTATTCTGATTTCCTGTTTTAATTTGTGTCCAAAATTTTGGTAGTTTTCTTTTTCTCGTAAATAATTTGGGTCTTTTTTGTTTCTTGTTTAGTGAATGGAAAGAGAAGGCATCTAATCTTATTTTGCTGAGAATCTGAGCTAATTCTTAGTCTTCTGACATCCCCTCTTTTAATTCTGATTTCCTGATTTTCTTAACTCTTTTCTACCCCCATGTTTTTGGGTGATGTTCCTAACTGTATATCCAACAGATAGAAGATTTTTCTTCATAAGATTGGTAATCTGACCTGTATATGTATACATAGTGCAAAAATAAATGTTCTGTGTTTGCGAATTTTTGCAAGATTAGATACTTGGCCATTTTCAATACTTCAACTGAAGGGGAGGGTACAACTGATTTGTTTATAGAATTCATGATGGTGGGGGCGCCCAGGTGGCTTGTTTGGTTGTGTCCAGCTCTTGATTTCGACTCAGGTCATGAACTCAGGGTTGTGAGATCGAGGCCCGAGCTGGGCCCCATACTCCATGAGCAGTCTTCCTTGAGATTTTCTCCTTCTCCATCTGCCCCACCCCCATAGGTGCATGTGCGCCCACACGCTCTCTTGCTCTGGTTCTCTCTCAAATAAATAAATAGATAAAATCTTTAAAAAATGAATTCATGATGGTAATTATTGTGTTCTTAAGAAAATCTGGGGCTCCTAGGTGGCTCAGTGGGTTGAAGCCTCTGCCTTGGGCTTGGGCCATGATCTCAGGGTCCTGGGATCGAGCCCCACATCGGGCTCTCTGCTCAGTGGGGAGTCTGCTTCCCCCACTCTCTCTGCCTGCCTTTCTGCCTACTTGTGATCTCTGTCAAATAAATATATAAAATCTTTAAAAAAAAAAACCCAGATGTTCAGAATGTTATTAGATAATTGGAAAGTTCTGGATAAGCTAAAAGTTTTATGCCTTTGAATAAATCCTTCTAATTGATGGTCTAGCATGGGGCAAGTTATTTACCTGTCAGTGCATTTGTGGCTTCCTCTATAAAATTAACATTGGGCAATATTGCTTCTGAGTTACAAAATTACATTTCATCAGGGAACACATATCAACATCCAAATTCTTCTACTCGAATCAGGTTAACCTGATTATCAGTGCATTTGAAACTGTTGTGCACCAAGCCCATTTTTCACTCAAGTAGGAAAAGCTGCCTTTGGCTGATAACCTCAGAGTGGGGGACAGTTGGAGTTACCCTTTTTGAATGTCCCTGGCTTGCTGAAGTCTGCTGGACTATAAGCTGTGTAAAGGTAGGGTCCTTGCCCAATCTTGCCCTCTGTTCTATCCCTAGTCTCAGGTTGAGTCCCTAGCACATGGATAACTGCTCATTATTAGTTAAATATTGGTTGAATGCTGACCCTAGGGCATTTACACACATTGTCTCATACGATCTTCACAGCCAGCCTCCTGATACAAAAAATTCAGTTTTGTCGATGAGTAAGCTGACTTAGATGCATAGCCACTTGTTCTCAGCCAGGCGTAGGAGCTGCCCCCAAACCAAAAAATTCTAAATTTTACCATCTTAACCATTTTGCAGTGTACAGTGGCATTAAGCGTATTCATAGCCATCACCATCATCTTGGCCGGTGCCTTTTTCCTAAGTTACACGGCCTACTTTTGTTCTTCAGGGTCCTTCTGGTTTAATCTGAAATCAGATTAAAAACTTTCTTGAGCAAAAACACTGGAGGAACCTGGAAGTTTAAACTTTCAGACTGGGCTGAATACAGAGTCCATGTTCTTCCTTTTGCCATTTCCTCAGCAAGTTCTATCTCACGTAGAACTTCTTGTTGGCTAATAATAGCTGAGTATGTTGATTTGAACGGGAATACATCATCTCATATCTGCTTGTTCTCACACTGAATTGGAGCTACTTGGTCTATTTCTGCCATTGCTTGGCCCAGTAAGGCGGTGATCTATGTGGTCCAAGTGCCAAGAAGCTGTGTACCCACATTTTAAGTTGTGTACCTGCTGAATGGGTTAGAGCACCACTGGGCTAAAGTCCACACTAGGCCTTGTACTTGGGAAATTAATTTGCTTTGTCATCCTCCACTCCTGCTTCTTGCCAAGAGTCCAGTTCTCTACTTTCGGTTTCACTTTGGGCTTTGAAAATGTTTCTTAATCTTCCTCTGGCTGAATTACCTATACAGTACAGGTATAAATAAATAGTTTTGTTGGCGTGGCTGTGGGATGAGTTGGGCTGTGTGAAACAAGATTTGAGGCAGCCAGATCTAAGTAGGCTAGCTGAGCGTGTTCATCTTTCTACTGCAGTGGTCTTGAGTCCCTTCTGATATCAGGCAGAGCCAAGTGGTGAAATATGACACATGCTGAGGATGAGAATTGGCAATTGTCCTGAGTGCACAAATAGTTTCTTCCCTCCCAAGCACATTTTACAGCCAAGTGAACAGAAAACAATTCAGCAGGCTACTTGCTGGAGTTCCTGCGGCAGAAAAATTATCTTTATAAAAGGGTGGACACATAGCTTTTACGAAAAGTTTTCAGAGGAACAAAATGCAAGCTAGACTCACTTTTTTTCCCCCCTCTTTTTGTCCCTAAGTGTAAGGCTGATTCCAGATATGTTCGTAGGGTCTGTTGGTGGGTGGTAGAGCCCAGGCATCCCCAGCTTTGACCAATCACGTTCATTTTGGATCACAGTCAGCTTGAGAAGGAAGTTGCTGGGAAGACTAAAGTCCAGGCCTTCCTACTGAATGGTCAGGCGAACAGGCAGTTTGGCCCCCGGCCCAGCTCTGCTCCATGTAAATTTTATCTCGTACACACACGACAGGCAGGCAGTTGGTGGTGGTGTAATTCCAGTCATTACTGACTGATGTGACAGGCCACCATTGCGTGAAGCTTGACCTGAGGCAGCTGCTCTAAATATAGCCTTCCTTTCTGGCAGCTGCAAACACCTGGAGGAGCAGGCAGGCCCCCCAGCAGAAAAGTATTTGCAGTATATCTGTTGAACAGTTGTATACTGACAGAGCTTATTTCATGCTATGTTTATGCATCATTAAAAACAACCCACTGGATCCATTGGCTTATGATTGGGGTGTGTTTAGAAAAATGCAGTTTGTGTTGTTGTCTACTGTGGGGACTGGAGGTGATGTCACTAGTTTAAGTAAGACCTCAAGAGGAGCAGTTAATGTAATTACTGGCAATTTCTTTGATCTATCTAATGAACACAGCTTGCTTAAACCCCTTAGTGGCATTCGGTTTCTGGCATGGATGAATGCACTGTCAGTCATGTGTTTCAGTTCAATTAGGGACTCTGGTTTGTGTGCTAGGTAGTTTCTTCTGACATAAGGGGGTTGATGAGTAATTAAAAAGAACACCATCATTTACAAAATGGTGTTTCTAGAACAGAAACTACTAATGCCTCCTAAACATGTAAAAGATACTTAACCTTTTGTGTAATGGGAGAAAAGCATTTTAAGGTTTCACTGAGATCTTATTTTTAACCTGTCAGATTGACACAAATCCAAAACTTTGGAAGAACACTGTTAATGAGCAAATGGGGAAATAGACACTCTCATACATTCTTCATGGGAGCAGTAAGTGTACAACTTTATTGAGGGAAGTTCAGAATGTATCTGTTAAAACCACAAATCTATACCCTTGGACCCAGCAGTAGTATCACTTAAAGGAATTTATCCTACAGATACACTTGCATGTATATAAAAACAGTGTTTCCTCAAGCTTATTTATAGAGGAATTAAAGATTGGAAACAAGTTCAGAAGTGAACTGGTCTAAATAATGATGTATCTATACAATGGATACAGCTATAAAAACGGGATATTCATTATGTACTGACATAGGAATGTCTTCATGGTAATAAAGCAAAGGGCAATGTATAATATGCCACTAATTGTGAAAAGGGGGGAGAAGTAAGAATATGTATTATTTGCTTGTATGTGCATGAGGAAGTTCTGGAAGGATATCGAAGAAAGTACGAGCAGTTGTGTGTGTGTGTGTGTGTGTGTGTAGGAAAGGAGAAAAGATGGCTGTTTTTCACTGTACAAAACTTTGAACCATCTGCATGTGTTGCCTTTTCAAAAAATTAAGTAATTAGAATGTCTTTTAAAATAGAGTTTTTTTGAATTCCAGTTATGGTTGTAGAGGAGCTCTCTCTTAATTGACTTCCTTACCCATACTTGCTATCTCTATGGGTAGGAGGGACATTTCCTCATACTGTTGCTGATGGTGCTACTGTGTGTTACTTTTTTGTGGGCACTTGGGAGGAAAGTGATGCTCAAGTTTGTTGGTCTCCGTGTTTTTCCTGTTGTTCCTCAGACAGAATCAGTGGCTCTAAAGATTTATATACCAGGAGCCTTTGGTTCTATACTAAACCCTAAGAAATAAGCTTTTTCTGTTTGTTTTGACAATCAAGATAATATACTTTGAATAGAACTAAAGTAAAATCTTTTGCCTTTTTTTTTTGTTTGTAGGAACCTACAAGCAGCAATTGGCGCCTATTACGACTTTGAGAGCCCAAACATCAGTGTGCCCTCTATGTCGTTTGTTGAAGATGTTACCATAGGAGAAGGGGAGTCAATACCTCCTGATACTCAATTTATAAAGACGTGGCGGATCCAGAATTCCGGTAAATGGATAGTGGGCAATTCTTCATCGCCCAGTTTTCTTTTTTTAGTAGTTAAAACAAATAGGGAAATGTTTTAGTTTAAGTTATATGCTTTTGTAACTCTGAGCCTTTTTTTTATACGTGATGTAGTACTATTTTTTTTTAAAGATTTTATTTATTTGAGAGCAAGAGAGAAAGCAGGAGCCGAGGGAGAAGCAGACTCCCCACTGAGCAGGGAGCCGGATGCGGGGCTTAATCCCAGGGCCCTGGGATCATGACCTGAGCCGAAGGCAGACGCTTAACTGACTGAGCCATCCAGGCGCCCTGATGTAATACTTTTTTGTACTGGTGTGAAGACCAAACATCAGTGATCTGTCCCCTGCTCTAGATCAGGAAAAATAATTTAGATCTTTTTTTTTTAAATTTAGGTCTTGATGGTCTTTAAACAATTCAATATTCATTTGACACCAGGAACTAGGCCTGTGTGTGGTATGGTATTATCTCCACCTGTACAGTTCTACTCCATCATTTTAATTCTGCTCTAATTAATCTTCTAGTTCTTTCCAGCAGGCTAGAGGAGGTACATCCTTGAATAGAACAAGGTGGTTAGAAAGAGCTGTGAGCATCTGCTCTTTTGAAAGCTCTTTTCTTTGTAGCTACAAGGATGATTCTTTATGAAATTTCATTGAGATATCTCTCTGAAATGTTAATGCCACTTTGAAAAATAGGGTAAGAAATGTGGGATTTGCTCAGAATGGGAAAGATAGAAAGATTGAGAAATTTTTTTGAAGCATTGTTGTAATATACTGCTGACTTTAAGAAAAATTAAAAATAAGTTAGTGATAGTTCTTTGAAAAAGGGATCTTAATATGTGTCTGGTAACAGTTAATGATTACCTTTTGCTTGTTAAATTCTTTCGTAATGACTTTCTTAATTTGGGTGGGTTTAGTATTGCTTATCTCGTGCAATAATTATTCATGGTGCTGATTAGATCAGGATGCTTTAACTTCCTTGCTACCGAGGACTTAACAGAGAAATTCTGAGAGATGGGAAACTAGGCAGAAGACATATTTAGCTAAAAATCTGTGCGTGTGGGGGACCCTGTGTACAAGGTGATCTTATGTGATTTGATGTAATAAGCCTGTAAAAGTGACCTTTTATTGACTGTTTACTTTTTAGTTCTTTGTACTTTAATTTTTTTATGATGGGGAAGACTGGCTAAGCTAGCCTTTTATATAGTAATTAATGTACCAAATTGTTTTTCTTAGTTTTTCTGACTTACTTAAAAGTAACTCTCCCTTGGATAAAAGTTTAGTGTGTCACGAAGGAAACGCATATAATCTGGATTGACCCAATGTTGTAGATGACTGGAGACTTTGGCTTTATAAAATTTTCATTAGCTTCTTTCCCCTTTTGGTTGTAACGGTGTGGGGCGTTGTTAGTTTGAGAGACACTTGGTTATGTGGGAAAATAGCCATGTTTTCTATTTTTCTTGAAATTCTTTTTTTCAAAGCTTAATTATCTTTGCCCAATTTCTTTCCTTTTTTGGGGGTCTGATTTCTTTCTCACTTTTCTTAATGTTGTGGGCTTTCAGAAATATTAAAACAGTCTCTTTCTTTTAAAGATCTATCTATCTATCTATCTATCTATTTAATTTATGGGAGTGCTTTAGAGTGAGCGCATATGGGGAGGGGCAGAAGGAGAGGGAGAGAGAGAATCCCAAGCAGACTCTGCATTCAGCAGAGACCATCTCAGATTGACGTGAGACTTGATCCCATGAGTCGAGATCATGACCTGAGTTGAGATCAGGAGTCAGATGCTTAACTGACTGAGCCACCGAGGTGCCCCTAAAACAGTGTCTTTAGTGCAGCTTCTGTTCATCATGTTTTTTCCCTGAATTACTGAAACCTGCTAAGTTGCTGATCGAAACCACTTTTGAAACTTACACATGAATTCAGTTTTATTTAGTTAAAAAAATTAAGACTTTGCTTTATGTATGGTGAAAACACCGAAAATGGTCTGGCTTTCTGTGAATTCTTTATAGTGTTTTTAAATATTCAAAGTTCTTAGAGTACCGCTGAAATATTTGAGATACTCTTTTGCAGAAACCATTTTGTGTGTCAGAAATCTTCTTGATACATCTGCTCACTTACCAGGCAGTTCTTGAGTTAATGAGGGATTGGAAGGGATTTATATAAAATGGCTAAATGCCCAGTCAGAACCCCCAAAAGCCTACCTTTCTTTCACATTAGAGAAGAGCTGTGTTGGTGGGGGCGGCTGCTTTTCCCACTTGGTTTTACGAGGTAACTTCAGTCTAAAACAGCCTCTGGACCTGCAGTCTCTCTTCCTGTGAAAGGCCATTCTTGTGCCTGAACACGTCTTGAAAAGAGTTGGGCAACAAGGGGGCTGGAGATATTACCCTTCAGGTTACTTTGAACACATAGATTTGTTATCCTTTTGAAAATTGTTCATCCATTTTGAAATAGTTTTGTATCTGTCAGCTACCTGCTTACCATTTGATTAAGAAGAACCTGGCCTTCCATAACTAAGTAATAGGGATGTTACCAAAGAAAAAAAGGGAAGGCATGCACGTGAACTGGTTCTTCAGCATCATTCTCTTCTGGCCTGAGTGCTTTCTGGAAGTAGAGTAACACGGAAGTATGGTAGGCCTTAGCTATTTCTCCTCTGGCTCTTTTACTCTCATTCATAACCTTCTCTTAAGAGATAAGTGCTCACTGAAATGGTTTCATAAGTAATTTTCATGGTATCTCCCTGCTCTCATGTTTGAGGCATGCCAGGCATTTGAATATACAACAGATGAGATTGGCAGGGACTGCATGTAGCTGTCCCAGCAGTTTTTCCAAAGAAGATAAATGTCACACATTGTTTAAAATTCAACTTGTAAGACCATGGAAAAACAGAAGCCAAACATTTAATGACATAGATGCGGAATCCCAAGATCCAAGCTTTTGGCACCATATAAGTTTTAGAAGCTTGGGAATCTTGAACAGGAAACCTTACAATTAAAATAGAAAGTAAAAATTTGAAACTGCTTCTCGAAGGTGAAAAGGACCAATTTCCCTCACCAGCGCTTTAGCTTCTCAGTTGTTACAACCATGTTGTGTTGTCCAACCATCGTGAATGTTAAGCCGAGCAGATTATGGTAACGCTGGTATTTCTTGGACTTTGGCAAAGTAGTTGTGATTGTCATGTGAGACGGTGGCTTCACAGTCAACTTCATTTATTTTTAAAAAGATTTTATTTATTTATTTGATATATAGAGAGAGATCACAAGTAGGCAGAGAGGCAGGCAGAGGGAGAGGGGGAAGCAGGCTCCCTGCCGAGCAGAGAGTCCGATCCCAGGACCCTGAGATCATGACCTGAGCCGAAGGCAGAGGCTTTAACCCACTGAGCCACCCAGATGCCCCTATTTTTTATGAACATAAAGCAAGAATTGAGAAAACTTGAAAAAAAAAAAAACTATTTCCTCCATTTTTCTTTTGGCTCCTTAAAATAGTTAATTTCTGCCTTTCTCTTCACGACTATAGAGGTGATTCTGCTTTATCCATTCAGCAAATTTTATTATATTCCAGTCACTTTACATCAGGTATGGGAAGAAAATGGTGACACGATCAATGAAGTTCCCTTTTTTGCCTGCCGCTTAATTTGAAATGCAATCTCCAAACTTCTAGGTATTAAAAAGAATAGGGGAGCTTCTTTAAAGTTTGTCTTCCTCGTCGGTCTTTGGATATTCATTACATCTCCCAATTATTTCTGCAATCATTTACCCCTAGTAAGTCCAGGCTTTCTAGAACTGATGGACTTTTATTTCATTTTTGCCATGTTCTCTGTCATCTCAAAATTGCCATATGTGAGGGTTTTTGTTTTGTTTTTACTTTTTTTTAATAAAATTATATTCCACGATAACTGGAGAATCATAGCTTTGATTGTGTGTGTGCTTGTGCTACTTGGAAAGTCATAAAACACAGGTTAATCTTTCTGCTAGATGTATCTGTCCCCCATTAAGCCAATTTGTAACTGAGACTTAATTTGAAGCGCTGTTGTATTACACTTCTCAAATCCAGATTTTAGGTATGCTGGAGGTCCATACAGCTCAGCAGTATTTCCCTTCCTTCTCTATTAAGAACTGGTACCTGTAACCTTTTTAGAGTGACCTGGCTTACTAGGTTGTAAGAACTAAATGTTGTAGTGAATTCTTGGTAACCGTCAGAAGGTAAATGATTGGTCCTTCACTTCATAGCAAATTAACACTTTAGAGTTGATGGTGGATAACTCATCCAACTTTTCCTCCAACAAGCTCCGCAGGCACCACATGAATAGAGTGTCTGGAGTACTAAAAAAGATCAGGACCCTAGCTGCATAATTTGTTAATCACTTAATGTTTACCAGCTAACTCAGCGTCCCTGGAGCGCGGCAGCACTCCCTGGCTGCATGGCCAAGAGCTCTGACCGCCTCAGCTGCTTGTGGTTGTGTGCTCGGCACAGCCAAGTATTTCCCACACCCAGACCGTCTTGGTTTTCCTTACTTTCTTAGAAGTTCAAAAACAGACACATTCTTGGGTTTTCATACAAACAGATGTTGTCTGGGTACAGGTGTTGTGCGTGTGTGTGTGTGCGTTTGAAAGAATAATTGTGAATTCACCCCTAACACAGCCGTTTAATTTTCCTCCTGGATCTTGGTCTTTAAAGAGACTGACATTTTCCAAGGTCCTCCACGCCAGCTGCTACTATTCTTGACCTCAGACAAATAAGCTTTGGCCAAGACCATAGGCCCCAGAAATGCGAAACAATTTGCCTGTCGGGCCAGGGTATCTTTCCACCAGCAGCGGTTGCCCTTTATGTTGTTAACTTAAGAGGGCACTTTGCTGGCAGGTGTGTTTTTAAGAGGGTCTGACAAAACGTTGTGCCCACTGCTTCCTCTGCCACCCCTTCAGATGCAAGAGCCACGGAGGGCGCCTCTCATTATGGGGCTGCGCTCTGCGCAGCAGAGCTGTAGCCGCCTTTCTCTCTGGTTCCCTTCTCAATAGTAAGTCCTCAGGTATATCAAAACCAGCCTGGCACTTTGAGAACAAGGTACTGAGGCATCCTAGAATACCCTCGGGGATAAATTTCAAGTGTGCTTTGTCCCGAGAGTCCTGCCATGCCCACCTTTCACAGTGATTTATTTTTATAATGGGTGTATATATACCTCCAAAAGATACAGAGGTTTCTGTCTACAGTAAAAAGGAATGTATTGGAGAAACTTCACTGGGAAGATCACCTCTAGTCACTATGTGGCCCTATGACTTGTCAGCACAAGCCGATATATGGATTGCTCATTTTGAATTAGTTTACGTGAAAATAGGTACACAGGAGGAGGCAGCCAAATAAGATCTTTATCACTTCCAGAGAAGGAAAGACATTCCTGCCAAGGCCTTGTCCCTGTATTGCCATTCCTGTCCTTTATACCCACCACCTCTGGCCGGTGTCATCACCTGAGACCACAGTTCGGTGTGTTGTTACCAGGGGCGTTTACCCCACTGTTCCTATTTTCCCTACTACTGTTTGAACCTGAAAATGAAACTCTGACTTGACTCCTCTGTCTCATATTTGCAGAATCTCTTGCACCTTGGTCTTTTCATAGTTAGGACTCAAGAAGGAAAAGTCGTACATCAAGGAACAATTTTTAAAATAGAAGGAATATAGAAATTATTCCTCACGTGTTTCATCCACTTGGCCTTGATAGAAAAACTGGGGACAATCAGATGTATTTTTACTTAGAATGTGGGCTTAAAAAGTGCTCGTGAAAATGGGCATGTGTTACCTCCTAGTCAAGAAAGCAGGCCTCCAAAGATGTGGGTCTGTGCTTCATTTCCACAGCTCTTTGTGGACATCATTCTCCGATTCCATGGATTCAGTGTGGTGTGTGGCCTCCCCTGGGGTCCCCTGAAACACATCTTCTTGAGGAACTGCCTCGCTTTGGGCATATGTGCCTTATCTTTGGGATAGACTGTTGGTCAGAGGTTGCTAACTCCGATAATTCCTTCTGGTCAGTCTTGTGACGTTATGTAGCTTAAGGCTATGTGGCTAGGTTCACGTATGTGTGAAAGACAGAGAAAGAGGCCTCTTCTACAGTTTTGTAATGAACTGCACCCAGCCTAGGACCACTAATTGCCTAACATTTTTTTCTTTTGCTTGAACTCAGGGGCAGAGGCCTGGCCTCCAGGGGTTTGTCTTAAATATGTCGGGGGAGACCAATTTGGACATGTGAACATGGTGATGGTGAGATCGCTAGAGCCCCAAGAGATTGCAGATGTCAGCGTCCAGATGTGCAGCCCCAGCAGAGCAGGAATGTATCAGGGACAGTGGCGGATGTGCACTGCTACGGGACTCTACTATGGAGGTGAGTATGTCCTTGTGCAGCCCAGGGTGAAGGAATTAAGGTAACATCTTACAGCATTCCCAGTGTTGCTCATAGAGCCTGTCAAATTACATAACAAGACGTGGCCTCTAATCCGTCACCCCATGCAGGTAAATGACTTGAATTTAATGACCACCTAATTGGGTCAGTCTAGTGCTCTCCCTTTTCCACTGGCAGTTTAGTTAAAATTTAGTGAAGTGTATGGGAGATCTCTGTCTTGCATCTCTAACCAGTGATTTAGTAGTGCTGCTCTTTTTGTTATATAATCTAGTGGGTGCTGTAAGAATACTGAAGGCATTCCTGTCCTCAGAGTATCTAGATGTAAGTCCTCTAAAAACCATAATGCACAAAGTGTGCGTCCTTCTGTCAACCAGAGGACCCGTCAACACCTGTCTCCTCTGAGTTGCCATACTCACTGAGCAGAGTGGGCTACACTGCTTCTTCCCTTTTTTCATTTGTGCTTCAACCCAGTCTATGCCTTACACACTCCGGAGAAATGAATATCAGAGGCTACCCGGTTCCCAAATCCAGCAGCCAGCCACTTAGTCTTCGGACTAACGGACCCTCTGTCATTTGGCACCGTACTCCAAATGTTTTCTGAACTGTGTACCTTCCTAGACTAGACTGTCTATGTCTAGTCTCCTCTTTGCCCGGGGATTGTTAGATTTTGAGCTGGGTCCTGATCATGCTCAGTGACCTCATCCATCCACATGGGTTCGGCTCTCACCACTACGGTATGTGGCAGTGTTCAAATTCGTATCTGTGGCCACAAACTCTCTTCGGAGCCCCAGGCTGGTGTTTTAACTGCTTATGGACAGAACACTTGGACATCTTGTAGATTTCTGAATCTTAATGTCTCTCAGGCAAAACTTAACATTCTTCTCATCAGCACCCCACTGAGGTGATCAGGCAGGAACCTTGGAGTTATCTTTTGTTCAGTCTTAAAACTGTTCTTCATCACAAACCAGTTCCTATTGGTTCCACTACATCCCGTGTCCTGGTAATCTAAAGAAAAATACATAGTAAATAGGTCCTGCCTTCTGGGAACCCTTAACTGGACTCAGGGCCGGGGGGGCCTTTGGCATGATTTCAAGGGGTCCTGGAATTAATGTTCTTCTATATGTTTTTGCAGCCAGTAGAAACTTTACATATTTTTATAGCTTTGAAAAATTTTAATGTTAGAAAGGGTATCTCATAGTGCTTACATGACATTATTCTCTGCCTAAAACCTTCATGCCTCCAGTACAGAAGCCCAGTTCCTTGGCGTGGGGCTTAAAGCTCCTCACGATCTGGCCTCGTTTTCACTTTCATCGTCAGTCTCCTCTTTACTCCCCCACAGCCAGTCCGCAAAGACACCACATGCTGTCACTTCACCATGCCCTTGCTTGTGGTGTTCCTCTTGCCAGAAATATCTTTTCTCTTCTTTCCAGTAAACTCCTGCTCATCCTCAGGGCCCTGATGAAATCACCGTTCCTTCTTCCCTGGTCCCTCCTCGCTTACTCTCCTCACCACCCCGTGGAAATGTATCCCTCCTTTTTTCATTAATGTTATACACGGGCTTGTTATTATACTTCTTCTTCACACGTTGTATTTTAGGCGTTTGTTTACTTACCCTTCCTTTTCTCCTACTAGACGGTGCACTATTTGTTGAATGACAAACGCATGTGCAATCATGTGTCAGAATGTAGAAATTATTTGTCCCTTCCCTTCCGGACTCTCTTTTCAGGCCACTTTTTTCTTTTTTTTGAAACATATAATGTATTATTTGTTTCAGGTACAGGTCTGTGATTCATCAGTCTTATATAATACTCAGCACTCATTACAACACATGCCTTCTCCAGTGTCCATCACGCAGTTACCCTATCCCCCCCACTCCTCTCCCCTCCAGCAACCCTCAGTTTCTTTCCTAAGATTAAGAGTCTATTATGGTTTGTCTCCCTCTCTGGTTTTGTCTTTTCATTTTTTCCTCTCTTCCCCTATGATCCTCTGCCTCGTTTCTTAAATTCTACATGTCAGTGAGATCATATGATAATTGTCTTTCTCTGATTAACTTATTTCACTTAGCATAAACCCTCTGGTTCCAACCACATCGTTGCAAATGGCAATATTTCATCCTTTCTGATGGCTGAGAAATATTCCATGATCTTCTTTATTCATTCATCAGTCAGTGGAGATCTGGGCTCTTTCCATAGTTTGGCTATTGTGGACATTGCTGCTATAAACATTGGGGTGCAGGTGCCCCTTTGGATCACTACATGTGTATCTTTGGGGTAAATATCCAGTAGTGCAATTGTTGGGTTGTAGGGTAGCTCTATTTTCAACTTTTTGAGGAACCTCCACACTGTTTTCCAGAACAGGCCACTCCTAATAATCTTTGTACCTGCACAGTTGGAAGTACCCTTTGAATACCATGAGGGGTTAGGGGTGCTGACACCCCTGCACAGTTGAAAACTTTAGCTCCCAAAAAACTTTACTAATAGCCCTGTTAACCAGAAACCTTAACCAATGACATTAACAGTTAATCAATACATATTTTGTAGTTATATGTATTATATACTGTGTTCTTTCAGTAAAGTAAGCTAGAGAAAAAATGTTATTCAGAAAATTGAGAACAAAAATACATTTATAGTACCATCTTGTATTTATAAAAAAAAAAGAAAAATCCACATATTAGTGGACCTATGAAGTTCAAACTCGCATTGTTCAAGGGTCAACTAGTTTCTTCCATTGCTGAGCTCCCATTGCATTTTCTTCTTCTTCTTCCCCCACCCCCATTGCATTTTCTCTGTACCTCTCACTCCCTTGCCTCTCTTTGGCACTTTACCTCTTTCTACCTAGTTATTTGATGAGTGTCCCATATACGCTTAAAATTTAAGGTGAAAACATGTCTTATTTATCTATGTAACTTCAAAAAGTTGAGCCCAATGCAGAGTGGAGATTTTTTTTAATGAATGTCAGTGTTTTTAAGGGAGGAGCATGACAACATAATGTGACTTAAAAAAAAATCCGTTTGATGTAAAAATATTGCTTCTTACTGTTCTCTAGTGTTTGAGATCTCTGGTCGTGTGCATGTGTTTCAGTGTTAAGATAAAAATATGTTGGCCATTAAAATTTATACTTGTAACATTCCCTCCAATTCTAGAAGTAGGTAGAGTATAAAATATACTAGTTTTGGAGGCAATAAAGAATTTAAAGTCTTTTTTTTTTTTTTTTTTTTTTTTTTTAGAAACTGGACTCACATTTTTATTTTTGAGCCCCCGCCCCCTCTCGCTCCAGGTGTGCCCCGTGCTATCCTGTGGAGCTGGGGCGCTGGTGGCACTAAAGTCTTTCTTGGTCATATAATCTGCGAATTGTTTCTCAGGATTTTGTGAAATGTAATATTTTCAAGAAATTTTATTTATTTATTTATTTATTTATTTATTTATTTAAAAGATTTTATTTATTTGACCGAGAGAGAGAGATCACAAGTAGGCAGAGAGGCAGGCAGAGAGAGAGGGGGAAGCAGGCTCCCTGCCGAGCAGAGAGCCCGATGCGGGGCTCGATCCCAGGATCCTGAGATCACGACCCGAGCTGAAGGCAGAGGCCTTAACCCACTGAGCCACCCAGGCGCCCCTCAAGAGATTTTAATAATTGGTCTGGTTCCATGATTCTCAAAGCATTTTTTTAAATCAGTAGAACCCTTTCCTTTATGAGAGCATAATGAATGCCCCCTCACAAAAAGGGAAAACCTGAAAATGAAACTGGTCTTGTTGAATTAGGAGCCTTCTTAACCTGTGTTGCCTGCTCGGATGACTTCTAGTGCTGTGCGGTGTGGAGTTTGCACACAGTTCATCTTCTCTAGTAAAGACTTTAATTTCATTGTCCAAACTACTAATTTCATTGAATCCAGATTACTCTTGGTCATAACACATCCAGATAGCAGAGGTGGTAAATTGCTGGCAGAAAGTGAGTATAGTATACTTAAAACCACAACTATGAACACGTAAAAGAAAGTAAAACTGCCTTGTTAACTGTGATTGGCTCTTCTCAGTTGTTCTGTGCGTCTTACCTTGCAAGCTCCTAAAATGTGGTGTAATGGGAAGGGTTTGGAAAGTCGGCTGTGGTTGCCCGGGCACAAACTTGGACAAGTTCGGTAACTACTCTGTGTCCCATCTTTCTGTCTTAACAATAAAGCTTGTTTGTTTTGTTTTTAGTGGGTGGTCTCCTCTACAGTCTTTAGATGGTCTTCTTTAGAAAGAATCATTTTCTTCATTTTTATAATAACACTGCTGTTTCAGTTCATTTCTCTTCCTCAGAAGGAATTTTTGCTGTATTTAATAATTTATAAAGTGGATCCCCTCCCCTCATTTTAAATTAGTTGTGCTCTCTCAGAGTTTCTTGGCGTCTTGTGTGGACAGTTCTTCGTTATCTGGGGGATGTGTATAGGACCCTTGGCCCTCTCTCACTAAATACTTTAGCCTCACATATTCATCTTTCCTGGCAACCCTCTTCTTGGACCACACATGTTTCTAACCCCCTTGGTTGAATACCACTAAGTATCTGATTTCCTGGCAGATTGCTTTTTCAAGTCCAAACATTTTCTTATATCTTCTATTTACAGACTTTTGCTTCTTAGGTAAAAGCAACCTGTTATCTAATACCTGCTGTATGTCAGGCACTGTATTGGGCTTTGTACATTATAAATTACCTTTTATAAAGGAAGTATTGGCTACATTTTATGGATGAGGAAACTAAAGACCAGAGATAATTAATAATTTGTCTAGGGTTCAGTAAAAGTTATAAATTAGTTGTAAATTGTTGTTATAAATATAGAAAAGTAGTTTATGACTTTTGTGATTAATTTGGCCCTCATTACTATATGGGGTTCACATGGAAACTTTGGCTCATGGGTATGGATACTTGTCAGGGCTTAGGGAGGATGGGGTGTATAGTCCCCGGGTCTTCTCCACATTTCCAGAGTAAGTTAGCAATGAAGAGGGGTTAATATAGGTGAAGCGACTCTTAGGTAGTTGGGTAAATATCAGTGTTCCTCCTGCCTGCTAGGAGATGCACACTTCTTAAGAACACTAAGGACACTTGACTCTTGGGAAACAGTAAGGAGCATGAGTATCACCATTTTAGTCTTGATACCAACAGTAACATGCCTCATCTCTTCCGGTAATAGAGTACCCTCTTCCAGAATTCCGTAGGAGAGATGTACCCCTGCACTGTGATGGTTCCTTCTAAGTCAGAGGCATTCTGGTTGTGAAATAAGCTAAGATGGAGTGATAGGTGTGATCTTCACGTGCTGATGGAGGGTTCTCCCCCTTGAAGTAGCTCTTCTTGTTAGTAGTTCACATGGGTCCCTAGGGACATTGCACCTGTACATTAAATACTTACACATTGTTCGTTTAGTTTCTCAGAGATTAGAAATGGAATTTTCCTTATAGATTTTTTTTTAAGGTTTATTTCAGAGAGGGCAGGTGCATGGGTGGGGGGCAGAGGGAGAGGGAGAGAGAGAATCTCAAGCAGACTCCCTGCTGAGCAGGGAGCCTGAGATGGGGACTTGATCTCACAACCCTGAGATCACAACAGAGCCAAAACCAGGAGTTGGATGCTTAACTGACTGTGTCACCCAGTCATCCCCGGAACTTTCCTGATTAAAGCTCCAAAACCATAATATGTCCCACATGTTAGAAAACTTATTGTGTGCTCTGTATAAACCACACTATTTCCTAAAACTTTAAGTTCTTCTTCCCCTTCCTCCAGTTACGGAGTGTCCTTCTTAGCTGAGTGATACTCTACTGTCCCTCCTCATCCTTCTCCTGGTCAGTGTTGTAAAAGCAGCTCTGGTTTCACATAGTCTTCCTCTAGATTCCACTCTGTGTCTTCCATTTAGGTGCTGTTATACTCGGCACTCCTGCCTGTTCTCTTTCGCTCTTGCCTATTGAACCCACCTTTTTTTCTTTTTCTTTTTTTAAATTGAAGAATAATTAACATCCTGTTATTTTAGTTTGAGGTGCACAACATAGTGATTTGCTATTTATATATGGTATGAAATGGTTATCACAGTGAGTCTGGTTACCATCTGTCACCATACAAAGTTGCTACAACATTATTATATTCCTTATGTTGTACGTGACATCCCTGTGTGTTATTTATTTTATTGCTGGAAGATTCCACCTCTTAACCCCTTTGCCTATCTTGTCTATCCCTCTGCTACCCTCCCCTTTGGTACCCATGAGTTCTTTGTATCGGTGAGTCTGTTCTCTTTTCTTTAATTGTTTCGTTTTTAGATTCCACATATAAATGAAATCGTATGGTACTTGTCTTTGTCTGATTTATTTCACTTAGCATAGTACCCTCTAGGTCCATCCGTGTTGTTGCAGATGGCAAGATTTCATTCTTTTTTTTTTTTATGGCTGAGTATTATTATATAATGTGTGTTTGTGTGTGTGTGTGTGTGTGTGTATACACACCACATCTTTACCCATTCATCTGTTGATCAACTTGGCCATTATAAATAATGCTACAGTGAACATAGAGGTGTGTATGTCTTCTCAAGTTAATTTTTTTTTTTTTTTGATGAATACCTGCTGGCTGATATGGGAGTTCTGTTTTTAATTTTGTGAAGCACCTCCATATTGTTTTCCTTAGTGGCTGCAGCAATTTACATTGCCAGCAGTGTATAACGGTTCCCTTTTCTCCACATCCTCATCAAAACTTGGTATTTCTTGGGGTACCTGGCTGGCTCAGTCAGTAGAGCATGTGACTCTTCATCTTGGGGTCATGAATTTGAGCCCCATACTGGGCATGGTGCCTACTTAAAAAACAAACAAACAAACAACACCTTGATATTTCTTATCTTTTTGATACTGGCCATTCTGACAGGTGTGTGATTACGTTGTGGTTTGGATTTGGATTTTCCTGATGAGTGGTGATACTGAGCATCTTTTCATGTGTCTGTTGGCCATGTGGATGTCTTCTTTGGAAAAATGTCTATTTAATTGACCTTACATTAGAATTTCTCTCTTTCATATGTTGGACTCAAAAGGTTGCCTTATTTGCTTCTAGAAGATTCTCAATAAGGCACTCTGTGTTTCATTTCTGGTCTATAGAATTCTGTAATATGAGAAATATGAGTAGCCCTTGAGAACAAGATTTCTTTTTTGATGATGAAATGCTAGCCTAACTGATTGTGACTTGTGTGGGAAATGTTTTTATTTTTAGAAGGGACATTTCAAATGTAAATGAATTTGAAATCCTTAAATATCTTTATGTTGTAAGGTTTATGTTAAGTCTATAAGGTGATGTGCTATTTCAGCTTCCGAGAAAGAAGCCTGCTGTTGGTAGCAGTGCCACCAGATGGTGGTAATTATTTGGTGGTTGTGTCTAGGTACATGAGTCAAAGGCAATGTGAAATGGCTGTACTCTTCAGATTAACCTCTAAAATGCACGGATGTGTGTCATGAGCCTGTTTGCAGCATAGAAAATCAAGAAATCAGACAAAAGAGTGATAAGTCTATACAAGGTAGTAAATATTTGCATGTCCAAGTATGAAGCATCAGATGTAACTACTTTGAAATTCAACTGTGGATAGTTTTGATGTGTGGTGTTAGTGCTAGCAGTTTGCTTCATTCTTAGTTTTATTATTTGATAGAAGGGAAAATATAATTTGAAAGCAGCATCTTTTTTTTTCTCATGGTAGCAAAAGCCCTTTTGTTAACAGAAACGTCTCTGATCTGGAATGTTAGGTTTCAAGGATTCAAAATTTGGAGATAGACAGTTCCTGTAAAATACTTTTAACCAAATATAATTCTTTCTTAAAACGTAAATATTCTTCTTGTTTAAAAGAAAAAAAAATACTTCTAAAATCCTTGACAATTTTAAAGATTAACTACTCAAGCATAATTTGCTTTAAAAAATATGTATATAGAATCCATAACTTTTGTGCATATGCATTGGTAAGGGGCTATAGCTGGGGCTGGATCTACTTGCAAAGTGTTTAGTTACTTAGTATAACTCTATCATAGTAAAACACGTAAAAACTGCATTTCTTTGATTCTTAGGTGATAGTAATTTTAATATGCATCATTGGTTTAATGATTACCTTTCTTGCAGGGAGAGAGGTAGAGCCATTATATTAAGTGAACACGTTTGGTTATATGATTCTTTTCATTTCAGAAATAATAAAAATGAGGAAAAAGAACAATGGAGGGATATGTACATTTCCCCTTCACAAAAAAAATAAAATGTGCACATATATGCTGAATTGCTTCACCTGAGAAATTCTCAAGGTTTTACTGAATTACTGTGTGATAGGAAGTTTTAGTAAGGGCAGTACACTGCACTGTCTCTGCTGGAGCAGACCAGCTCATATCTCCTAAAAGTAAGGAAGCAAACATAATGGCTTTCCATTAAAATCATCATGAATACCTAATTTATCAGTATATAAACCTGCTGAAAATTGTGTGTAACAGACAGACGATTAATATATTGGTCTCTTACGCTTTGTCTGGTATGTTAGTTTTTCAGATGGAATCCTTTAGTTACTGCTCAGAATGTGGCCATTACTTTATTTTTAGAAACCTCCCACTAGTCTTGTACTTAAGGTGGGAATCTTTGAGGAGGATGTCTCCTTACTAAAAAGCAAATGTGTTCTGTTCCTATAATGATGTTTTACACTAGCCCCATGATACTCGAAGGGGTTTTTCCTTGAAATGGCAAAGGTATTTATCACTTAGAAATTAGTTCATTTTATAATCTTTATCTTGAAAAAAATACTTTTTTAAAGCTCTCTTTTTCTCCTTTTATCTTTAAAGAGCTTATGTGTCCTTTCTTTACAAAGAGAATGTCAGTATTGGACATTTGGGACATTTTCCTCTAGAAAGGAATGCTTTGTGCACCTGCTAACTTCTGGATTTTGCTTTGTGTCGTGATCAGTGTCCTTCCAGGGACCTCTTGATTTCCTTTTTTTTTTTAAAGATAGATGTATGTATGTATTTATTTATGAAAGAGAATACAAGCAGGAGGGGCAGGGGAGAGGGAGGGAGAATCCCAAGCAGACTCTGCATTGAGCTTGGAACCCAACACAGGCATCAATCCCACAACCCCGAGATCAGGACCCGAGCTGAAACAAAGAGTTGGATACTCAACCAACTGTGCCCAGGCGCTCTGCCTCTTGATTTTTCATTTTTTATTTATTTTTTTTCCCTCTTGATTTCTAAGAGCTTTGCTTGTACTTTGTTTTGAGATGGCTTTGAGAACAATTGAATTCTTTTTTTTTTTTAAATTTTTTTTTTATTTATTTATTAGAGAGAGAGACTGAGAATGAGAGGAGAGAAGGTCAGAGGGAGAAGCAGACCTCCCGCAGAGCCGGGAGTCCGATATGGGACTTGATCCCGGGACTCCGGGATCGTGACCTGAGCCGAAGGCAGTCGCTCAACCAACTGAGCCACCCAGGCGCCCGAGAACAATTGAATTCTAAAGCGAGTTAGGCTTTGGCTTAGTAGCCACTTCAAAGTCATTTTTCCTTTTTAGTTTTAGTTTCTCTCTTTTTTTTTTTTAATATTTTATTTATTTATTTGACAGAGAGAGAGAGAGATCACAAGTAGGCAGAGAGGCAGGCAGAGGGAGAGGGAAAAGCAGGCTCCCTGGTGAGCAGAGAGCCACATGCAGGGCTGGATCCCAGGACCCTGAGATCATGACCTGAGCCAAAGGCAGAGGCTTTAACCCACTGAGCCACCCAGGCACCCCTAGTTTCTCTTTTATGTTTAGAAATCAGAAGTGATTAAGAAAGCAGATCTTATTTCTAACCTAAGTCTTATTTGAGGACTTTTAAAAATGTTTAATAATACTCATCTGAGTGGCTTAGTCGGTTGAACATCTGCCTTCAGCTCGGGTCATGATCCCAGCGTCCCTGCTTGGCAGGGAGTCTGCTCTCCCTCCCCCTGCTCTTGTGCTCTTGCTCTCTCTCTCTCTCTCCTTCCCAAATAAATAAAATCTTTTATAAATGTTTAATAATACATTTTATGTTAGTCAGTGTAGCCAAAATAGGATCATTCCAACATGAAGCTGTAGCCACATTTTGGGGAATCAGTAGCTCCATGTGGCCAGTAGCCTGCCTCTTTGGGCAGTGCAGCTCTGTAAACTCTTAACATGTTGTATTATTGTTTTTTTCTTTTAAGAAATTGTATAGGATCAGTGATATTCTTTTAAGGAATTTGTCAGTGAAACCATCTGGGAGGGTTCTTTTTGGGCAAATTTAAAATTGCTAATTCAGTTTATTTTCATATTCAGGTTATCTATTTCATCTTGGGTGACTTTGGGTAATTTCAGGGAATTGGTTGTTTTCACTAAGTTGTTAAATTTTTGTGTGTAGAGAGTTGTTTGTAGTACCCTTTGTTTTTTAATGCTTTCTCTGTGGTGATAATCTCTTCTCTCCTGCCTTTTTTTTTTTTTAAGATTTTATTCATTCATTTATTTGAGAGAGAGAGCGCACACATGCAAGTGGATGTGCCTGGGGGGAGGAGCAGAGGGAAAAGGACAAGCAGACTCCACACTGAGCACAGAGCCCAATGTGGGGCTTGATCGACAACGCTGAGACCATGACTGGAGCCAAAATCAAGAGTGGGATGTTTACCAGCTGAGCTACCCAGGCATCCCTTTTCTCTCATTCTTGATGTTTTGTGTTTCCTTCTCCTTATTTCTTGATAGATTTCTTAATTTTATTGGGTTTTTTTTCCCAGAAAAACAGCCTTCACTGACTTTTCTTTTGGTCAGTTTCTCTGACTTTTCTTTCTTTTTCTGTTTTCAGTTATATGGATTTCTCCTTTTAATTTTATTTGTCCTTCTGCTTGATATGGGTTTATTTTTTTAAGATTTTATGTATTTGGTAGAGCGAAACAGCATAAGCAGGGGAAGCAGCAGCAGGAGAGGGAGAAGCAGGCTCCCCGCTGAGCAGGGAACCTAATGTGGGTGGGGGTCAGTCCCAGGACCCTGGGATCATGACATGAGCCAAAGGCAGAGGCTTAACCAACTGAGCCACCCAGGTGCCCCTGGGTTTTTCTGGTTTCTTAAGATGGAAGATAATGTTGACCTGAGACCTTTCTTTTATACTGTAGATGTTTAATACTATTTTCTTAGCCCGTTTGGGCTGCTGTAACAAAATGTTGTGGATTAGGTGGGTTGTAAACAACAACAATTCATTTCCCACAGTTCTAGAGTCTGGGACATCTAAGGTCCAAACTCCAGCAGATTTGGTGTCTGCTGAGGGGCTGCTTCCTAGTTCACAGAAGACTCTTCTGTGTCTCACGTGGCAGAAAGGGTAAGGGGCTCTCTGGGTGGTTTCGGTTTTTGTTTTTTGTTATTAGAAGGGCAGTAATCCCATTTTTTTTTTTAAAGATTTTATTTATTCATTTAACAGAGAGAGAACACAAGCAGGCAGAGAGGCAGGCAGAGGCAGAGAGAGGAGCAGGCTCTCCGCGGAGCAAGGAGCCCGATGCAGGACTCGATCCCAAGACGCTGGGATCATGACCTGAGCCAAAGGCAGCCGCCCAACCAACTGAGCCACCCAGGCGTCCCCAGTAATCCCATTCTTGAGGGCTCTACCCTCATAATCTAATCATCTCCCTAGGGCCCCCACCTCCAAATACAATCACACTGAAGATTAGGTCTCAGTGAAAGAATTTGGGGTGGGGGGCACAAGCACTTATTTTATAGCAACTGTAAATTTCCCTCTAAGCACTACTTTTAGCTACTAGCACAAATTTTGAAACATTGTATTTTTATTTTCACTCAGTTGAAAATATTTCCTAATATCCCTAGAGATTCCCTGTCTGAGCCATGGGTTATATAGAATCGTGTTTTTAAATTTCCAAATGGTGGTTACCGGTTATCTTGTTTAACCATTTCTAGTTTCATTCCATTATGGTCAGGGAACACAGTTTTATATGATTTCAGTCCTTTTCAATTTAAGATGTTTTTGACCCAGGAGATATAGTCTGTCTTGTTGGTGACTATTTCATGCATACTTTAAAAGGATGTTTATTTTGCTATTGTGAGTGGAGTGTTGTATAAATGTCAGTTAGATCCAGTTGGTTGAGGATGTTCAGTTTCTCTGTGTCTTTATTATTTGCTTGCTTGTTTGGTCTAATAGGTCTGTCTGTTATTGAAAAAGAAGTGTTGAAGTCTCCAGCTACAGCTTTGGATTTGTGTATTTTTTTTTTCAGTTCTGTCAGTGGTTGGTCCATATATTTTGAAGCTCAGTTGTTAGGTGCATACACATTTAAAATTATGTGTTTTAAGTAAATGACCCATTTATTATTGTGCAGTGTCCCCCTTTTCCCTGGTAATTTTCTTCACTCTGAAGTCTACTTTGTCTGATATTAATATAGCCATTCTAGGTTTCTTTGATTAGTGTTTGCATGATATATCCTTTTCTAGCCTTTTACTTATAAACTACCTGTGTCTTATATTTGGAGTTTCTTAGGGACAGCATATGGTTGGGCCATTTTTTTCTCCAGTCTGATAATCTCTGTCTTCTAATTGGTATGTGTGGACTACTCACATTTAGTGTAATTATCGATATATGTAAATTTAGTTCAACCATTTTATTTTAGTTTTCTGTTCTCTTATTTGAGGGACTTTTAAGTCTGTTATATCGTTAAACTTATTAGTTATTTGCACTTAAATTCTTTTAAAAGTGTACTTTTTCTGGGACACCTGAGTGACTCAGTCAGTTAAGCATCTGCTTTCAGCTCAGGTCATGATCCCTGAGTCCTGGGATCAAGTTCCACATCGGGCTCTCTGCTCAGCAGAGAGTCTGCTTCTCCTTCTCCCTCTGCTGTTCTCCTAGCTTGTACTCATTTTCTCCCTCTAATAAATAAATAAATAAAACCTAAAAAAGAAGTGTATTTTTTCTTTTCTTTTTTTTTTTTTTAAAGATTTTATTTATTTTTTTGACAGAGAGAGAGATCACAAGTAGGCAGAGAGGCAGGCAGAGAGAGGGGGGTGGGAAGCAGGCTCCCTGCCGAGCAGAGAGCCCGATACGGGGCTCGATCCAAGGACCCCGAGACCATGACCTTAGCTGAAGGCAGAGGATTCAACCCACTGAGCCACCCAGGTGCCCCAGAAGTGTATTTTTTCTGACAATAAAAGAAATATAGAACTTAGAGAATATAAAAAATTAAAGAACAAAACAAAACATTTACTCTTCCTTTACTGATATAAACACTGTTAATGTGTTTATTTATAATATTTAATATTGGATACATACATTAACAGTATTAAATATCCAATATTAAAAAAAATTTTTATTGTTCAAATTTGACATCATGCTACATATAGTTGTGTAAACTCTTTTTCCTACTCACCAGTATTTTAGAATCTTTTCTCATTATTAAATACTTTCAAAAACATGATTTTTAGTGGTTGAATACCATTTCATTGGATTGCTATTAATGAAAATATTGTAGGTAATTCTTTTTTTTTTTTTCTTTTTTTCTTTTTTTTTTTAAGAGCGGGAGAGAGAGAGAGAGATGGGCAGGGAGGGGCAGAGAGAGAGAGGTAGAGAGAGAGAATCTTAAGCAGGCTCCATGCCCAGCTGGGAGTCTTACTTGGGGCTTGATCTCACAGCCCAGAAGTCATGACCTGGGCCAGAAACGAGAGATAATTCTTTTTTTTTTTTTTTAATTGCAGTAAAACGGCAGAGTGTACAACTTCATGGCATTTAGTACATTCACGGTATTGTGCAGTTATCAACTATTTTTATCACCCCAAAAGGAAACACCATACCCATTAAACAGTTACTCTCTTTTGTCATAGCCTCTGGCAACCACTAATGTGCTTTCTATCTCTATGGGTCTTTTTGCTGAGGTGGGGCAAAGTGTATAAATAGTGATCAAATAATAAATGTATTAGACAGCCATCTGAAAAATAGAATCTGGGCTGTTTGCTAAGAATGAATAAACTGTACTTATTTGGCTCACTTACAGTTAAATTCCTAAATTTTTTTTTTTTTTTTTTTTTAGTAAGATAGGGCAATAGAGTAGTAGCATGAGTTCTGAAGTCATATCATCTGGATTTGACTTCTAGTTAATAGTAGTTAACAATGTGATCTTTAGGAAATTATCTTTTAGTGACTCAGGGTTTTTTTTATCTGTAAAATAAGGAAAACAGTACCTATTACATAGCATTTTGAGGGAATTAGAGTTAATGCATATAAAAGTTTATAGAACAGCATCTGGTATGATAAGTGCTGATTAAGTGTTAGATGCTATTATTATTTTAGTATTTTTGTTATTATTAAAAGATCTGACTATATTGTGAAATCTTGTACAGTAATTACTCTTCAACTGTTAGCTTGTTTTGTATTAACTTCTTAGTAAAGGTTCTTTAAGGCTTATGTCACCTCAGATATCCTAGTGATCTGGGTTTTTTTTGAGTTCTAGTGGTATCTTGATGGTGGAGTCAAAGATTCTAGGTCCTAACATCAGGAAGATGTTGAACATTTGTGTAGAGTACCCAAGGCGGAAGAATATTCAGCTTAATGTGAAGGAAGGCCTAAAATCTATAATCTAAGCTTCTACCTTAAGAAACTAGAAAAACAAGAGCAAATTAAATCCAAAGTAAGCAGAAGAAAAATAATAAAAATTAGAGCAGGAATCAATGAAATTACAAACAGAAAATCAGTAGAGAAAATTGGCAAAAACCAAAAAGTGGTTCTTTGAAAGATCAATTAAATCAATAAACCCCTAGGAGTGCCTGGGTGGCTCAGTTGATTAAACATCTGCCTTCAGCTCAGGTCATGACCCCAGGGTTCTGGAATAGAGCTCCTGAGTCAGGCTTCCTGCTCAGTAGGGAGCCTCTTTATCCCTCTCCCACTCCCCCTGCTTGTGCTGTCTCTCTGTCAAATAAGTAAAACCTTTTTAATAAAATCAGTAAGGCTGTAGTTGGGCTAACTAAGAAAAAAAAGGAGAGGGGTGCCCAGGTGGCTCAGTGGGTTAAAGCCTCTGCCTTCGGCCTAGGTCATGATCTCAGGGTCCTGGCATCGAGCCCCACATCGGGCTCTCTGCTCAGTGGGAAGCCTGCTTCCCCCTCTGTCTCTGCCTCCCTCTCTGGCTACTTGTGATCTCTCTCTCTCTGTCAAATAAATAAAAATCTTAAAAAAAAAAAAAAAAGACACAAATTACTAAAAAGAAATGAAAGAAGGAACATTACTACAGATCCCATGGACATTAAAAGGATGATAAAGGCATATTATGAGCAACTCTATGTTACTAGATGTAATGTCCTAGATGTAATGGACCAGTTCCTCAAAAGATACAATCTGTCAAAGCTTACACAGGAAGAAATAGAAAATATGAATATGCTTTTATCTATTAAAGAAATGAATCAACAGTAACCTTACAAAGCAGGAAACACCAGGCACAGATGAATTTACTGGGAATTCTACCAAACACTTAAGAAAGAAATTATACTACTTTTCTGGAATCTCTTCCAGAAGACAGAAACAGAGGGAAGACAGAAACAGAATTCCTGACTCATTCTATGAGACCAGCATTATTCTAATACCAAAACACACAGACTGTTACCTTTCGTGAACATAGATGCTAATATTCTTTTTTTTTTTTAAAGATTTTATTTATTTATTTGACAGAAAGAGGGGAGGGGGGGAGGGGCAGAGAGAGAAGCAGACTCCATGCTGAGCAGGGAACCTGACGCGGGACTTGATCCCAGGACCCTGAGATCGTGACCTGAGTAGAAGGCAGATGTTTAACCAACTGAGCCACCCAGGTTCCCCTAAATAAAATAATAGCAAATAATTAAATATTATTTAATAAAATAATAGCAAACCCAATCCAACACTGTATAAAAATAATTATACATACTATGATAAGAGGAATTTATACCAGATACACAAGACTGGTTCACCATTCAAAAATCAGTGAATATACCCCATCACCTCAATAGGCTAAGAAGAAAAATGACCTGTTCTCATCAATAGATGCAGGAAAACCATTTGTCAAAATCCAGCACCCATTCATGGTTAAACTACTGGAAAATTATAAATAGAGGGGAATTTCTTCTACTTGATAAAGAATAGTTATAAAGGGGCACCTGGATGGCTCAGTGGGTTAAAGCCTCTGTCTTCAGCTCGGGTCATGATCTCAGGGTCCTGGGATTGAGCCCCGCATCGGGCTCTCTGCTCACCAGGGAGCCTGCTTCCCACTTGCTCTCTGCCTGCCTCTCTGCCTACCTGTGATCTCTCTCTCTGTCAAATAAATAAATAAAATCTTTAAAAAAAAAAAAAGAATAGTTATAAAAAACCTTCAGCTAACTTCATAATGGTGAGACATTAGAAACTTTCCCTCTAAAATCAGAAATAAGACAAGGAAAAGGCCACTGCTTTTCAGTGTCATACTGGAAGTTCTAACTAATGTAATAAAACAGTTAAAAGAAAGAAAGTGGTATATAAGTTAGGAAAGAAGTGCTAAAACTATTTTTTTGCAGAAGACATGATTACCTATGTAGAGAATCTGGGGAAAAAATGACAAAAACTCCTGGAACTAAGAAGCAATTATAACAAGGTTGCAAGATATAAAGTTAATATGTAAAAGTCAACCACTTTCCAACATATTAGGAATGAACAACTTGAATTTGAAATTAAAAGCACATTACTATTTATGTTAGCATCCCCCAAAAGTGAAATACCTGAGTATAAATCTATCACAATACGAACAAGATTTACATGAGGAAAACAACACAGCTCTGATGAAAGAAATCAAAGAATTGAGTAAGTAGAGAGGTTTTCCATGTTCATGGGTAGGAAGACAGTATTTTGAAGATGCTATTTCTTTCCAGCTTGATGTATAGCTTCAGCACATTCCTGGTCAAAATTCCAGCAAGCTTTTGTGTGGATATCAACTGATCGATTCTAATTTTATATGAAGGTGCAAAAGACCCAGAATAGCCAACTCATATTGAAGAGGGAGGTGGAGAAATGACATTCCCTGACTTTAAGACTTACTTTATAAAGCTACAGCGATCAAGACCATTTGGTATTGGGGAAAGAAGAAAGAAATAGATCAATAGAACAGAATAGAAAGTCCAGAAATGGATACAAATATAGTCAGCTGATCTTTGATAACAAAGCAAAGACAATAGAAAAAAGATAGTCTTTTTAACAAATGGTTCTGGATCAACTGGATATCTGCGTGCAAAGAAATGAATCTAGACACAACCTTATATTCTTCCCAAAAATTGACTCAAAATGGATCACAAACCCAAATGTAAAATAGACATCACACCAAAGAAGATACACAGATAGCAAATAAGCATATGAAAAGTTGTTCATTATCAAGTCAGGGAATTGCAAATTAAATTAAAGCGAGTTACTACTATCCACCTATTAGAATGCCCCAAGTCCCGAACATTGACAACCCCGAGTGCTGGCAAGGATGTAGAGCCATAGGAACTCTCATTTATTGTGGGCGTGAATGCAAGATGGTACAGTCACTTTGGAAGACAGTTTGGCAGTTTCTTATGAAACTAAAATACTCCTGCTGTGTTTATAACTGTTTTGTTCATAATTGCAAAAACTTGGAAGCAACCAGGATGTCTATCAGTAGGTACATGGGTAAATAAACTGAGGTACATCCAGACAATGGAATACTTCCAGCGCTAAAAAGAAATGAGCTTCCAAAAAAAAAAAAAAAGAAAGAAATGAGCTTTCAATCCATGAAAAGGCAAGGAGGAACTTTAAATGCCTATCTCTAAGTAAAAGAAGCCGATTTAAAAAGGCTACATCCTGTATGATTTTTATATGACATTCTGGAAAAGGCAAAACTGGGGAAACTGGAGACAATAAAAAGATCAGTGATGGCCAGAGGTTGGGGGAAGGAGGGATGAGTAGGCGGAACACAGAACTTTTAGGACAGTGAAATTATTCCGTGTGATACCATAGTGGTGAATACATGTCTTTACGCATTTATCAAAACAGACGGAATGTATGTACAACCCCAGGAGTGACCTCTAATATAAACCATGGACTTGGGTCATAACGATGTGCCTGTGTGGGATCATTGATTATAACAAATATCACTTTGGGATGTCAATAGAAGAGGAGCTTGTACGTACATACATGGCAGAGTATATATATGCCTCTTCTTAGTTTTGCTGTGAACCTAAAAACTGCCTTACAGATAAAGTCTTGAAAAATAATAAGGTCTATTAAAAAATACTTCTCAATAATAAACATTAAAAAGTAACTTTCTAGGTTAAATGGTCTGGAAGAGCTTTCCCTCATCCGCAGTATTTTAACTAAATAGATTCAGATGGGTGACAGGGGGAAGGAACTACATTTCCAGACTGCAGTAAATAAGCATAAAATCTGGTTGAGTGTGACTTGTGCAGTTTGGCACACGTGAGCGAGGGTTCTGTGTGGGAGTGGGAAATGGATTGGAGGTGATAGCACTCTGAGGAATATTTACACTACCAGTCATCTGGAAGAGAGATGAGTAGCAGCCCATCATGGCCCAGACTAAGGGGCCTAGGAGAGACATCTGTAGATGCTGTGTACCTCCGAAGTGACTGAGGGGGGAGATCGACTTTCTTTTGTAGGATTGAGAAGTCCAGCTTGTCATGAGTAAGCCCTAAGATCCCGCGTGTGCGGATGTTGCTAGACCTACTTCAGTTTAGGGATGAGAGTACTCGTTCATTTCTCCAAAGCTCTGTGCCCACATTTGAGCCAGGAAGAGAATTTGGCCTATTAAGAGGCTGCAACGGAAATGAAGAAGAGGACAGGGTGCTCGGGCGAATTGTGTCAGGCCAAAGAAATGAAGGAGAAAGTGAAAAATGCACCGAGGAAGGGAATGAAGAAACATTCAGGAAGTTCTCCTTTGTCACTGTCTTTGACTCTGACTTGTCAGTGACTGTGATGTCTGTAATGTAATTCTCTTTGGAGAAAACGATGGGCAGGGAGGGGTTTTGTTTTGCTTGTTGTTGCGTTGGCCCTGCTTGGATGGTGATGTTGACTGGCAGCAGTTTCTCTGAAGCCAGAAACAAAGCCTGTCCTCTTTTAGGAGGAGGGGGAAGGGAGAGCAGAGTTAATGTAGTGTGTTACCAGATCTCTGGGACAGAAGAGCTTTCACCAGGAATAACTAATTACCATCAGCAACGCCGTTTGGTACTTTTTGTCCATAAATTATGTCAAGGATAGGGTTTGGCTTTCTAAAAAAGATAAATGGGGCCTATGTCTTGTTTTGCCCTTAAGTATTCAAATCATACATAGTAACTCCACAGAAAAGTGTCAGAGTCCTAAATTAAGCTTCATCTTAGAAGCATGTAAACAAAGAGGAACGGCCTTTTTCAAAAAAGGTATTTAAGTTTGAATTCGGTAAACCAGTTGGTAGTCTAAAATTTGACTTTCTGATGAACTAAGTACTTACTTGGAAGTACTTCTCAAATATTCTATTTTAAATTATCTTTTGATAAAAATACTATAAATATCAAGAAGTTCCAAGTGTGTCCCAGTCAGACTGGTTGAGAAATTCAGCGGTAGTAGTGAAAGGATAAGAACACCAGCCATCTTTCTATCTATTTGCATATAAAATGGATAATATTTAAATATTAAGTCTTTTTATCCAATGTTATATTTAAGTGCTTTTCAACATAACTGCCAAAATGATTGTTAAAATGTCAGTTTAATCTGTGTATTTTTATGCCGGTTGCATAAGTTTGGCTATTAATGTGCTGTAGCTATAGTTTTGATTCCCTGCATTATGCATAAACCTGATTGAACTTAAATTTAAATGGGTATTTTAAGTTGCTTCAGTGTACTTGCAATCTATCTTAATTTTCTGCAGTTGTGCTATTACCCATTCAGATTATGATTTATTAGTGGTCTATAGAATTTAAATAATGAGGATGTTAATATTTCCATCTTTTCTGCCAGGAATAGTTGTCTCCGTTAACTATTATCTATTTCCTGGTTGCTGGAACACTCAAAACTGACCAGGGGTGGGAGTGCTGCGTGGTGTTATAGATAAGCACTAGCTTAGGATTAAAACGAGCTGACTTCTTGTTTTTGTTTCTGCCGCATAATATATTACTGTTGGCCTTGAACGACTAACTTAAAGTTACTGGGCCTCAGGGTATTTTTTGCTTGCTTGCTTGTTTTAATTGTGGTGAAATACACTTAACGGAATTTACCATCATAACCATTTTTAAGTATACAATTCAGTGGCATTAAGTACATTCACATTATTATGCAACTGTCGTCACCATCTACCTCTAGTACTGTTTTTACCTTGCAAAACTGAAATTCTGTACCCATGAAATAGTGACTTCTCATTCCTCTCTCCAGCCTTGACATTACCATCCTACTTTCTGTCTCTATGAATTGGACTCTTCTAAGTACCTCATATGAGTGGTATCGTATAGTTTACAGTATTTATCCTTTAGTGACTGGCTTATTTCATTTAGCATAATATCCTGAAGGTTCATCCAAGTTGTAGCATGCATCAGAATTTCTTTCCTTTTTAGGTTGATTAATTTTCAATTATATGTATACACCACACTTTTAGAATGCATTCATACATCATTGGACACTTGGATTGCTTCCATCTTTTGGTATTATAAATAATTCTGCTATGAACATGTGTATGGAAATATTTCTTGGAAAGCCTATGTTTTAGTTCTTTTGGGAATCCATCTAGAAGTGGAACTGCTGGACCATATGACAGTTGTATTTTCAATTTTTTGAGGAACCACCGTACTGTTTTCCATAGTGGCTATACCATGTTACCCTCCCACCAACAGTGCACAAGTGTTCAAATTTCTCCACATCCTTGCCAACACTTGTTATTTTCTTTTTTTTGATAGTAGCCATCCTAATAGGTGTGAGGTGGTATCTCATAGTTTTGATTTGCATTTCCCTAATGATTAGTGATGTTGAGCATCTTTTCATGTGCTTGTTGGCCATTCAGGTTGTCTATTCAAGTCATTTTTTAATCAGGTTTTGGGTTTTTTTTTTTAAGATTTTATTTGTGAGAGACAACTGAGAGTAAGCACAAGGGGGTGGGGAGCAGAGGAAGAGGGAGAAACAGACTTTCCACTGAGCAGGGAGCCTGATGTGCGGCTGCATCCCACGACCGTGGCATCAAGACCCAAGCGAAAGGCAGACGGCTGATGATTGAGCCACCCAAGTGCCCCTTGGTAGGAGTTCTTTAAATATTCTGGGTGTTAACCCCTTCTGAAGTACATAGTTTGTGCATATTTTCTCTATTCTCTGCGTTGCCTCTTTACTCTGATAATTGTGTCCTTTGATCCGTAGAAGTTTTAAATTTGATGTAGTCCAATTTATGTTTTCTTTGGTTGCCTGTGCTTTTTTTGGTCATATCCAGAAAATGATTTCCAAACCCAATTTCCTGAAGCTTCCTCTCTTATGTTTTCTTCTAAGAGTGTTATAGTTTAGGCTGTGATGTTTAGGTCTTTGATCATTTTGAGTTAATTTTTGTATATGATGTGAGGTAAGTGTCCAACATTATTGTTTTGCATATGATACTCAGTTTTCCCAAAACCATTTGTTGGAAAGACTGTTCTTTCTCCCTTTGAATGGCCTTACCTGTCTTGTCAGAAATCATTTGACTATAGATGTGAGGGTTTGCTTCTGAACTCTCTCTTCTCTTCTATTGGCCCGTATATCTTTTTAATGATACCACATTGTTTTGATTACCGTAATGCTATCATTTTGAAATGAGGAATTGTGAGACTTCCAGCTTCCTTCTTTTTTAAAATTGTTTTGGCTATTGAAAATTGTTAGAGATTTAGTGATGCTAAGAGCAATCAAAGGGTTCAAGTAGCAATAGCCTGATCCCTCCATTGCCGAGGCCCTCTCTGTCAACCAACCTTCTGCCTAATGGTTTCATTCATTGATGATTATTGCCCTGAATCATTTCATCAGGGGTTACAAAGTGATTATTTATTCCACATACATTAGCTGGAGTAGTCCTGAGATTTAAAAAAAAAAAAGTTTTCTTCATCTACAATGACATTCAGAAATTTGGTTTTGTAATAAAGCTAGATTAAATGCTTAATTCTTTACCTTTAATTGCCAGTTTTTAGAGGAAGGAGTTAGTACTCTAGTTGCTTTCAGCGAAACTAATGAATGAGGAGGGAAAGTTAAAGGTTATGTACCCTTCTTTAGGTATTCTAAATTCTGAGATTTCATATATGAAACCTATTTGAGTTCATTGTAGTTAGGGACCCAGGAATCTCTATTTTTTCACATGCAAGCCACATGACTTTGATGCAGGTAGTCTGCAGAGCGGACTGCTGTGAAGTAATATGATTGAAAACTGGTTCCTGTTTCATTGTATTGTCTTCCATACCACGGGTGGTGTTCACTGAGAAGTAAAGGCCCAGTCTTTATCAAAGTTATTCATTTTTAAATTACAGCATTAAATGTTAACTTAGTCTAAGTAAGGAGGTCTTTTCTGTTTTGTTTACTGTTATCGTTACTGTCCTTCAGCTGTAGTTAGACATAGCCAATCATCAGACATTAATCTTAACATTGACTGACTTCCAACCGAGCAACACAGTAAACATTTTTTTTAAGATTTTAGTTATTTATTTGTCAGAGAGTGAGAGAGAGAGAGAGAAAGCACAAGCAGGGGGAATGGCAGGCAGAGGGAGAAGCAGGCTCCCTGAGCAAGGAGCCCCATGTGGGACTCAATCCCAGGACCCTGGGATCATGACCTGAGCTGAAGGCAGCCGCTCAACTGACTGAGCCACCCGGGTGTCCTTTTTTGTTTATGTTTTAATGCTACTTAAATGGTGCTAAGTAGTTGTGCATAAATAATTTGCTGTTTATTGTGCACCTGTCCTATGCCAATCACCATCCTACAGAATTTATCCCCAGTCCTTACTCTTTCTCCTTTTGACCTAGGTTTGTTTGTTTTTTTCTTCCCTTTATTTTTCTTTTTACTATATTTATTTATGAGAGAGAGAGAAAGAGAGAGTGCATTCGTGCCCGCACAAGAGCAGGAGTGCCAGCAGAGGGAGTGGGAGAGGGAAAGCAGGCTTTCCGCCCAGCAAGGAGCCCGAGGCAGGGCTTGATGCCAGGCCCCCAGGATCATGGCCCCAGCCAAAGGCAGATGCTTAATGACTGAACCACCCAGGGGCCCCTGTTTTTGTTTTCTTTTTGTTGTTTGTTGTTGTTTGTTTTTCTCAGTACCTAAGGCATTTCTGCTATTCCCAAGTCACAATTTAGGAATGGTGTATTTAGAGGGGTCTCCCATTACTGCCTCCTTCAGCCAGATACCCATTTTTATTTATTCATTTATGGTTTATCTGTACACTGTTGTTTGTTTCGCTTTGTCTTGCAAATACTAGCTAATATATGTAATTTTGATCCTTCTCTTACACAAAGTGTCATAACTATATAGATACTGATCTGCATCTTACTTTTCCCCCCCTCACTTAATAATATATTCTATTGATCACTGTAGAAATCTTCATTCCATTTTATGGCTGTGGAGTATGCCCTCAGGTAGATGTGTTATCATTTTTCCAGCCAGTCACTACTGATGGACATTCAAGTTTCTAAAAATTTCTTGCTCTTATATATAATATAATGCTGTTATTTCCTCCAGTTTCTTCCCCATTTTGCCTCTCTCCTTCATAGCAAAACTCTTTGGAAAATTTTAAATCAATAATGGCTATCTCCACCTTTTGATTTCTGGGCTCCTCAGTTCTTTCCATGAGGCTTTTCTGTCCCCACCGCTTCTCTGAAACTACTCTTCAAAACACCCGTGACCTACATGATGCTACCTTCAGTGCTTTGTTCTTACTTTTCAACCTTACTTGAATTATTAGCTGCACTGGACTCAATTGATGAGTTGGTCCCCTTGAAACACTTGTGACTAGGCTTCTGGAACACCATATACTCCTGGGTTTTCTTTATTCTTGAGGCTGTTCCTTCTCTCTCTTTTTCTGACCTCCTTATAATTGAATGAATGCATTCCTCTTTCCTGTGGTATCAGCTGATGGCGGGGCCAGCCCGTAGCCCTTCAGGGGAGAGTGGTCTGCACCGCAGGGGAGTAGGAAGGGGTGGAGTCTCTGCATCTAGAAGTTGAAGCTGGGAGGGGGAGGAGAGAAAGGCTTCTCGGTTCAAAGGTCACCTGAAACAAGCCCGAAGTCTGACACAGCCTGAATTTATTGGTGTAATATGGTGAGGGCAGGCTCTCCAGGGGAACTGTGGAATGCCACACAACAAGAGGGAGGAGGGAAGCGGCCTTTGTAAGGCTTGTGTTCCTGCTGAAGGATTCTGAGAACGCTGTCAGGGAAATGGTCAATTTTGGATTGGTTGCTATTTCTGAGGCAGGATTAGAAGGGAGGATTAATTAGGGTTTGGTGCTATTTTGAGACAAGGGCAGTTTAACAATTAACAGCCCTCAGTAATCGATGCTACAACAAAATGGGTCTGCGGGCATCATTGGTAAGAAAGCAGTAGTCACTCAGAGGGTTGTTAAAGCATTTTGTAGCTGCTACATGACTTTGCGAGAAATCATGTTTTCTCTTACCTTTGCACCTGCCTTTATAAGTGTCTGTCCTTCCAGCCTGGTTAAGGGCAGGGTTTTTTCTTTTTCACTGAGCTGATGTTCATCTTTGATCTCAGATGTTTTTACTCTTTCAGTTCCAATGAACTGGTTTCCTGGATTTGAAAGTAGAGATTCGTGTTTCCTAAGACTGAAGCAAGTAATTAAGTGGTTAAATGATCACTATAGTCCCCCACCCCACCCCCAAATTAATGTAAAAGCTCATAATTTTTAAATAGGGCATGATTCAGGAAAATTGTGAAGTAGGAATAGTTTCTTTGTTGTTGCCATTTCAACTCTTCTTTCTCAGCTCCTCACCCTATTGGGGCCCCAGGGACCCTTCACCATCTCGTTTCATCCAGGCTTTCACTGCTCTTTCTAAGGCCTTTTTCTTCTCCCCTTTGTGAACTTGTGCCTAGTGGTCGATTTGATGAGTTTAAGGTAGCTTAAACTTTGGAGGTCATTTGCATTTTAAAAGGAAATTCCTGAGAATAATAAACCAAGGAACAAGATTCTAGTACGTTTGTGGCAAGGTGGAGTGGGGAGTGAGGATGGGTAGGAAACGGTTTGAGCAGAGACTCTCAGTCCTGCACCCGTCACTCGGGGCAGCTGATGAACTGAGTCTGGCTCTACCCTTTCCCCACTTAGATGCTGAGGCAGGTGGTGTGCTGATAAAGTGAAAGTGTCTGAGTGCCTGGGCATTGTCATGGCAGCTCTGTGTTGAGTAAATAACGTGGAAACGTAGACTAGAAGTTGAGACTACACAGATTAGTGGTGACAATTGGAAGTGCCTCCTTTTCCCAGTGGTACACACACACTCCTGCCTTGGGAGGTCCAAGAGACAGACACAGATAAGCTGAGACTTGCTCACAATACCGACCGTTGCACCGCTTACTGTCTAGGAATGTTTCAGTCCATAGATTGGTAGTGCTCAGACTTTCCTTTCAAGCCTCTGTCATAGAAAGTAGGCAGTATGTACTCAGCACTCCTATGGAGATGAAATGTGAACCTATAGTTTGTAGCCCAGCAGTTGACTAGAGCCTGTGTACCTCTCCAGATCCAAGTTATTTCTTAATCCTTAGGGCACCTGTGAGGTTCCTGTTGTGCTTTAGGAAGGATTTGAATCCACCACCTCCAAACCTAGATGGGACCTCCATGGTAGTCTTCCATGCACAGGCTGAGTAGAGCCAGGCTGTGTCTCCTGGTCGTCTGGCATTCTGGTCTCACAACCCCTCGGGACAAGCCCAAGACGTTTGCTCCAGGGATCAGACGGCTACAAGATTTCAGTCTGAGCCACAGTTTGAACCACTGTGAGGTGTCTTTGTAAGCTGAATTTGTAAACGTTTGTGCTTTCTCAAGTCCCCTGGCCTTCTCCCTTGGGTAGCGCAGACCTAAGTGGAACATGCTGATGTGGCAAGTTATTGCTCTCTTTAAGTGACCTCTGTCTGCATCTTGTGCAGGCCAGATGCCTGCTCTGGAGGCCATTGGGCAGCTTCTGCCTTGCGTGCACATCAGGATGATGGCTCATTTGTGTGGTTGCTGCCGTTCCCTCTGAAGACTGTTAACTGGCCCTCACCGTGGTACTGAGAAGGGGTTGCACAGGAAAGGAGAGCATACAGGAGTGCACTCGTGTCTAGTTTTGAATGGACGACTTGTTAGAATGAAGACCTCAACATTGGCACATCACTGTTAACTGAACTCCAGACTTTAGATTTTTTTTGTTGTTTTTTAAATATGGAACACTTCATGAATTTGTGTGTCATCCTTGCGCAGGGGCCTGCTAATCTCTGTATCATTCCAATTTTAGTATATGTGCTCCCGAAGTGAGCACAGACTTTATTTAGGCTTTATCAGTTGTTCCATTCATGACTTCTTTCTGTTCCCGGAATCCAGTCTCTGGTACCATATTACATGTAGTTGTTTTGTCTTTCAGTCTCCTCTGATCTGTGACAGTTTCTCAGTCTTTTCTGTTTCTCATGACCCGTGACAGTTTGGAGGAGTACCGGCAGGTATCCTTTATAATGGACCCCGGTTGGAACTTTTCCGATGTTTTCCTCGATTTAGACTGATGTTATAGATTTTGGGAAGAATACAACAGAGGTGAAGCGCCTTATTAGGGGGGTACCTGATATTTACAGAACACCGCCAATGTGATACTAACATTGGTTACTTGATTAAATTGTTTAGTTACCGGTTTCTCCATTGTAAAGACCATTTTTCTCTTTCCCTGCTCTGTTCTTTGAAAGTAAATACAAAGTCTGTCCCACACTCAAGATGGGTTGGGGCATATAGAGAATTTCAGGTATCTCCTCTATCCCTATGACATACTCCTATTTTTTTTTTTTTCTTTTTGAACACTTTCTTACTTTCTGATACTAAAAAGATGTTTTAGGCTCATCTTATATTTTCCATGTCTTAGCCCCAGAATCAGCCATTTCTCTGAGGAACCCTTGTTTGTTTATTTTTTATTAAAGAATGCTATTCAGAATCCACTAGGCCTTCTCAGCAGGCAGAGCTGGGTAACGTGTATGTGTAGTATTTACTAATCTCTGTAAATAGATGTATTTGTCATTGTTTCTGTGTTTCTTCTCTATGTATATTAAGATAAACATGAGTTGATACTGATGTCTCTGACTTTAATCTAGTACCACAGAGTTCATTTTAGAATGCCTTCCTTTCTTGCTCCTCTGTAATATCCTTCTTCAACAGTAAGAAACCTTGCTTCTGGCATTTCACTATTCATATACTTATTCAACCCAAGTATAAATGTACCCATGTTGTGCGTGTATTATAACCCGCAACTCCACAAGAAACAAATTTACCAGTTTGAATATTGTACTGATTTTTAGCAATTCTATTGTAGTGAACAAATCATAGATGTTTGTTTATGTTTATCATCATGTGATTTGATCTGTGACTCTAGCCTTTAGATATATGCAGTGTTTTTGGTTTTTTTAAGATTTTATTTCTTTATTTGACAGAGAAAGATCACAAGTAGGCAAGAGAGGCAGGCAGAGAGGGGGAAGCAGGCTCCCCGCTGAGCAGAGAGCCCAATGTGGGGCTCTATCCCAGGACCCTGAGATCATGACCTGAGCCAAAGGCAGAGGCTTTAACCCACTGAGACACCCAGGCGCCCCATATGCAGTGTTTTTTTTAACATTCCTACGATAATATGAGATGTCTTTGTCTGTCCACATGGTTCATTAAGATTATGGAGTTGGGTTTCAAGTAAAATATTTTCCTTTTTTTTTTAAATGTGGTGCTTGAACTGATGACCCTGAGATCAGGACCTGAGCTGAGATCAAAAGTTGGATGCCTAACTGACTGAGCCACCCAGAAGCCCCAAAATACTTTCCTTTTACTCTGCATTTCTAATAATATAAACTTAAATAAAAAGTTCATATATTCTCTCTTTAGTAATTTATTATACATTTCTACAAAAGGAAATTTATACTTATTATTAAAGTTATATACTTATTAAAGCTTTTATATGTAAAAGGGACAAGTTGAATGAAAATATTTACAATACCATTTAGCTCCAAAGTCCTGGCTCAGGTGCTACTTGAAAAACATCTTAAGGCAAGACATTCTAAAATCAGTTACTCCATTTGCTTAATAATCCCTGAATATGTAGGCTTGGCCCTTGATTCTACTTTATTGGCTACTTTTCTAGGACATCCTGTTCACCCATTCTTGTTATTGGTACCAAAGAGCATATATGTTTGTGGGTAAAGATACTGTGGCCTGGAAAATGGGACTACATAGCTATAGCTGTAGTTCCCTGGGTTCTTGATTCCCAGTTCCTATTGGGGAAAAATAAGTATGAGTTGTAAAAGCTTTTGTGAGAGTTGAGCGTTCTCAGTCGTCATGTAAGTTGGCTTTTAACTTGAAGTCTGATCTTGGGCCCATCACTTCTACCTCCAGACCTCAGATCCTTTATGTAGAAAGTGCAGCCATTCCATTAGGTGACCCCTAAGATTCCTTACAGCTATGATTTTATAATCACAAATAGTAAAATATGTGGCTGGCAGTTCTTATCTCAGTAATTAAGGCATTCTGGCAAGAATTAGAAATGGTCAGCCTCTTGAAACAAGCTTATTTAAGGTCCATTTTTATCACCCTTTTTATTTGATTAACATACTCATTCACACACAGTGTCCATGGGGTGAACACGTTCTGAAACACGGGGGCTAGCAGTAGTACCTAGATGGGTTCGATTGTACCATGTAGAAGGTATATTTTGCTGGTCATAATGACCCATCATGGTAATAACTCGGGAGGATCAGAACTGGAGTGTTCAATGTTGGTGTTTATAAATCAGTGGTTTCTTAAATGACCTTCTCTTTAGAGCCCCTATGTAAAATCTGGGAGCAGTATAGCAGAATCGCCAAGGTGAAGAGACTGCAGTGGCTTATGTAGGTAGGATACGGTCCAATGAGTTACACAAAAGAAACTTGAGTTCTTAAAGCCGGGGGGGATGTCATTAGTCTCATATTCTGATAACAGCCTTCGGAAGACTGTCCTTTCTCTTCTCATAAGCGTTTAGTTTCCTGAGCAAAGTGAAGGAAGCATATGACCTACACCTGAGTATGTGAAACATATGTACTTACAAAAGGACTTTGGAAAATAGATGGGTGAAAGGAAAGAAGCAAGAATTAATGTACCGTAAGATAGGGCATGTCTATTTGGGAGAAACGAACAAGAGAATGAAGAGATGTTGCCCTTGGTTAGAAATCGAGGCTAGGAAAGCATGCCTATTTTCCTCAGCTGCCTGTAATTGAATCATTTTTTTTTTAAGGCCTATGTCATGTTGGTTTATGAGATTGACTTAGAGCTTTGAATGAAAGTCCTCTGACCCAGTATTCCTGGCACGGTCCCACATTTCCAAGTGAAGTGGCACGCCGCACATCCTGGCTTACAGTGTTAATCAACAGCTTGAGCTTCTGTGGCCCGAGTTTACGTGAGGATCCACATTTGCCATCATGAAAAGCTGTGTCTGCAGTTGATTACCATCATTCCTGGGTGTCTTGCCTGGGCAGCTCCTGGCTGCAGAGTTGTTGATTCCAGAAGTGAACGGCAGATGTCACTGCATCTCCACTTACTAGGCTTCTGAAGGCTCCTAGCCGCTCACACGCAACCAAGTTTTTAATGGAGCTGCCAAACCACTGAACACAAATTGAGTAAATTATTTATGGCCTTCGTCAGATACCTAACCCAGACTGAAAATTGCGAATAA
Source organism: Nasua narica (assembly GCA_028533885.1). Taxonomy (NCBI): domain Eukaryota; kingdom Metazoa; phylum Chordata; class Mammalia; order Carnivora; family Procyonidae; genus Nasua; species Nasua narica. The sequence continues at coordinate 94,293,396 of CM052802.1, read as the reverse complement.
GCACAGCCCAAGAGGGTTTTCATCATTTTCTTTCACTATTCTTTTTAGTGTTGGTGTTTGTTTGTTTTATTCTTAATGTCTTTATTATTTTGGTGTAGGTAACTGATGAAATTTATTAACCTTTTCTTATCAACCATTCAGCAGTTATTTAGGAGTCTCGGACAACTTTTCACATTTGTTCAGATGGGTTTACACTTAAAAGCTTCTTGGCCTCTCTGTAGCTTGCTTTTTTTTTTTTTTTTAAAGCTTTCCAGCAGGAAAGTTGATGTCACTGTTCTCTAAATTGAGGTGCAGAACATCAAAGGAGATTGTCTCTTTATTCTTCTATTTGAACCTTTAGCTTTGGCAGTTGAGGAAATAGCTGAATTATGACTAAAAGTCCTATGGTGCATCTTTTTAAAACAAATCTCTAATGGTTTCAGTGTAGATGATGGGGTTTCCCTATAGGACAAAGGCAAAGTTGGTGTTAAATTGGATTATTTTAGAAAGTCTGGGGCATACTGAATTTTTGGTATTCTTTGATCACCTAGATCATTAGAAAAAAAAAACCCAGGTGATATTTACCTTAATAGTCAGGGTTAGTGGTTTATACATGTGTCCTGGTGTCATTATTAATTGTTTCCCCCTGTACTCTCAGTTGTCCTGGTTTGGACAGTACGTTGTCACTCTAAATTGCTCAGAGGTAGGGGAGGGGTCGTTGATAAGTTGCAATTCTAGGAATTATAAGTATTTTTTGGCTCAAGAATTATGCCTTCCCTGAGTTTTCTAAGTTACGTACATTCAGGCTAAAGCAAAAACCACAGAGAGCTTATAATTCTGGGAAAATGGTTTTTAGGTTTCTATCTATTGATCATTGTTCTCTGGAGCGGTGATTTCCAAATTTGGCTGTGCATCAGAATCAACTGGTAACCTTTTAACAAATACTTCCGCGGGTCTACCACAGACTCGCACTGAATGTGCCCTGGAGTTTTGAACACATTACCAGAAACGTAGAAATGCGTGCCGTGTGAGTGTACTGCGTGATTTTGTCAGCTTGCTTTTCAAATTAGCGTATAAAAGGACATTTCTTCTTATGGTTTGGGTGGCATCTGGGGCTTCTGGTGGTGGCTGCTTTAGGCCTCGAGGGTATGCCTGTCATTGACGTGAGTTGCCTTTTTGTTTCAGATGTCATCTGGGTGATTCTCAGTGTGGAGGTGGGTGGACTTTTAGGAGTAACGCAGCAGCTGTCATCTTTTGAAACGGAGTTCAACACACAGCCACATCGCAAGGTAGAAGGAAACTTCAACCCGTTTGCCTCTCCCCAAAAGAACCGACAATCAGATGAAAACAACTTAAAAGACCCTGGGGGTTCCGGGTTCGACTCGATCAGCAAAAACACATGGGCTCCTGCTCCTGACCAAACCGAGCAAGATGAGAATAGACTCTCACAGAACTCTGTAGATCTGTCCCCCAGCAGTCACGCAAACAACTTATCAGTAGTGACTTACAGTAAGGTAGGTGCCCTCGGAGAAGAGGAGAAGGGGTAGGTGGTGGGCCTTGGGACTTGTGATACCCTTTCATGGCAAACCTAGAAGCCTAGAACGTTCTTTAAGACTGCTTAGCTCTCCTGCCAACAGCAACAATACAAAAACCTACCCCTTCTCCCCTCCCCCCCCAATCTTCATGTCCTGTGGATGTTACTTTATCCACATTTATAATTTACCACTGTCTCTCTGCTCTGGTTTGGGTGTCGAAAGAACAAAGTTGTTTTCCGTTAGCCTTTTTTAAAAAAAGAAAGTCAAAATACCACCAGCTCTCCTTCCAGTGTAAATGTGTACTAAGCCTAGAACAGCAAGATGCTTTTGGAATCTCTTCCTACTTTGTTGTTTTTGTTTTTGTTTTTGTTTTGGCTTTGGGAGGGGCTTTTGTTTTTCCAAGGAAAAAAGACAAACTCCATTTTTTATCCTAAGTACTATTGTTGGGCTTTTGCTTTACTTACCTTGTTTGAATGTCTTCTTGTCAATGTATTTTCAGTCTCTTAGGGCCCATCTACCTCCTTACCCACAACCCAGAGTGGCCCATGTGATATTTTGACTTTTTACGTGTGGGGCAGTAAGTGAGAGAATTGTTTGTTGAGTTCACCATGATTTTAAATATTCTGATTGTTCTGAGACAGTCTTCTGGGTGTTTGATTTCTTGACCTGCTTCCCTCCTGGCTAGCTGATTAAACAGTGTCTTCCACACTCTGCTTAGGTGATGATGGTTCTTGATTGTTGGTTTGGGTTGGTTGAGTAAAGCCCTGAGCTGCGAGCTCCCTGTGGTAGGTGTTTCGTGTGGCACGGGCCTGTGAGCGTTCCCGTGCATTCTCTTCTGACTAATAATGCTGTGTATTAGGCCCAGCATCCCACCTATACAATCATAACACTGTTAAGTCTGCCCTTGCGTCAAGTTGGCATTTACCCTCAAATTTTGAAAAATAAAACTGATGTTTATTTAAGGGACAAATTGCTTGTCTGTTGTTAAGAATGGCATTTTTCTGACTAATGCTTTATATATGGTCCAGATCAAGAGGCAAATTAAGAAAAGAAACCTGATGATGTGAATCCTATTTCTCCACACAGTCTAGTAAAAGAGACTTCATTCACTAGTGGGGTAACAAAGGATTGATTTTTTTTTTTTTTTTTTTTTTTTGGTTGTTTGGTTGGTTATTATAAAGGATTCTGTGGAGTCATGTTAGTTGTACAGGATACAAGAGAAGTTAATTGGCAAGACGGCAAATTGCCTGTATTTGAGTTAAGACTTCATATCATAACACTGCAATAAAAGGTTTTTCCGTTAAGCTCCTATTTATCCAGATTTTTCCTCCTTAAATTTAACCATCCAGAGTATGACTGTTCAGGTGGTAAGTGAGCCAAGGCCTAGGGTAAGCATGTCCTGTTAGAACTGGAATTTGCACCTGAGTTTAATGGGAAGCGGAGAGTTGAGGGAGGCAGAACCAGTTACTCCAGTGCAGGGTATGGTGGAAGCCCCCCTCCCAGCTGGGAGCTGCCTGGCTCAGTAGTCACTGTGGTCATAGGAGGGGGCTGGTGTTCCTGGCCAGGGCATGCACTCATCTTCCTCAACCGTGAACCTGTTTGTTGTTTGCAGCTCCTTTAGGAACTGATGCCTTTTCTCCAGTTCTGTGATGATTGCCCTGGCCTGGGGGGGTGAGAGCTGGGGTGGGGTTGGCAGGGGTCAGAGTGGATTGACTACCAGCCTTAGTTTAGTTGAGGTCCTACCATGTTGTCTTTTTTTTTTTTTTTTTTTTTTAAGGACTGGGCTATGGTGAGGCTAGAGGCCATTGAGATTTCTTGTGGTTGATGAATTCATTGTATCTTACCTAATTTTTTTTTTCATAAACTCTCTAGAATCTACTTTTTAGAATCTACTCTTTAGAAGTAGTATGTGCAAGAACCACAGAGAAAAGGTTCTCATTGGAGATGCTCTTCAAAGAGACTATTGGCTATAATGCATCGAGAGTGTGGCACTTAGGTCCCAGAGAGAAACTGGAGCCTCCCTTGTTTCTTTCTTTTCTTTCTTTCTCTCTTTCTTTCTTTATTTTTAGAGGTGGGGGAAGGACAGAGAAGGAGGGAAAGGAACAAGAAGACTCCTCGCTGAGCGAGGAGCCCGATGCAGGGCTCAGTCTCATGACCCTGAGATCACGACCCTGATATCGTGACTTGAGCCAAAATCAAGAGTCAGACGCTTGCTTAACCGGCTGCACTACCCAGGTGCCCTTCTTGTTTCTTAATTTAAGCAGGCTCTTATTCAGAATGTACTTACGTGAGCATCTGGCAAGTTCCCTGAAAGCTTTTCTGGTTAAAGTGGCATCAGCTCCACCTCTTAAGGCTCCTTAGGAACAGAGTTAGGGTGTAGACAGACGTCCCTAAGTATTTAGTAACACATCTCTGCACTGTCTAGATCAGTGTACATTGCTCAGTGGGAGACTTGAAGAATGAAGGAAGTTATTCCTATCAGCTAGCGGCTTACAGTGCAGTAGGGGAGATGGGACATGGACCCAGCAACTAGAGAACAATTCAGTCAAGAAGTCCGGAGGGATAAGAACACAGTCAAAATGTGCAGTTTGTGTGTATGACTGTGGATTAGAGTTAGGGCAGAGAAGAAGAAGAGATTGAGTTGACGGAAAGGGCCTTTCAAGGGATACATTTGGAAAGACAGGAAGGACAGTGAACAGGTTAAGTGCTGAGGGCAGAATGCGTAAGAGACCTGTGATCAGGAGGTGTGGGTGACAGACAGTGAGAGGTGGGCGCAGTCATGCAGTGCTTTCCTTTGAGGAGCAGTGGATGGATTCATCACACATGGCTTTGACAAGAATTGGGACTGTTCTTAAATGGGTATCTTAAAGCAGAGCTTGTTCATAATTCTGGACGTTTGTGTTTGGATTGAGACTGTAGATCTGTTTATTTTTAAAAGGCAGGCGTGCTCGAGTCTGCTCAGGGGTACACTTGACACACTGATGAGATGAGGTATACCGAAGTTAGATTTCAACTTGTCCTATGTGCCAGGTGTGTTTCCATGTACTCCACACGTATTCTCTTATTTTTTTGGACAGGAAAACAAAACTCCAAGGGACCGAGGAACTTGCTCAATATTACATAGCTATTGAGAGGCAGCGCTGGGATTCCGATCCAAGGTGCCACGTTACTAAAATGTATATCATTAGTAGGTGAACCTGGGGTCTCCCTAGATCCTCCAGTTAGGTTGGAGGCTGTGGGGAGTGAAAGCATTTACTGAACTGATGATCAGTATCCTCAAGGAAAAACAGCAGAGTTGAAATAAGTGCCTCTAAGATGCCCGTGGCATCTTCTTTCTGAAGACTTGCCTTGTTCATTGAGGCTTTAAAGTAGTGACTTCTTGGGGCGCCTGGGTGGCTCAGTGGTTAAAACCCCTGCCTTCGGTTCAGGTCATGATCTCAGGGTACTGGGATCAAGCCCCTCATCCGGCTTTCTGCTCAGCGGGGAGCCTGCTTCTCCCTCTCTCTCTGCCTACTTGTGATCTCTCTCCTCTCTGTCAAATAAATAAATAAAATCTTTAAAAAAAAAAAGAATAGTGACTTCTTTTCCTGGTTAGTAAAAATAAGAACTTGGGTGCAAAAACTTTATGGTGTTTATAATAATTAGCCCCCTTTTATTTTTAAGTGAGTGGAAAGAATGAAAGAAACCCCTGAGCTCTATAGAGTTGGGGCACGTGTTTTCAGTTCACCCCGATGCCGTCTTTATGGGGAGAAGGAGAACGTGATGCCCTGGTGTCAAGGATCAGAGTAGACAGTAGATTTGACTTACTCTAAAGAAATTCCCTGCCTGCCATTAAGGCCGGGAAAGAACATGATGCTCTTGGAAGCACATGACCACAGTTACAATAGGCAGATATGGTTTCCTGCTGCCTCCAGAGTTACAGTGTAACTTACTAAGGTTGGTAGGAGGAAATGAAAAGATTGCTTCGTGCACCTGCTCTGTGAGGGCTGCGTGGATATGTCGAAATAATGGCACGTATGTCAGTGCCAGGAACTGGACACCCCAGGGCCCCTTCCCCAGCTGTACTTGAATAACCATAAACTCTCCGGACTCGGTGCTCGTGTCTGGGGGGAAGCCCCGGTCGGAATTTCAGCTCTAGCTCCATCCCACAACCCAGAGGGCCTGGCCCCTTCCCTGTGTGAGAGCTGTCAGAGGGAGTCAGAAAAGTAAGTATATGCTGACCTGCTCCAAATATTCATAAATCTGACTCCTTGCCTTTGTTAGAAATTGGCTGACCTCCCCGTTGGCTCAATTGCGGCTGACCTGTCCCTCGTGAACGGTCGGATCAAGTACTGACGAAGGTTAGGTGCTCTTTTACTGAACCCTTTTTATGTGATTAGCTCAAGATGCTCTGAGGACAAATAGTCACAGTAGGATAGGCGCTCACTCAGTTGACTCAAGGCCAGGCTTGCCATGAATTCTAGCTCTCAGACTCTTCCCTAGAGGCCAGGATAGCTTCTGTTTGGACAGCGTGAGAATAGTAAAAAAACAGTTTATATAGAGGTGTGGAAGGAGAAAATAAGTCCCGTTAAAATTAGCTGCTTTTTTTTTTTTTTTCTTATTTGGCAGTAATTTTTTAAATCTCTAAATGTTTTCTGAGAAGGCCTTACAGAGGAAAAAGACACCAAACGGTCTGACTCAGGACAGATGGTAATAAGCGTGCGGCTGTCAAAACCCAAGGGGCTGCACTTGAGGAAGGCCAAATGCTTCACTTCCTGTCTCTAAAAAAAGAGTAATAATTTGCACTGGGAGAGCTGAAAAGAATCCCAAATTCATTTATTTGGTTACTTGGCCTATGGTTCCTATTTTGTGTTTGTTCTTTTAAAAAATGTTTGGAGCTGGTATATGTCATATACTCCTCCTTTAAACTGGATTACAGTCTGAGCCACTGTTATTACTTCCGCCAAATGCTGGTTCAGAAGGAGAAACTTGTTATTATCTTTGTGGGGAGGTTCGTCGAGCTCCTCCGGCGTCAGCCGCTGCCGAGTGCCATCTGCCCTGCCTGCCCACATTCCCACCTGCTTCTCTTCCTAGCTCTGTCTGACAGCCCCCCTTGAGTAGGTTTTGGATTTGCAGCTAGAGCAGGGGTCCGTCTGCTTTTATTGCTTCGCAAGTCAGCTCTCTCCTAACCTGCCGCTATCTGTTGACTAAGGCCTAGAGGATTTATTTTCCTTCTGTTTAGGTGAGAGTTTAGAAATCATGGTGGAGGTTACAGGGGGAGGTTTGCAAAAGGCAGATCTTTGGCTCTGTGGGCCTGAGGATATAATGGCTGGGGGACCTTATGATCTACTTTGAAGTAGCCAGGCAGTTTAACATAATGATTAGGGTGACATAATAGAATGGGTTCCGCATTTGCTCAGTTCAGAGGGCCCTGAATTTGACCAGAAGGCAGGCGGTTGGTTGGTGTCTTTAGCTGGGCCAATTGGTTATATGAGGAGCTGGAGGGCAGCGTGACCTTCCCACTCCCATGAGACTTGAGTGTTTGCTCTCAGATGCTGAGCCTTTCATGAAAAGTTTAAAGATGGTTCAAAGGGAAACTAGAAGGAAAACTTGGGTCACTTGATATTTTATCCAGCTTTTGTTTTCTTCTGACAAGGGCCGGGTAGCAAAAGCACAGGACCCCCAGGCAGAGGCCAATGCGAATGCAGTAATCAGAGCTATCAAGCTACCATTTATTGAGCACTTACTGTGTCCATGCACTGTGCTGAGAACTTTTTATATTTAATTTTTATCATTAAAATTATCAATAAACATAGTTGAAGGAGCCAAGTAGTTATGCAAAGTTTATACACAAACACCGGTCGCCTCCCTTCCTCCTCGCCCCCAGCATTTGCTCCTCGGAGGCAGCAGGCTCTGCGTTCGATACGCGTTCTGCATTTAGTGCACACAACAGCACGTGGCACGGGGGCTGCTCTTTTCCCTCCTCTACAGTTGCTGCGTCGGGATGTACACACGCCGGTTCCGTAATCTGCTCAAGGCCACGCAGCTAGGAAATAGTAAAACTAGGATATGAACCAAAGCGAGTGTTTTTGACTCCTGAGCCTGCTCTCTGAACAGTAATACTCCATTGCTTCCCAGTCATAAATAGTATTCAAGGTCATATCCTTACCAGCTGAGCTAACAGCTGTGGACTAGGGAGAGAATGCTTTCTATAATAATTGTGCTGCATTTCACATGAAGATCAAGCCAATTATTGACTAAATATTATGTGACTTCTCTACTACTGAATCCCCTCCCTTCACAAGCTACTATGGCAACCATAGAAAGCAGTCTTTCTCTCTAGCCTCCCATGGGAAAAGATTCCCTAGAACCTCTGTAGTTACTTGGGTTTAGATTTTGTTGACATTGAAATTTCCATGAAGTCACTTTTGTGACGGCAACTCCTATATCTCTTGAAGTCACAAAACCTGTCTGTATTCCTTTATTATGGCCAAAAGATACAGTCTCTGAAGTTTTACTTTTCTGGAATGAACTTAAAATTTCCCTTTGAACATGCTTAGTATTTTAGAACTAGAACTTACTTAGGGGCTACCTTATCCCCTTTAAAGTCGGATTTTCTGCAAAAGCTATCTAGAGAAAGCGAATTTTAGGCAAAGGGACAGCCAGTACAAACCCTGGGGTTGAGGTTTACCTGGTTTGTTTAAGGAACAGAGTGAAGGAGGAGGAGAGTAGAGAAAGATGAAGTTAGAGGATGGAAACCAGATCATGGAGGGCCTTGTGGGCCCTTCTGAAGCTTTGGACTTTTGCTGTGAGGGGCAGAGGAAAACCACTGAAGGCTTCTGAGCAGAGAAGTGGTAAATAAACCCCCTTTGCCTTTGGAAGTGGGACGTAAGTGAGAATGAGTGAAGTTGACACCAAGGTTTTGGCCTGAGCAACTGAAGGATGGAATTGCCATCAATGGAGAGGGAAAAGGCGATGGCAGAAGTGGGCAGAGGGGGCGCCTGGGTGGCTTAGTTGGTTGAGCGCCTGCCTTCGGCTCAGGTCATGATCTCAGGGTCCTGGGATCGAGCCCCACGTTGGGCTCTCTGCTTAGTGGGGAGTCCGGTTCTCCCTCTTGCTCTCTGTGCTCTCTCTCTCTCTGTCTAATAAAATCTTAAAAAGGGGGGGGAGTGGGGGGAGAGGTCAGGAGTTCCATTTGGGGGCACACTGCGGATTTCTTTATATATCCAAATGGAGACGTCAAGTCCACTGTTATACTCCAAGTTGCATATAGAGTTTAGGAGGTCGGGGTGGAGATATAAATTTGGGAATTGTGACATATGGATTATATCTAATGCTGTGAGACTGGCTGCCGTCCACTAAGTGATGAGTGTAGAGCAGGGTTTCTCAGCTGAAGTACTGAGATTGTTGACACTTTAAGCCAGGTATGTCTTGAGGCAGGGAGTGGGGGGTGTCTAAAGTCATCGTAAGATGTTTAGTAGCATTCCTGGCCTTTACCCAGTACATGACATAGTACCTCCCCAACCCTGAGCGTAACAACCAGAAATCTCTCCAGACGTTGTCAGCTGTCCCCTGGGCGGGGAGGTGACAAAATCGCCCTACTTGTGAACCATTGACGTAGGTAGAGAAGAGGTCCAAAGACCAGACTGGGCTTACCTACTGTCTGTCTAACATGTAAACAAACCGCTTCATGTTATTCAAAGCACATTTACTGTACCTATTCTCAATTCATAACAGTCTCATGACTTGTGTAGTTACAGTCTTCATTTGACAAAATAATACAGAAGTTGTAAGTGACTTGCTCACATTCACATTGCAAATTGGGGGTGGAGCATGGGCTGGCACCCAAGGGCCCAGTGTGAGTCGAATGTTCTTCTGGGCCACCCTCTGATGAGGTTCGCTGGCAGAAGCAAAGTCTATTGGTTGTTCCCTGAAGTTTATACACTTAGTGTTGGGTTGTAGAGACTTCCTCGTTCATCTTTAGGAGCTCCAGAAGAGCTTGTGACCAGGGAGGAAGCAGTGCGGAACGGAGGAACCTGCCCCGTTCGCTGGTCGATTAGTACGTTCTGTACCAGAAGGGGATTGTCAGGAAACTGCTTTAATGATATCACCATGACTCCCTTTTGAAAACCCAGCGGAGCCAGGGCAGTGCTCCCAGCTTTGCTGGTGTTTGCATTGGCATGGGTCACGTGCGCGTTTTAAAAATAAATTAAGCAAACACCGTGAGCCTTAGAAAATGTCTTTTGTTGTTTGTAACATTACTGTCTGGGAATAAAAAGTATCTCCAGGAACTCTCCCTTTTGTACCTCAACAGCTTCAAAGCTGTTCAGCTCCATTTTGTTTGCTTTGGGGCGCTGAGCATTGTTTTAGACTGGTCTAATGCTGGCCAGTCCTGGGGCTAAAACTCCGGCCAGCGTTCCCAGGATTGCCAGGATATTTTATTTTGGTTGAACGAGTTTCTTGTGTTTTCTTTCCTGGGCTCTGAATTTCACATTTTAATTGCTAATGGAAGTTTTCAAAGTCAAACTAGTGAAGTTACAGGTTCAAACAGATAAGTGAAACACAGAAGTGTGAGAATTTGTATAGATGCTCAGATTTCAAGTAAGTTGTTCTCAGCTAAGTCCGCTATAACCGTGTTCAAGCAGGACAGGTGCGGAAGGCAAGGTCACGAGCTGGGAGCTGTTAGACCTGGGGGGCGGGGGGTGGGATGTGCGCTTCCTTAGAGCTCAGCTGCAAGGGGCCTTTTTCCAAAACTGTGGACACATCCCCTTGCAAGGCTTGAGGGTCTTTGGCTTTTTGCTGTGATTTCATTGCCCAAAGGCCAATTTAAACTGCCTTATACAGAGATAGCTTTGATATTATTGAGTTAATAAGTGAGGCCTCCTAGGTGCTCTACCCACGCTAATCCTCATCTTCAAAGAATTTACTGTCTGATTCATACATGTGACTAGCTCATAGGAAACACTAACAGCCAGTAAAGAAGGAGTATATTGAGTTCCAGTTGACTTTTAAGTAAGTGTTCATATGAATTTGGACAGAGAAGGCAGTGGTACCTTGGCAGATGACAGGGTCAAACTGACTTGGAGGGAAGAGGAACCACACAGAGGCCCAGAGGCATCCACAGGCAGGGTGTGTTCACGGGTGTGCTTATTCTCCTACCTTAATCAGCCAGACATTGCGGCCGGGGGGGGGGGGGGGTCTGTGAATTAATTGTAAGAGAGGAAAGAGAACACAGTAGCTTGTAAGGAAGGGGTAATTGATGGTAGGTTACCAGAGTTCGGATGGACATCCTAAGAGGAAATGGGACCAACGGCCTCAGGCAGTGCTTCGGCAGAACCCACCCAGCGTAGCCAGCACCAGCGGTGACAGGGCGAGGAGCTTGCCATAAGCTGCTCTCCTGTTGGGTAGCCTCCCCAGCGAGACTCTTATCAGGTCTTTCTTCCTTTTTAGGAAGCTCCTCTCCCCCGAGAGATGGCCATGAGAGAGCTCTGTGTGCTGGCCTCCCACCTGGATTCTAGTACTTGCTAATACATGGGATTTGGGAGCTAGAATTCCAGATTGCAAGTAACTTTTTCTGAAGTCTTTACTGAAAGCGGAAGTCCAACCCAGCCAATATCCTTCCTTTAAATAATCTGTTTTCATTCACAATGATGCTTGAGTTTCTTTATGGTGATAGTCATCATTTGCCACCGGGTAGGTGAATGGTCTGGGAGTTGCCTTTGGCCATGGGGAGCTCTGGATGGATGGGAGGAAGACTGGAGGGAGGATGGAAAGATGTGTGACGAAGGGAGAAAGAACGAGGGTTGCCTGATGAGGGATTGGAAGGATGGGTAGAGGGAGGACGAACGGATAGATGACAAGGTCCCCAGCAGGACTGTAGAAGTTAGTTAAGAGCAAGAGGAAAAACTGTGTTACAGAGGTAAGTATAAAAAATGGTTTTGCGGGGCTTCTTAAAAAATAAATTCATCACACTTTATGACTGAGTCAAGCTTTGGAGCAGTTTCGGCACAGACAGAAGACTGAACAGAGCCTGCCTTGTGATTGGCCCTCATGCATAAAAAATAGGTTTCTTTTCTTTCCTTTGGCTGGTTCTCATACTCATCCTCAGCCAGTGCATCAAATGAAATTTTGAGAATTGTCCCATGAAAGTGGCTCAAACACCAGTGTGAAAGCGTCTGCAGCAGTTCTTGTCCAGCTCGTGTGGCCCTGCTCTTCCAGGCGGAAGCCACCTTGAGCGGTCAGCAGCCATGGAGGGAAGGGTCTCAGTTTGAATGTTCTCGAGGCCGCCCTCGTCGCCCTGCTGGTGACTCCAGCAGAGACTGGATTGGGTTTCTCATTAATGAGAGACCGACAGCATTGCCGAGGGCTGGGTCAGTGGAGCGAGCCGGGTGAGCAGGCCCCCCCACACCGTGTTTGCAGTACAGGATCAGGGCAGGACTTAGTTCTAAACCCTGTACTCTACTGTGTTTGCATTCAGCGGACGTAGTGGTACAAAAGCAGCACTAGGCGGCCACAGCGCTGTCCAGGGCCGGCACAGGACGTGAGGAGGACAGGGCCCTGTGGTGGTATCTGATGGCCCTCAGTATCACCGGGAGAGCGTGTTATTTCGCTTGCCCTGCTGAGTACCCTCCTGTCTTTCTGTCAACGCATGTGAACCCTCTTATTTATTTAAATCACAAAGAAGAGCAAAATAAAGACAGATATGCGAAAGTCTCCATGTTGTAGTGCTTTATCTAAACAACTAGCTTTCAGGTGGAAAATGTGCTTGTTGGGGCGCCTGGGTGGCTCAGTGGGTTAAAGCCTCTGCCTTTGGCTCAGGTCATGATCTCAGGGTCCTGGGATCGAGCCCCGCGTCGGGCTCTCTGCTTGGCGGGGAACCTGCTTCCCCCTCTCTCTCTGCCCTCCTCTCTGCCTACTTGTGATCTCTCTCTCTTACTCGCTCGCTGTCAAATAAAATCTTAAAAAAAAAAAAATGTGCTTGCAAGACACCCTCATTTCAGTAGGCTTTTCAGCCTTTTTCCCCAAGGAACGTTAAATGTTAAACAAACAGATGGCTCACCGGGGCACAGTAGTTCACTGTCATTCACTCATTTGTGTTACTGATACTTGAGGCTTACTGTAGGCAGGGCATCATGAATCGGCAGAAGCGCCTTCCACCCCCTTCAAGGGCAGCTTGCTCTTCCGATAGCCCCGTGCTTCCTGCCGTTGAAAACTAATGGAGAAACTTTTAAAAATATTCCAGCCCAAACCGAACTAGTATCCTGTCTTTTTAAAAGTACTTTAGGGGCACCTGGGTGGCTCGGTGGGTTAAAGCCTCTGCCTTCAGCTCAGGTCATGATCTCAGTACCCTGGGATCGAGCCCCGTGTGGGGTTCTCTGCTCAGCAGGGAGCCTGCTTCCCCCCTTCTCTCTGCCTACTTGTAATCTCTCTCTGTCAAATAAATAAATAAAATCTTAAAAAAAAATACTCTAGCCTACAGTTAGTGTTTTCTCTGAGTGACAATTTTTAGTACTCTTTTGGAAAAGTTACTTTGATTTCTCTTTAATTTTAGGAGAACTTTTGCAGGCGCGCACTCACATGAGATCAGTAATAACCAGATCACCAGCTCGAAGTGACTCTGCTGATCCCCAGGGGCAACTGTAAACTGTTATGATAAAAATCAGAGAGAGATTATTTTTAGGTTTACTTGAGAACAGAATCACAAGTGCTGGATCGTAAGTTGTCTTTTTAGGAGATTGTGAAGAATGGGACTGAACTTACATTTTATGTCTGTAAATGTTGTCTTCTGAAAGTATTTTAAAATATTTGAGAATATTCACCAAATTACGGCTCTCGGTCGTTTTTCCATCGTGGAAGTGCAGTTCAGGACCTGGCCCAACTCCTGTGATGATTCGGCTCGCTTGAGGCCGAGGTCCTTTTCCCAGACACCAAGAACGAAGAGGCACCTCTGTCTTAGCTGGTGGGGTTGGCGCGTTCATGCTCTAGAGGGCTTGCCTGCCCTGTAGCCAAGTAGAACTTGGGTCCCAGGGCTCACTGCTACTACAGCTGTTGAGTGAAAAGCTTAGGGAAGGCTGAGTACGCAGGCGACACCTCAGTCCCCATGGACCTAAAGCCTATCTCTCCTTTGCCAGGAACACTTTTTTGTCCCCTAGCGGATGTAGCCTTTGAAAGCCTTGAAAACTATGCAACTCAGGTAGGCCCTCGGGAACTGGCCTTTAGACCTGGAGTCAGGTACAGGACTTCTTTTCAGGGTTTGAGTATTCGTACTCTCTGTTAGCAAGGATAAATCCAGCCTTGCTGCCAGTGCGTAGGTGCTGAGAAGTGATTTCTCACAGAGAGAAGGGTAGCCTTCTGCATCAGGCTCCTGAGATTTGCAATCATGCCGCTGGCCTCCATTTTCACTTGAATCGGTTTAATTCAGGGCTCTGCGGTAACTACCATCTGGTGCCTCTACCCCTGTTTTCCTTATTAGAAGAGGCACAACCGTTCCAGGAGGGGTGTCAGGGGATGCCAAGTTAGTTAAAATACTTGGCCTTTGCTTCTCCTGCGGATACAGGTTGAAGAGTTGCTAGGCCCCAGAAGAGAATGGACATTATCTCTATTGCCAAACCCTGCTTTTAGGCTGGTGTTGGAGACATTAGCCACCAGAACCTGTTACACTGGGTCTTGGAACTCCAGTGGAACCTGAAATGTGGATGGGCCTCCATGTTCAATATACCTCCATCCCACTGTTAGGAAAGGCACTTCCTGCTTGGCCTCCTGCCATAGGACGTCCTGGACGAGCTGTTCTTGGAATCTCTGCCAGGCTTTTCCTCCCCTGCTGGTATTGCGTTGCCTGTGTTCTGTGATCCATTTGTGACACCTGTAATCCCGCATGTGGGGAGTCTGTTGATAAAGCGGTTTTGAAATAGAACTGGCTCCCTCTCCCTTCCTCAGAGTGATGGTAGTTAATTTGGCGGGGTGGGAATAGAGTTCATTCTCAAGCGACCTTTCTGCACCAGAGCATCAACTACTTCCAATATGCCATTCTTTAGGTGAAAGGGAATTAGGTAGCATTTTTCCCCCCAAAAGGCACAGAACCTCAGCCATTAAGTTAGAGGGTCAACAAATCTATAATCTGAGCTAGTTACATACCTCATTGAATGTCCAAGGGCCGTAGCACTCACGTGGAAATCTGAAAGTGCTCGCATGTCTTTGTTCTTCTCTCTGCCGGTTGCATAGGACCCCTTCTATTTATCCATAAAATGGGAATGTGCAACAGCTCCTTGGCAAAGTCACAAACTCCCTTCTCCAAGCATTCCAGACAAGTCATAAGGCTATTACTTGCATTATAAAGGCCCATGTGAGATGTATGGCACTTTGGCCTGGAGAAAAATTAAATTTAAGGGAACAGTATTTCATAGAAAACGAATGCTGTTTGTTTTTCGGGTTTTCTTTTGTCTCTGCATTTTTTTTTTTTCCTGCACAGAGACCTTTGAGCATTGTATTCGTTCCAACTCTTGTGGGAATTCTAGGCCTTTATCCTTGGATTGATCCCGATGAACAAGTGCCGGGAACTACTGAGTGCAGCTTGTTTTAAGCTTCGTACTTTCTACTTCTGGCGCACGTGACCTCCGACCAGGCCCTGCAGAATGTGGAGACTGAGAGCCCTTCGCTTGCTAGGGCTCTCACCGCCCCCCAGCCCTCCCTGGTTAATCTGGTGCGACTTGGCCGCGGAGGTGGTTCCAGCCTTAGCTTGTCCGCTAGAGGCGTAGTTCGCTTGGGGCCTGGCAGATGCGCGGCCATCTTAAACACCACTGCTCTTACCAGTTCTGCGTCCTTGAGGGGTTCCCTGAGTTTGGAGATCTTGGCTTGTCTCAGTGTATGCTTGTGACAATTACAGAGAATAGGTTAAAGTGCCCCAGCAGCACCTGGCATGTAGTTGACGCTCCATTTGCACTGGCCTGCCCCTCCTCCAGATTTGCCCGGTCGGGATTTTTTGGTTCGGTGATAACCACCAAACAGCTAGATATGCACTTCTGGTCTTTTGAGGCTTTATTTGGGGGAGGAAAAAAAAAGCAAAAGCAATTTTAGTGCCTTCCCCTGAAAACACTATAGGAACTTTAATCTCATGTTTCCTATTCTTGGCAGATTTGACCTCTGGCCTAAGCATGACCAAAAGGTATTCTTTCTTGAAGGCCTGTTTTTCAGCCTTCTGAGCCAGGCACTGTATTGACTCCTAGGATTTTTTTTTTTTTTTTTTTGAGACTTTATTTATTTATTTTACAGAGATACAGCGAGAACGGGAACACAAGCGGGGGGAGTGGGAGAGGGAGAAGCAGGCCTCCCGCTTAGCCGGGAGCCCAACACAGGACTCGATCCCAGGTCCCTGGGATCATGACCTTGGCCGAAGGTAGACACTAAACAACTGAGCCACCCTGACTAGGAGCCCCTGACTCCTAGCACTTTAAATCCTGGGAAGATTTAGAGAGGAACCTGAGCCCCTCTTGGTGTCTCACTCTGAACGTAAGGGAGAAGTGAGACTGTGAAGCCTTTCCTACCTTGACAAGTAGCACCGAAAATACCTTTGGGAATTGAAAATAAATCTTATCATCACGTGGCAGAGGAAAGGCAACGTTGGAGAACAAAAATCAGACTTGGGTTTGAACTTTGGCTCTGCCTTTTCCTACCCATGTGACTTGGAACATGTCTTTTAATCTCTACGGTCAGATGGGAATGAGTTAAATGAGTGTGGGAATCCTTACCTGGCTATGGAGTGAGGTTTAAAGACAATGTATGCAAAGCTCCGAGTACCGTGCCTGTTACTAGGTGCTCAGTAGACAGTTGCCGTTTCTGCTATGTCTGAGGTTACGGTGCAGAAAATGGCGGACAGGGATCTTTAGCAGAGAGGTTGAGACCTTGTCCAGCAGGAAGGCAAAGTTGGCACTGATGCAGCCGTTGGAAGATGAGGACCGCCCCCCTCCACCGCCTCCCCTCTCTCTGGATGGTGTGATGGAGTGGGAATACTTAGTGACTGGCAACACTGAGAGTTGGCCTCTTGAGGTTTTGCATGGCAAGGACAACCCTCAGGCTTTGTCTGTGCCCTGGGGCTTCCTTCTGGCTCACTGGGGACCGTAGATTCTTCTTCTTCTTGGTTTGATTGTCAAGTTGTACTTGCTTTGTTTACCAGCACTGACTGTGTTCACTCTCTTCCAGGGGCTCCACGGGCCTTACCCCTTCGGCCAGTCTTAAGCGGGCGTCGGCAAGAAGAAAAATTAACAAAAGACAGAAGGCCTGACTTTGGGGTGGGGGGGGAGGGCAAGGGGTTCCTCTGGATTGCAGACCACACCGCATGGACCCCTGGCTCTGACCCCCCCGCATCCTGGAAGAAGAGGAAGAAGCAGAACAGACTAGTTTTGAGTAAACTCAGTATGCATGTGTGAGTGCTGAATCGCGGGATGGTGTTGAGCTACCAAGAAGAAACCCACGCAGCCGCCCCGGGTTTTGGGTGTTAGGCGTCAGTCTAACAAGTCATTAGGTCACTCGGGAAGGAAAAAAAGTTTCAAATGGGGGAAAAAAAGCCATCTTTTTAAACAAAAATTATTTTGCCTACAGACAGGTTGTAGTTTTGAGCACATTTTAATTTTTCCCCCTTTCCCTACTTTCTGTTTTTTTCTTTCGGTAAGGGATAACATAGCCTTTCTAGAGTAGCTGCTTGCTCCGGAGGTGATTCCGGTTACAGGCTGGTGTGGCATGTTGGGGGGCTCTGCGAGCCCGTGCCGCAGGAGGGCATCACCTGTGCCCCCCAACTCCAGCAGTCTCTGACCCCGTTTGTTTGTAATGGCGTCAGCCAGTGAATCATCACTCTTTTCCTCTGTTCTCTTTAATCTTCTGTTGATTTACACCTTTGACATTTGTATCCGTCAACCCCTGTGGCTTGCTACCATCAGAACCTCTCTGAAGACCAAGCTTCCCTGTGTGGCCAGCAGAGGAAGCCTCGAAGACAGATCTCGGCGACACGGGAGTTTCTGAGGCCGAGAGGTGGCCTTCTGCACACACCTCCAACTCCGATTGCTTTTCTTCCATGTTTCTCTTGGCAGAGAGAAAGGCCATCGCGCTCACTGCTCTTTTGGATTCTTCACACACATCGGCTCCCCGTTCACTCCGGGAACAGTGCCTCTGGGCTGCGTACGTGCGTGTGCCCCGTGCACGCCCGCACGGGCATTGGTGCAGCTCACCAGCAAGTGTGCAGCAGGCAGGTGGAAAGGTGTCCAGGCTTCTCCATTGTGACACGACTCCCCTGTGTCTCCCGCCCCTTGTCCTTTGTGGTATTTTCGCAGCCTGCCAGCGGAGGCCGAGCTGGTGGAGATACAGCCCCAGGCGGGGAGTTGGCCGTGGGGAGGGCTGCAGTTCCTGACTGTGTGATTTTGGAGACCACAGTGTGATGAAACGAGAGCCCCCCCGACCCTGAGCAGGATGCTTGGCTAGCGGGAGGTGGTGGGCGAGGGGCAGCCCAGCCAGAGCGCACGCTGCTTGGCTGGCTGCCCGCTTGGGCCCGCGGCCCCACTGGCATCCTGTGGATTGCAAGCAGGTTGAGCTGTGGCCCTCTCCGTGGGACGCTTGAGCCAGGCTAGAACAGCTGTCTGCCAAAGATACACGAATATGCAAAGTCCCTCTTCTCTTTTCTTCTCACCCCCTCCTTCCCTGGAGTCTTGGTTGGTTTGCTAGCTGGGGATGTGGATCTAGGGTGCGGTTGCAGGGTCACCGGCCTGTTCCCACACCCCCGCCCGTCCCGGGGGTGCGAGACCAGCGGGGGGAGACCAGGTGATGAGCGGCTGCAAGGGGTCATAGAGCCAAGGTGTGGGTGAGGGTCTGCCTGCCCGTCTGTCTCTGTCTGGGTGTCTGAGTTCAAAAAATGTATGTTGTTTGTTCCTCCTCATCCTCTCCTGAGACTGTTGTTTTTTTAAAGCTTGATTGTGGGAGAAAAGCTGGTATGAAATTCCTCCTTCTCCTCCCCACCTCTCAGAAAATAAAAGGTGGGATCCACTGTGGTCCGCTGGAGACGCGCCGGGGGAGGGCGGGGCCGACGTGCTGGGATCTGGCGGTCCGGGCTGGACTCAGGCGCACACGGGAGCGCCCCCTTCCTGAGCAGAGCGGAGGGGAGTCCCTGTGGGGCGCGCAGGCCATCACTGGCCCAAGCCAGGGGCTCACGGTGACTTGCTGCCTGAGGGCCCTGTTGGGCCCACATTGCCACCACTGTTGGTGCCAGCCTCCCGGGGCACGGCCACCCTGGAGCCCACACGCGCCCAGCCCTCAGAACAGCACATCTCCGGCTGCTGCCAGCAGGACCGTGGGAGGCCGTACGTCGCCCGGTTTCCTGGCTTCCTTATCGGCCCCGCACCTGGTTCGTGTTCCCCATTGCCCAGGAGGAGCTGCCTGCCTTTATTCAGCAAGGGCTTTAATAGGTCGCCGTTAGCGGGTCCGGCCCTGCCGGAGGCGTCCTGCTCCTCCTCTTGCTTGTAGACAAGGGGACTGTCCCAAGCACATTGACTCCCCTCCCAAGAGCAAAGCGTTTCTGTACGCGTCGTTGGAGAGGTGAGCTCCTTGCAGAGGGCCAGAGCAAGCACAAGCCGTAGGAGTCAGGGATTCCACGCCCCCCTCCCCCCGCCGGGACCAGGGGGCTGCCGGTACCATCCGTGCTGTCTCCTCTCACTGGTTTGAGCTCTGAGCAGTGCCCAGAGCCCCTCGCCTCCCCCGCCTAGTGTGGTGGTAGGAGTGACCCTCTCAGCCCCAGTCGGCTCTGCTCCTTCTGGACTCTTCCCCAAAGGG
>CM052802.1:94159191-94273595 GCA_028533885.1 Nasua narica | reverse complement strand
TCCACGCCCCCCTCCCCCCGCCGGGACCAGGGGGCTGCCGGTACCATCCGTGCTGTCTCCTCTCACTGGTTTGAGCTCTGAGCAGTGCCCAGAGCCCCTCGCCTCCCCCGCCTAGTGTGGTGGTAGGAGTGACCCTCTCAGCCCCAGTCGGCTCTGCTCCTTCTGGACTCTTCCCCAAAGGGGCAGGCTGCCTCTGGGCAAGACCACCAGTGTCTGGTACCCATGAGAGGAGGCAGATGGCATCCTTAGGGGTCTGGGCCCAGCGAGGGAGGCAGAGGGGCTCAGGCCTGGGAGGAACCTATCGTGTGCATGGAGTGAGGTGTGTGTGAATGTGTGTGCGCGTGCATGCCTTTTTTTTTTTCTTTTTGCCATGGGGGCGGTTGAATTCGGGGTATTTTTCTACAAGAAACAGCCTTCTCTCCCCCAGTAAGGATTGTCTGTAACTTTAAGCTCATCGTAGAAGCTCACCAAGACAGCTCGTGTGGCTTGAGGGTGGCCAAGATGGGATCCCCAAATCCAGTCGGAGCCCCAGCAGGAGAGGATGGTGGGGTTGCTAGCGCTCAGAAATGCAAGCTGATTCCCCGCCCCACCCTGCCTTGCCTTGCCTTCATTTCCTTGGGTGAATGCTGGAGCAGCCGTGGCTGCCCTCCACCTGGACAGTGGTGTGTAGCAAGCAAGCCGGGTGGGAGTTTGTGGTGGGGCCTCGTGGTGCCTGGGAGGAGATGAAGATGGGGAGGTTTTTCCTTACTGTATAAATGAATATTTGTATGATTAAATTAACACACACACACACAAAAGCCTATTTTCATGTGTGTCAGTGAGTTTTATTGTGCCCTCAAGCACTCAGTGTATCTGCTTGGCCCCACAGTGACTCTGTGATGTGTACCTTTTGGTCCCTGGGTCGTCCTTTTGCAAATGGGAAAGGTGGGATCCTGAGGTTCATTATGTTTGGGACATTCGTCCTGGGGTTGTAATTAGATCTGCTGCCCTTCCCGGCTTCCGTGACCAAAAAGGGGAGGAAACTCTTTCCAAGGGTCCTCAGGTCCCCAGGGTACCGTGCATCTCTTCAGCACTTCACTATGCCCAGCGCGGAAGCGGTCGCAGCCGAGTTCGTGTCGATCGGCCAGCAGGCAGTGTTTGGGCATTTACCGTGTGTGAGGTACATAGCCCAGGTAGAGGAGTAGCACAGGTGGACTGCAGAGCATCGCAGCCATCTCTCCTCCTGGGAAGAAAAGGCTAAGTTGGGGAGTCCCCCTTCTCGGTCCCAGCTGGGCCTCTGGCATCCTAGATGTAGGGAGAAGAGGGGCGGCGTCTTCCCTTACATGTTTCCCGCGGTGGCTGGGTAAAGTTCGTTGGTGCCCTAGGCCCTGCTTCTGGCTTCTGATAGATTAGGTGAGTTTTTGTGGACCTGCCGGGCAACCGGAGAGTCAGGCAGGGACCACGTTCTAGGCAAACAAGTTTGCTTGGAACCTTGCCCCTGTGCTTAATGTGAGCTAGGCCTGTGGCCTTGGCCAGCAGGTGGGGAACCTGGTTCTTGCGTGGTGGTCAGATAGCATGAAAAGCACTTAATTGGCATGGCAGCAAATGGTGGGTTCCCTGGGTCCACCTCTTCGTGTCCGTAGCATGTTTAAGAGCTCAGAACTCTGTTGAGTCACATAATCCCCCCAGTGTTGAAGAGAGAGACCAGAGAAGGAGGGAGTTGCTTGAGTCGCACAGGCTCAGACCCATGGCCTCAGCTCCCAGATGCTGGCATTAAGTTCGCTTAATTGCAGATCCCCCCACTGGGCCTTCACCCCGGCTGGCAAAGCCGTGTGTTCTGAAGGATGGGGAGGCCGTCTCCCCGCAGGCAGCTTAGCGAGGGGGCCGGTGGCCACAGATTGACGAGAGAAATGGAGGCACCTCAAAAGAACTGGCTTCTGCTCCGCGGGCCTAAATACAGGACTCCGGTTCCTCCATTTGGCCGGATAACAGAGGCCCGGGGAGGGGGAGGCTGGCCCAGAGACCCCTGTGGTGCGTGCCCCCTAGCCCCCCGCCCAGCGCCGTGACAACACTGCGTCCTGCTTCCTTCCAGGTGCCCTGGGCTGTTTGTTCCCCGCAGGAGAGGGGCCCCCACCCTGTCACCTGGCTCTTCTGGCAGCTCAGACCCACTCCCAGGCCTTCCTCAACACGCTTACCGCTGGACACTTGTTTGCTCGGCAGAATCTGTTTGCCTTTGGGGCTGTAACCTGTCAAGAAGTCACCAGGCCCTGGGAGAGGGGAGCAGGTTTGATGGTAGCTCCCGGCTGAAGCCATTCCCACGGGGGCTGGGTGACAGGGAGGGGGCTCTCTCGCCTGGGGTGGGGGCGGAGGTGCCGGGGGAGGCAGTTGCAGTGGTCCAGGCCCAACCCTCCAGGCAGAACAAACAGGTCCTCTGGCCACTTCCCTGCCCCAGCTCAGGTTGTACCTGGGTGCCTCCCACCCTGTTCTGGAGAAGGCCCCTCCCTCACCTGGTGGCCGTGACCCGGCCACTTTCCCAGACACCACCTGCTGTCCGGCCGTGTGGCGGCCAAGAGAACAGACACGGAGGGCGCTCCTGGCTGGCCCGAGCTGGGAGAGCGTGTGTGAGGTTGGGGTGCCCGGGTGTCCAGAGAATGGATTCCGACAGGTTAGCGTGACTCATGGGTCTCCGATGCCTTCTCGAGAAAACGGACGTGGCCACGTGTAAAAGCCAGGACTTCGATGGAGCTCGGGTTTGGGGGGTGGGGTGGTGAATATCCTTCTTGGCCCTTAGTCTAAGATGCTGTGATCTGGGGCTTCTCAAACGTGAACGTGTTAAAATGCAACTTCTGATTTAGTAAATCTTGGGGAAGAGAGCAAGATCCTGCAGGTCTAACGAGCTCCCAGGTGAGCACACACTGCTGGTCCTGGGGCGGCAGAGGATGCGCGAAGGGCCGGCCAGCCCCCCACTAGAATTTGAGGGAGTTGAACAGTGCTCCTCAGTATCTGGAACAGTGATCTTCGAAGTGTGGGCCATGGTTCGCCAGCATTTCCCGGGGATTATCTAAGGCTGTGGTTTCTGGCTTACACGTCACTTCTAGCATACTGTCTTTATGTCCCAAACAACAAATATTAGTGTGTCCACTATAATTGTGGTTATATTGGTTGACGGCTATTGACCACGACCTATTAAACTATTTATATAAATTCATTTAATGCTCACGACCATGAGACCATCCAGGGCAGGCCGGTCTGGTGCTCAGCTAGTGGCCAAGTAACCCCTAAATGTCACGACTCATGAGTCCAGAAGTACAGGTACTGTGGGGCGTGCAGTGAGCAGCCCCTGCTTAGCCCGCGGGTATCTGAGGGACGGGGTACTTGAGCTCCCCCGGAAGGATGGAGGGATGGGAAGGTGGGGCAGAGGGTCATGTCCTGAGCCCCTGCAAGGAGATCAGCGCCTCCCAGGACTGTTCCTTCCTGTGGCCGTTTGTATCTGCTATCTGGAGGGGGAAGCAGGAGAACGGCCTTCCCGGCGACTGTTCGGGAGAGCTCTGCAGGGGCCCCTTTGCAGTTCGTGTGATCACCCTCTTATTGAGCATTACGTGTATGCCAGGCACCGTTCTAGGTGTTGGAGATAGGGCCGTGGCCAAATGAGATGGAAATCCCTATCTTCACAGAGATGACACTCTAGTCAGGGCGGACAGACAAGTATCACAGATATAATACATTAGGAGGCGGGGGGTGCTAGGGAGAGAATGCAAAGGACAGGGAG
Source organism: Nasua narica (assembly GCA_028533885.1). Classification (NCBI taxonomy): domain Eukaryota; kingdom Metazoa; phylum Chordata; class Mammalia; order Carnivora; family Procyonidae; genus Nasua; species Nasua narica. The sequence continues at coordinate 94,269,847 of CM052802.1, read as the reverse complement.
TGCTGGTGAGGGAAAGAGGATTGCTAGAGTAGGCCAGAGAAGCCTTCACTAACATGTACGAAGAACACCTTGTGGATATGTGGAGTAAGAAGGTTCCAGGCAGAGAGAACGGCAAATGCAAAGGCCCTGAGGTAGGAACGTGGCCGTTGCAGAGTAAGCAAGAAGAGTAGCAGGAAATGAGGTCGGGGTGCCTTGGCTCAGTCGGTTAAGCGTTCGACTCTTGGTTTCATCATGATCTCAGGGTCGTGAGACCTGTCTCTCTCTAATAAAGTCTTTTTAAAAAGGAGGTCAGAGAGGTGAGGGGTTCAAGTCAGGTGGGGCCTTGAGGTGATGGACCTGGCTTTGACTTTCACTCTGGGCGAGACAGGAGCCTTTGGAGGGCTGTGAGCATGGGGAGGGACACATCCAACATCCTTTAAAAGACACTGTAGGTTACAAGGGCAGAAGCAAGGAGACGCAGTGTTGACGCGGAGCAGTGGTTAGATCCTCAGAACACTTGGGAGGTGGAGCCATTGCCCGTGGGTAAGAAGCAGAGTGCCAGGAGAGGGGCGGCATGCAAGATGGAGGGGTTGCTGTTCCCCGAGACAGAGGACAACGCGAGCAGTAGCTCTTGGGGTAGAATTCGGGGTCGGGGTCAGACCTATGCAATGTGAGGTGCCCGTTTGCATCTATAGGAGGCACGGGGCACCCAGGTAGACAGGCCAGACTGCTGCTGCACTGGGGAGTTGGGGGGTGGGAGGCGGTGTGGGGTCATCACCATTAGGTGGAAATTAGAGCTTCAGGACTAGAGGAGCTCTCCATCCCAAGAGTGCCCCCCAAGTTTGACCTCATCTGTCAGCACACACCCTCAAAGTCTGCTCGTGGCCCCAGCTGCCTCGTGATGATCTCTGACCGAGAAGACCCTCTCCGACTCAGTGCTCTGAGGGCTGCGGTTGAGCCCTCCTGTCCTGGCAGTCCCTTCTGTCCCAGCCCTCTCTGCTGGTCACTCCTGCAGGTGGATGTAGAGAGCAAGAGGGGCCACCTGCTGTCCAGGCCAGGGGTGGCCTCATCTGGAAGCCAGGTGGCAGGGACATGGAGGAGGGAAGCCAGGACCCTGGTAGGTTGTCACTTCGTTCCTGTGGTCTTGTCCTTCCAAGGACAGTCTAGGGCCCTGGAGCCAAGCTCTAGGAGTTCCTCCTGCTGGGATGTGGGAAAGGGAAGTCTGAGAGGAGATGGGGACTGTGTCTGAGTGGGCCCCCCCCCCAGCCCACCACTGAGACCCCCAAGATCCCTGAAAGGCTGGGATGTCACTACTTGGAGCTTCTGAGCAGCCGAGGCCCCCCAGACAGTTCGAGGGCAGTGGGACAGCAAGGGCTGGGAGGGATTGCAGCTGAGCTGTGAGGCATGCCTTCTCTGGGGCCACCCATGGAGAGCACGTCCCTGGGGGGCGCTGGGAGCATGGCCACCTCGGAGCTGGTGCAGGGTGGGCCCAGGGCCGGCAGAGGGCGCCCTGTGGCCCAGACCCTGTCGGGAAAGGATGGACGCTGCCCTGGCCTGGCTCGCCCTGTAAGCCTGTTTTCCAGATCCCGCTCCTCCAGGGCGCGTTGGCCCTGCCCCCACTCCAGGTAGGTGAGCACGTGGTCCCGAATCGAGGCTCTGCTGCGTTTCCGTGGTGGGACTGGTCAGGTCGTGCACTCAGCTCACTGTCCTGACAGCTCCAGAGGCGTCATGAGAAGTGAAACCCGTCATAAAAGTTGAGCACAGGGTAAGTGACATGAGGCCAGCCGTTGTTTTCCTGACCGGAGGAGAGGAGCCTGGGACACTGGGCATTTGGGAGGCAGAGTCCAAAATATCCACAGCCTGCTCGGGAGCCTCTCCTGCACCACTGCCCTTATTTCAAGCAAATCCTTATGGGTTGGGTTGAGGTGGAGAGACTGTAGGAAAGGACCATTCTGGAAGGGAGTCTAGGGGATCCTCATTCCCTCTAAGAAGAGACACTAGGGGAAAGAGCTGCTTTGGCAGCCGCAGGCAGTAGGCTCCCCAACAAATGTGCAGGAGAGGCCGCCTTGTGGGGGCCTGGCCTGGTTTCTGGAGGCGCACACTGCCCAGCCCAGCCCAGCTCAGACCCCAGACGGTGGCGGGGCTCCTGGAGGGAGAGGGTGTCACAGGTGTGCCTGAGGTTGAGAGTGACAGCCTGAAACTTACGCTTGGGAACTGGTTTGGCCACTGTGGTTTACCACTTCCGAGGGTGGGGCAGCCGGGCTGACACGTTTGCTTCCAGGTGCCCTCAAGGGCCCATATCAGTACCAGGGCCAGGCCGCAGGCCAGGCCACAGGTGGGCACCACGGTGGCATTGGCACCCCTTCCTCACGGCCGTTGCTGGTGTCAGTGCAGAAGTCCTCTGGACATCTGCTTCCTTCACTTCCCCTCCCACCCTTCCCGGCTTCCTGAGAGTTGAGCACACTTTGACCAGAAGTCACGGGGTGAAGGCTTGGGGGTGGGGGCAGTGGTGACCCAGACAGGCCAGAAGGGCAGTCTGTGTGTGCGTCGCGCCCCTCCCAGCACCCCCTTCCCATGTGCGCCATCCACGGCCGACGAAGACGCCCGTCGCTGTGGGGAGATGGGACCTGGGGGATGGGAAAGTAAGCACCTGTGGGCCGCTGGAGAGGCTAAGGCCTGCGAGTGGGGCCATGGTAAACATGGCTCACAGGAGGGTGTGGGACAGCCAGGCCTCTCTCCAGCAGCCTTGGCTTGGGGACAGTGACCATTCCAGAGCATCCCCAAATACGAGAGCAGGAAGAGCCTGTGAGGCCAGTCGGAGAGGGCACTGCGTTCCCCGGAGTCCCACTGCCACTGTGGCCACCCCCAGCGCAGGCTCTCTCCGGGACACCTGGGCCAGCGGGGAGAGCCCGGGTCCCCCAGGGGAAATCAGTGGCGGGACGCAGGAACCGACTCCAGCTGGCTCAGATCCTCGAGCCAGGCAGCCAGGCATCCGGTGGGGCCCAATCATAGTGGCAGTGGTTGGGCCCGAGGGGAGGAAGCCTTGGCTCTCAGGACTCTTTTGCATGAAGTGGGGAGGGGGGATTTGCATCTTTGAGAAGTTACAGCTATGGGAAGGGAAGCGAGGGCCGGGAGCCCTTGGCCAGGCCTTCAGTCGCCTGCCTCCCCCTGCGTGAGGTGGGTCCGGGGAGCCAGGCCCTGTGCCAGCAGCCGCCACCTCACCTGGAGCGAGGAGCACAGCCACATCCCAGGCCCACGGGCTCAGCACTTGGGGCCCAAGGAACAGAGGCCTCCGTGCCTACGTGCTCAGGGGCAGATTCACAAGCGTGGAACCCGGCGTACGTGTGCACTGCTGTGCTCCCCTCACGCGGCGATGAACGCTCGCACCGCGCACGTGCACCCACATGCTGACACAGGCGCCCACTCGTTCCCGCAGTCCCTGGCCAGACGTGCCACCGTGCCCTCGGGGTCACGTGCTCCCACAGGAAGTTCAGACATAATAATCATTAGCTGGTGTTTGTTACTAGTTCTTGCTAGTACGTTTTTATTTATTTTAATTTTTCTGTTGCAGCCTCAGTGGTAGCCTGTTACTGTTCTATACATATATAAAGAACACAAAACTTATAAAAAAAAAAACCCACAAAACTTACAGGTGCAGCTTGATGAACTCCTTCCTATCAACGCCCTGCATCACCATCACCCAGGTCAAGGTCTAGAACAGGTCCAAGGCCCCCAGCAGGCTCCCCGGTGTGCCTTCCCAAGTGACGCCCCCCCCCCCCAAGAAGGGCCAGGATTCTGAGAGGGTCAGCACCATTATCATTCCCGTTTAAGAGGCGAGAGACTGAGGTTCAGACCCACAGTCACGCACGAAGAAACGACCAGAATAGAAGCCAAGTCCAGACGACCACACTGCCTAAGTACCCAGTAAGGCGCACGCGCACACCCTCACGTTCACAGAGGGCCGCGATCACCCAAGAGGTGGAAGGGCCTCTTTTGTTTTTTCCAGGAGGAAAGCAATAGAGACAATTTCAGCTTTGCTTTCAGTTGGCCCTTAAAAGGGGTGTCTGGGCTCACAAAGGATCAGGAAGCTCTGTGCTGTGCCCTCAGGAGCCACAGCTCCTGGATGACGAGAAGAGCTGTGGAGACCCAGAAGGGGGTAGCGAAGGGAAGGTGAAGCGCTTTAAATAGCAGGTCAGGGAGGCCCCCACCAAGAAGGTGATATTTGAAGAAAGACAGGAAGCAGCTGAGGGAGTGATCATTGTGATGTCTGGGAAAAGAGCGTTCCAGAAGAGAACAGCCAAAAAAGGGGAAAAGATAGGTGCCCATTGGATTTTAGAGGCCAGTGGTGGATTTTGTGAAACGTACATTCTGGCATTTCACCTTGCCCCTCCGTTCGGCCTGTGGGACCGATGGAACCAGCCCCCCATCTCTGAGCTCTGTCTCTTCACCCGCATGATGTGAGATCATGAGCCGCGGGGTCCACCCGAGCACTCTGCCCTCAAGGGCCTGCCCTGACCAGCAGAGGAGCGTCTGCGCCCCCAGGTCTGGTCACAGCGATGCCTCTGGCCCGGCCGCCCTCACTCCTGGGCTGGCCATACCCTCGGTCCCTGGCCTTGACCCTTCTAGACGCAGTGGGCAGGGCTGCCATAAGGGAGACCCTGGCATAGTTCCTGGATATTAGAGCACTTTCAAATATTGGTTCTGTGTCTTTGGGAGAATGGGGTGGTATTACTGGAGATTTTTATGTGACTTGGATGTCATAACACTTATCAGCACATTTACTGTTGGGGGAACAGTGGATTAGGGTCCCTTCAGACTCCAGCCTCCCTGGATACTCCCAGGCATGGCATCTCTAGAGGACCTCTCTCCTCTAATCTACCCCTGATCTCCTCCCAGGATTGGCTCCACATCTAGGCCCTTTTCCCCTTCGCCTCATCCCCTTTGCTTCTCAAAGACCTCCTTAAGGGAAATGGTCACCCAAGACCACCTAGACATAGGAAATGGCAAAGAAGGAGTTATTGACAGACCCTCTTAAGTGATTTGGGAATTGAATTCTGCTGCAAGTAACATAGTCCTGAAACAAAGTGGCTTCAACAAAATAGGGATTTATTTTCTCTCATTAAATGTAAGGTCCAAAGGTAATTACAGGGCTGGCTTCAATTCTTAAGGCCTCTTCAAGGTCACAATGTAGCCACCACATCTCCAGCCATCGCATCCCAGCTCCAGGCAGAAAGGAGGGAAGACTGAATCAGTCCCCGTTCTAAGGAACTGTCCTGGAATCCCTGCCTAACAACTTCATGTATATCCCATCAGCCAGAACTTGGTTGACTATTCTTTCTGTCCGCAAGGAATGCTGACAATATTCTACCCAGGAAAATTGGGATCCCATTAGTAAGAAAGAAGGAGAGAATGGATATTAGGGAAGCAACTGTCTTCCCTATGAATGCCCTGCACTCTTCTGTCTCTGTGCCTTAATAAAGCCATGGTGTGCCCTCCACCTGTGGGGCCCTCTATCCTCACCCCCACCCTTCTCTTCTCTGGTAAGGAGCCCACAGCACATTTTCTGAACCTGTTGGGGTTGCTAGTAACAGCACCCGCCCAGGGTTGCTCAAGTGGAAGAGGGGGTTACTTGTAAGAGTTATTTATAAGAACACAACACCAGCCTACGATGTCCATCAGAGGGGAAGTGCAGGGCCTCCTCACTCCAGGGACCTGGAGACAGAACTGGAGACAGCAGGGGACAAGCCAGATCCAGTCCCTGCCCCCAAGAGCTGGCATTCTGATGGGGAGATACAGCATCACACGGACCAAAACCTAAAGAAGGTCTTATCAGGCTCCTCTAAGTTCCAAGAAGATAAACCAGGGAAAGGTGGTAGATAGTGACTAACCAGGTGGTCAAGGAACACCAGGCACACAGTTGGCACTCAATAAGTGTGTGTGATAAATATGGGTAGCCTTCAGGAAAGCGGCCCAGAATGCAAAGGCTGGAGACCCTTGAGAGGCAGGTGATAGAACATGGCTCCAGATGGAAGGGCCCAGGGCAGGTGACAGGTGCTAGGACCCTCAGCCCAGGGGCTGGCCCACGGCTGCAGAAGGGACAAAAAGAATCACAGGGGGGTGTGGGTAGGAGGTCCTACAATCCATACTGAGGCTATTCGGAGCTGCTGCTGGGTCTAGAGACCTAGCAAACGTGGAAGGCCCAAGACTAGTCCCAGTGGGTCCCCTAAGCGGTTCCCTCCAGTGGGTTGGGCCCCGTGTATATAGTTGAATCCTGGACACCTGACAAAGGAGATAAGGCCTCCCGCCCCTCAGATCCTCACATCCCCAGGCAGACGCTCCTGGCCTCTCACCGGGCTTGGAAGGGAGCCAGCCCTACCCCCCCAACCAGCCATATGAGAGAAGTAACTTTCACCGCCAAGGGCAGAGCCCCTGAGCCCTGAGCACACTTCTCCATGGAGAAAGCTGCCTCAGGGTGCTAGGAAAGGAGGAAGAGTAGGCTGGTGCCCCCAAATTGTCCCTTTCTGCAAGTCCTGCTGCGGGAGACTTTGTCTCTCACCATGACATCTCTGAGGCCCTTAGGAAGACCAAAGAAACTCCTCGCTGAGGAGCTAGAGACTGCTAGGGCTTACGGGGTCCACTCTGCTATTCAGTAATTACACTCTCTGTACATGTGATGCATTTTCTCATACAGGGGCTTCCTGAGGCCTCCCACGGACCCTCCGTAGAGAATGTCCCGCCCCCGACACATGAGAACACTGAGGCCCAGAGACCATGTTCGCAAATACGGCCTCAGCTCTTTCTCCCACTGATCCACGCAGAAGGTATAGATCACCCCCATTTTACAGGAAACTGAGCCCTAAGGAGGTAGAGACCCTCGCCCCGGGTTTCCGAGCCTCTGGGCCATGTCCTCCAGTTCCAGGTTTGCTATGGGTGCCCAGCGCCTGGGTGGCCGAGAGGTGGGGATGCGGGTAGCACGTGGGCTCCTTGGGCAGTTCACAGATCTGCTCAGCCTGTGTCCCCACTCATGAAATGGGACTAGTCCCCGCTTCACAGAATCTTTGTCAGACTGCGCTGGGCTCCTGCTCACCAGGGGCCTCCACCCTCTTCTCTGGGCCAGGCAACAGCTGGGGGGCAGCTCCCCACTGCGCCCCAGTGCCCCCTTCCCCGCCCTGGCCCTGTGCCAGCTAGGCCCGCCCGCGCCACATCTTCCAGATGGCACCATAAAGCCATCCCCGAACCTGGGCCACCCGGGAACAAACAGTCCCTCCCTCCTTAACCCCTCCCCGGAGGCCACACCCCACTGAAACCCTCATCCGCTCATCCACTCCCACCGTGCCTCGTGCCTGGGGCCAAGGCTAGGGTCTGTCCTTTCTAGGAAGGGGAGGGAAGCCAACGGGGGAGACCAAGGAGCTGTGAGAACTGGGCTCAGGACACCCTTCCCTTCCTCACCGTCTTCCCCTCTCCTCTCTTCTCTCTGTTCTCCGCCCTTCCTCCCCCTTCTCAAGAGAGGCAAACTGACCCACTCCAATCAGTGGTTATGACCTTGGGCAAGACTGAAACTCACAAAGCTCTCATCGTTTCCCTCTGTGATAATGGCCACCTTCCTGGGCTGGCTGTGAAGGCTGAAAGATCTGCCTAGCCCCTACCTACCTCAGCGGAGCCCAGGGAGGAGGGAAGGGGAGGAGGGGGATTCCTCCCCAGGTGGGCTGGGAAGAAGCCTGGAGAGCTGAGGTTCAGGGTCCACAGCTCCCCTCCTGAGCGCCCGGAAATTCATCCCTTCAGTCAACACCCTCCACCGTCTGGGAATCAGAGGGTCCTGCTGGTCAGAGCTCTGGCCTCAGTGTTCCCATCTGTGCAATGGAAGTGTCAGGGTGGGCGTGGGGACAGAGAGGTGGGCTGGGCAAAGTGCCTGGCACCTACGGGACAGTGACCCAGGGTCTCAAATGGTTCAAACATCTTTACCAGAAGGACCCATGCTGCGGCCCTGACCCACCCCTTCCAACAGCTCGGTCACCAGGACTCAGGCTTTCTTCTTGGCAACTTTGATCTGCTTCCCCACTCAGCTGCTCTCCGGCACGGAGAGTCCGTCCTGTACAGTTAAATTGGTAATTACAGATTGCCTGTCCACTATTGTTTTCCTTTGTTTCATGTGCGTCGGGAGCGGGTAGACCATGGTGGTTCTCCAGCCAAGCTGCCGGGATTTAAATTTAAATCCTCCCTCAGCGCTTGCCAGCTGTGCTCCCCGGGAGGTAATGGAACCCCTCCTGTGCCTCAGTTCCCTCATCTGTAAAATGGGGCTGACGGTAGTGCCCACCTCCTAGGGTCGCTGTGTGGCTTAAACAGTTAAAATGTGTCAAGTGCTGAGAATTTGGAGGGTCTGTTCGTGGTCTCCTTGTGACTCTTGTCCACCTAGTGAGAAGGGGGCTTCCTCCTCCCAGAGGGCAACCACGGGAGCTCCCAGATGGAGCGGTGCAGCGGAAGAGCCATGGCAACCTACCAGGGTGCCTATAGCCAGCCCATGCACGTGGAAAGGCCGGCCCATGGAGAGATGGTGCTGGAGCGGCCCCCGGGGTCCCAGCTGTGGCCTGAGCAGCCTCAGGCCGAGTGACAGGCACCCCGTCCTGAGCTCGGCCTCCCCTAGGTCTGTGGGGCTGGAGGACAAACCAGTCTTGGTCTCCCCTGGGCCAGCTGAGCACCTACGCTAGGAGGAAAGGCAGGGGCATGGAGATTTCAGCTCCTTATTTGCACACTTCCCTTCTCCGGGTGTCAATGTCTTCATCCGTAAACTGGAAATGAAAGGTTCTTCCCAAGGGTGTGTGCAGCTGAAATGAAACACCCTATGTAAAGAGCCTACCCAATCAATGTGACTATGTTGGGGATGGTGATAGAGAATAAATGCAGTGAGGGCGAGATTGAGAGTCCCTCCCCGCAACAATAGGGAGAGCCCACAAGGGACCTAGTGACAGACTTTAATCCAGCCTCTTGGCTTTCCGACGACCAGGCCGAAGCCCAGAGAGGGCAAGGAATTTGTGGAGGTTGAACAGCAAGTCAGAGGCAGAGATGGGTCTTGAGCTCCCTGGTCCAGGCTCTTGGCCCAACTGCTATGGGCTGTGAAGACAGTCTCCAGCCTCAGCTCCCCGTCCAGCCCCCAGACGTCCCACCCACTCCTGCCTCAGGCTCCAAGATGCGATGTGACGCATGGTTAGGCAGGCCCTCCTCTCATGGGCGATTCTCCTGCCCAGCCTCAGAAGGGTCACCTCACCCCTGCCCTGCCTCAGCTTGTATATCTCTGAAATGGGAATCAGAAAAGAACCCCCATTGCTGTCTGTGTGCCCCGCACAGCCACACCTCGGGGCCTCCAACACGCGCTCCCTCCCCTCCGTCTAAGTCCGAACTCCTCTCTCCAGGCCTGCCTGGCCCACTGCCTTCCCTGCCCCCCGCCCCTGCCCGGATGCCCGCCCAGCCTCCCAGAGCCCCCTTCCTGCTCGAGGAGTCCTTCGTGTTCACACTGGGCCTCTGGTCCCAGCTCCCCGAGGGCAGGGCTCCCTGCCGGGCACACAGCTGGCCTGAGAAGAGGAGCGAGCAGAGCAGGGAGAGGGCTTGTAAGGGACACCTGAGATGCCGGGGGAGCCCTGCTTCCTGCAGCTGCTGCCAACCGCCTCCCAGACTGGGCGCGGGGATGCTGGCTTCCCTGACGGTGACGCAAGAGTGGCGTCAGGTAGCCGGAGGGGGCATGGGTCATCAGCGGGGAGGGAGGGCTGCCGGGTCCAGCAAAGGGGGCATGTGGCCAGAGGCCTCCAAAGGCGCTGGCAGGGGCTGGACGGAGCGACCTTCCGGGGACTGACGGAGACCCTCTCATCCCACCCAGTCCATGTACAGGCAGGACAGAGCCGTGACCAGCTTGGGCTTGGCTGGCTTTGCATCCTGCCGTTTCTTACTAGCTGTGTGTCCTGGCAAGATAATTAACCCCTCTGGGCCTCGGTTTCCTCATCTGCAAATGGAGGTTATGATACCCACCCCATAGGATTATTGTGAGAATGAACAACGTTGCGTAGAAAAGGCATTTTTTCACGGGACTCAGGTCATAGAAAGCGTCCAATAAATGCCAAGAGTAATGTTATTGGTATATTTGTTAGTGTTAGCACAGAGACTGTGAGAGACTGAATTGATGCCACACAGCAGGCAGTAGGCAAGGACAGACGGAGACTCCTACTTGGCATCTATACCAAGAGGTGACAAAGCATGGGATTCTGCACAAGGCCCTGGAGCCGGGCCGCCTGGGCTCAAAGATCAGCACTGTTACTCAATCTGTTGACTCCAGGCAACCTTGACCTCTCCGTACCTCAGTTTCTCTGTCTGTAAAATGGGGATTATAATAGTGCAACTTCGTAAGGTTGCTGGAAGGATCGGGGAGTTAATACATGTAACGCGCAGAGTAGAATGCCTGGTACCAGAGCAAACACTCCATAAGCTAAGCAGTTCCAGTGCTGTGTGACCTTCCTCGAGTCCTTTCCCTCTCTGGGCTTTTCCTCCCTATTAAATGAATCATAGACAAGTTCAGCCAGAGGCTGAGTTTGAGAGCCAGAGTTCCGCGGAGCAGAGTCATGGTGCGTTCACACCACACCCCTCCCCTTTTACAGTCCTTGCACACTTGAGGACAGGACCCCTCCCCATCCTCTCTCCTTTCTGCCTCTCTCCTTTCTCCTCCTCTGGCAGCCAAGGGAGAGGGGCAGCTTTTGTGGCGAAGGGAGTGGGGAGGCAGTCAGTGTTGGGATGGTGGGAAGGAGGAGGACAGATCCCTTGCCCCCCCAGCCCTCTGTCCTATTTCTGCTGCCCCCCTAGGGTCCCAGAGACAGGCCTGACCCATGCTCATCTCCAACTGGGTTGGGACCCTCAGGCAGGACTGGCTTGTCCCTCCCTTAGGAGGGAGCGATCCTCAAAGAAGCCCCTCCTTGGCTTGGCATTGCTTGGGTAGGCCCCGGCAGCCTACGGGGTGACCCCAGGCAGCCTCCATATTCTCTCTTCTGACTCAGAGCCCTGAGTTTCAGCCCTTCCTGAAGCTGGTGACAAGGAGGTCCCCACCCAGAGAGGTAAGAGCTCAATGCCCTCCTTGCCCCCCAGAGGCCCCATGCAGGTGGTTTTGCACTGCCCACCAGGCCTCCAGGCCTCCCTGCTTGGCAGGGCTTAAGTCCCTTCAGGGGAAGGGTGCCTCTGACTGGAGCCCCAGGGTTGGGTGAGAGTGACTGGAAACCCCAGATGAGGAAACAAATCCTATTCTCTGTCACTCCTCCCCTGACCTTCCTTCCCACACGGCTATGGCCATTGTTTTCCGGGGCAATTAGGTCTCACACGGGAACCAAGAGGAGGGAACCCAGCCCTGCACCCTCCCCACACCCTCTGTCCTCCCCAGGGACATTCCCAGGCCTACCTCAGCCCAGCCCCCATTCCCCTCCCACTTCCTGGTTGATTGCCCCACTCCAACAAAACCATCTATCCGTCCGTCCATCCATCCATCCACCTACCTGTCCGTCCATCCACCCACCCATCCGTCCATCCAGCCAGCCAGCCAGCCAGCCACCTACCCATCCGTCCATCCATCCATCCATCCACCCATCCATCCATCCATCCACCGACCCACCTGTCTGTCCATCCATCCATCCGTCCACCCGTCTGTCTGTCCATCCATCCATCCACCCATTGTCTGTCCATTCATCCATCCGTCCATCCACTCCCCCATCTGTCCGTCCATCCATCCACCTAACCGTCCGTCCATCCATCCATCTATCTACCCATCCGTCCATCCATCCATCCAGCCAGCCAGCCAGCCACCTACCCGTCCGTCCATCCATCCATCCATCCACCCATCCATCCATCCATCCACCGACCCACCTGTCTGTCCATCCGTCCACCCGTCTGTCTGTCCATCCATCCATCCACCCATCGTCTGTCCATTCATCCATCCATCCATCCACTCCCCGATCTGTCCGTCCATCCATCCACCCACTCGTCCGTCCATCTGTCTGTCCATCCAACCACCTACCCATCCGTCCGTCTGTCCATCCATCTACCCGTCCATCCATCTGTCCATCTATCCGTCCATCCATCCCTCTACTCCATGCGCAACCATGTGCCAGGCAAATTAGACAGAGCCCTGTCTCTATGGACTCCTCGCCCAGTGCAGGAGACAGACCAGGAGAAGGACTCTTTGCTAAGGTGGGATATGTGCTGTCATCTCAGGGTCCCGAGAGTGGCAGGATCAAAGAATGCTGCTTCTTTTTTTTTTTTTTTAAAGATTTTATTTATTTGACAGAGAGAAACACAGCAAGAGAGGGGAACACAAGCAGAGGGAATGGGAGAGGGAGAAGCCCGATGTAGGGCTCGATCCCAGGACCCTGGGATCATGACCTGAGCTGAAGGCAGACGCTTAACCACTGAGCCACCCAGGCGCCCCTCAAGGAACGCTTCTTAGAGGAGAGGATGCTCGTGGATTTTGAAGACAAGGTACGAGTGTGTGTAGCAAATCAGGAAGCAAGAGCCACTGTCAGCCCCCCAAGGGCAAGGCCTGTTTGGTTCATTGTTGTGCCCCCAGTGTCTAAAACAGGGTGGCCCACCACAGATGCTCAGTAAATGCTGGAATAAGCAAATGTTTGGGGAGGGCTCCTGGCAGCTCCTGGGGCTGAAGCTGCACGGCAGAGCCTCCCAGGCTCCACATATGCCTTCCGCTTTCTCTGAGGGCCATGGGGAGCCATAGAGGATTGTAAGCGGCAGAGTGACAGCCTCCGCCCCACCTCCCTTCCCTTCTCCTGACTCTGACTCTGACCCAGTGTGTGTGGCCCCGTAGCTCCCCTTTCCTTCATCCAACAAGTTGATGTCCATCGATTTGTGGAAATAAACACATGTCAAGCACTTACCATATGCCACACATTTCGCTATGAGCGGGAGGTGAATCAGGTAGCCCTGCTGGCATATTACCCTCCATCCAGGATGGGAACTCTTAATCCAGGGTTCATGGAGAGCTTTCAGAGGGCCTATGAGCCCCTGGAAGTGGTGAGAGAGAGAGAGAGAGTGTGTGTGTGTGTGTGTGTGCGCGTGCGTGCGTGCATGTTCAGAGGTGGGCAGTTCATAGCTTTTAGTAGATTCTCAACAGGTGACCAGTTCCCCATCTAGGTCAGGACCCACACATGTGAGAAAGCAAGCTCCTGCACCTATCTTGCATCTCGACACCGCTGAAAAAGTTCAGGCCCTAGAACTTCCCAGTCTCAGCCTACCCCTGATGGCACCCAACTCTCCCAAGCCTCTGTTGGGGGCTGGCCATTCCTGGCAGCCGGGGAGGGCACCAGGCACTTCCCGGCAGCTGTTGCCCAGCAGGGGTGTCCCGCCCACACCCCAGGTCCCTGGAGCAACTTCAGCTGTGTTAGCTTTCAGAGTTCCTGAGAAGTCACCCTGGGGGAGGGAGCAGGGCTCAGGTCAGGACAGAGGCAGTAGTACGATGGGAAGGTCCGATCCACACTACGGAAGGGGTGCCTGGGCCCCCTGAGTGAGACAGCTGGCGGAGGGACATCTTTCAATACTGAGTCCCACCTTGCCCACTTCCCTCCGTTTTTCTGTGTCATACGCCTCTCCCTCTTCTAGCATCCTCCTTCATTCATTCACTTCATTTCTTGGGCATTCTTGGGCACCACCGTGAGAGAGGATAGGAGAGTGGCTTGAAGCACCAGGCTCTCATTGAGCTGGTCGACCCCTGGGAGGCCAAGAGGGGGCCAGAGGAGCCCGAGGTAGTCAGGGAGCCCCCAGAGCAGGCAGGTTGCTCCTCACCGCTCCCCCAGGTGGCAGATGGGGCGCCGCAGGGGGAGGGAGCTGGCTGGTGGCTGTAGGCCGCTCAGCTGAGCTAGCCAGCCTGGCAGGGCCAGGGCAGGGGGGTCCTGTGATGACGTCACTGTCCAGAGCTCCGCCTTCCTGGAGCCCAGGAAAGGAAGTCAACTGGCGAATACACCAAATGCATCTCCAGCATTGCCCAGCCCTAAACCTTCCATGGTGCCTCAGTTTCCTCACCTATAAAATGGGGTCAATTCAGAGTATAGGACTGACGTGAGAAACAAGGGAATTAATACATGTAACATTGCTCATGATAACCGAGGTCCCGGGTTGGCGGTGGGTTCCCGGTGTTCATTATATGATGAAAAATTAAGACAGGGCTGTGCGTACATGACGCATGTGTGTCGTATACCTAGGATTATGGTAAGCCCAATTAATATGGGTCTGCAGTACTCGGCACACGCTGAGTGCCCCCCACACCCAGGCCATTGTCTAGCTGAGTGACACAGAAGTCCCCCAGGGAAGAGAGCCGCCTGCATGCCAGGCACTCCCGCTTCCTGTCTTGTCATCTGCTCCTTAGGACATCCCTTTGAAGACAAAGCCTCGTTCCTCTTTTACTGAGAAGAGAAGGCTGAGAGGGGAAGCGACGGGCCCAAGGTCACACAGGGAGACGACAGCTGGAACTTGAACCCCGTCTCCAGACCCCACGCTCTTCCCCAGCAGTCCGGCTGCCTTGGGCTTCTTCGGTCCCCTCAAAACCGAAGTGCCCCGAGGGCCTCTCACGCCCCACAACCCCAGGACCCACCGGAGATGGCCCGCCCAGCAGCCTGCTAGCGTGAGCCGCCTTCGGCATCCATCCCGTTGCCTCCCTCCTCTGAGCCCGTCGGGCACAGGTCTGCGCCCCGTCTCCCGGCCCCAGGACCCCACAGGCTACCTGCCCGCGAATGCAGCCCCTTCCCCTTGCAGGAGAGCAGGTGTGTGTTGAGAGTGAGGGTGTGCAGCCCCTTCCCAAGGGAAGAACACGCCCTTGAGATCAGACAATCGGTGCCCTTAGACATCCAGAGAAAGACGGGGAGCACATAGGGTGGGTAAGGGGCCGCGAGGACCATGACACTGGGCAGGGAGCAAGACTCTCATCCTCCAAGAAGACCCGGCAGACCCAAGGCTGAGAAAGGAGGAGTCCACGGCCACGAGCATCTGCCCTCACGGGCTTAGCCCAGAACTCCCCAGAGCTGCCCAGCCAAGGCCACACTGCCCTGCCCAGCGTCCCGGCGGTGCCCCAGGCCAGGGGCCGCTGGGATGCGGGGGAGCATCCTGACAGGGCTCCAGCTCCTGTCGGGCTATGTGACCTTGGACCTTGAGCCCTTCACTGCCCTCTCTGGGCCTCGGTTAAAAAAAAAGGAGTCTGCAGGCCTGGTTGATCTCTATCCTCCGGGCGCTGCCCTTCTGTGTTTGTGGTTCTAACCCCATAGAGGGGGAGCAGGGGAGAACCCTTCAGATCTCGAGTCAAGCATCCCCGTTTCAGACAGGCTTCCTCCTGACCCCGAGCCTCGCGCACACACACACACACACACACACACACACACCCCCCTAAGGTTGCCCCAACACATCCCCATGTTTCTGCTTTATTTTTCTCCCATAGCAGCAGTTATCAGCTTCTGACACACTCTATGTCCTACTCATTTGTGTTTATTTATCATCTCTCCCAGCCCGCCAACGTCAGCTCCTTAGGACAGCAAGATTGGTCTGTCTGCCCGGCTGCGCCCCAGCGCCTGGCCTAGTAGGTGCTCAATAAACATTTGCTGAGGGTGTGCCTGGGGGGTTAGGCACGGGGTGCTGAGGAAGGCCCAGAGGAGGAGGAGGAGGAACCGTTGGCTGAGGAGTCTGGAGGAAGGGATGAGGGCGTGGGTTCTGCGGGCTCAGGGCAGGGGCGCGTGGTGAGGGCAGGCAGGGGAGGCGGTGTGGGGAGGGGCCCACCCTCCTGGGGGCCTGTGTGCGCGCGCGTGCATGCGCTCCAGGAGGCCCCCTTGGTGTCTGATGGCCAGGTCCTCTTTCCCACCCCGCCCGGTCCCCCCCACATGGTCTCGAGGCCGAGGCCAGGCGGAAGGCAGCCTCCCGCAGCTGGGCACAAAGGCCCTCGAGCCGGCCCTCGGCAAGCCTGCGCCCGATAAGGTGGGTAAATTTCAAAGGGGCTAATGGGGAAGGGGGTGGGCAGGGCTGCTGATAGCGGGGCCCCGGTGCTGCCAGCGGCCTCCCCCTGCCTCCCACCGCCCGCCTGCCCAGCCCCACCGCCGGCTGGCGAGCAAAACAGGTTCCGATTGTGCTCTTATCTGGGACTGCGGTTTTGTAAGGCCCCGCTGGCTCTGCGCTAATGGGGGGAAAGGCAGCTCTAGGTGTGGGCAGTGACGCGGCCCCTCCATCTCCACCCCCCACGACGACGGGCCGGGGGTGCACCTGGCACTCAAAAGCGGGACCGGAGGGACACCTGACGCACTGCGCCCGAGCAGGGAGGGGGCCGGCGGTGGCTGAGAGTGGGGCTCTGCTCCAGATCCTGGCCCCGCGCCTCGCCCTGGAGGCTGCTTCCCTCTCTGTGCCTCAGTTCCCTCACTGAGATTAAAATAGGCATGCTCGTTTAATGAGAGGGCCTTTAAGACGATTAAATAAATTAACACTGTACAGCTGTAGGCTCGGCAGCTCGCTCCCAGGGAGCCCAGGTAAGTGGGGTGGTTGGCAGGGAGGACCCGGGAGATGAAGGGGCCGGGGCTTCAAGGCCCTGAAGCCTGGCTCCATCCGCCTGGCCTCCCAGGCCTCGTCTCCCTCCACTGCCTTCTCTCTCTGCCCCAGCCATCCTGGCCCCCTGCAGGCTCCACAAGCATACCAAGCGCAAGCCCACCTTACCTCAGGGCCTTTGCTCACGCTGTGAGGCCTGGAATGCTCACAGATAACCGTGGCGCTCAGGCCTTTCTCTCCTTCATGGGTCTGCTCAAAGCCTGCCTTCTCAAGGGGTCTTCCCCGACCGCTGAGTTTCCAGCTTCTCCCCACGCCCCACCCAGCACTCCTGACATCCTTGGTCCTATTTTTCATGGCACTCGTCACCTTCTGGAGTACTAGACAATGTACTCATTTATTACTTTTACCGTTGACTCCGTCTTTCCCCTCTAGAATGTGAACCCGGTGAAGTCCGCTGCTCTATCCCAGCGAACCGTGCCCGGCCCGGGGCAGGCCAGGAGGCCACACATGTGCAGAGCAAACAGATTGATGGGGCAGAGGCCAGGCTGGGATCGAGGCTGTGCCTTGGGACACCACCCTGCTCTACCACACAGGGGTGAACCCGTAGAGAGGACAGTGTGTGTGTGTGTGTGTGTGTGTCCCCAGAGAGGCCTGCCGGCTTCCTCAGGCTTGGAGGCCACCCCTGGCAAGAGCCCTCTCTGGCTCAGTTCACAGGAAAGTCTGGGGCCTCTGAGGGCTATGCTGGGGCCCTGGGTGGGCATGAGGCCCCTCAGATGGTGTCCCAGGTGTGAATGGGTGATGGGGATGGGCGGCGGGTGGGTGGGGGAGGCCACAGGGAAGAGGGCGGTACGCAACCAGACCCTAGACGCAAAGAAGACTTGCCTGTCTACTCAGCTTCCCTGCTCGGGGCCCGGGGTCTCCTTCTGCAGGGTCAGGCTGAACAGGAGCAGGAGACGGTATTGGTGAGGAAGCACAGGGTCTGGGGAACGAGGCCCCAGGCTGGGAAGGCCTCCGGCTCCTAGGAAGGAGAGGGTCACACGGTATAGCTCACGGCAGGTACAGGTGTTGGTGAACCCAGTAACCGCACAGTCCCGTCGGAGGGACGCCGGGGCGCATCGGGGCCCTCTGAGACAGAGAGACACCAAGTGGCCGCAGCCACCAGTCCATGAACTCCTTGAGGACAGATTATTCCTGGCCACCGTGTCCCCATACAGGGCCTGGCCTAGAATGGGAGCTCAAGAAATCATGCCGCCCCGAACAGAGAACCATGTCTTGGCTGTGGGTCCTTGGGTCTGTTCCCTAGCCTCTCTGGTCTCAGGGTCTTCCTCTGGGCCATGAGGACTGCGTGGTCTCTAGTGTCCCACAGACCAGGCTTCCTGCCCACCCACCCCTGTGGCCCCATCTGGGGGACCAGCCCCAGGCCCTTCCCGCCTGAGCAGGACCGTCCTCCCCGCAGCTCTCCCCACCTTCTCGGAGCTGGAAGATGGGACGGGGAGCAGGACCTTGTGGCAGATGGGCAGCCCCATCTCTCTGGCTGGCATGCGGCCCAGCCTTGGCCCTGCCATCGCCCTCAAGGCTGCAGCTCCTAGGAGGACCCAAGTGGGAGGATGGGGGAACAGAGAGATGCAGACAGGAAGAAAGCTAGGACGGTGACCAACCAACCAAGACGGACTGCCCTTTCCAAAGTACTCCTGACTGCCATTGTCAGCGGACCTTCACTCATCATGGCGCCCTATCCACAAGGTCAGAAGCGCAAGTATTATCTCCAGTCCACAGAGGAGGTGAGGGAGGCCCAGAAGGGGCCAGCCCGCCTGTAAATCCCCATAGGGCACGCTCCTCTTGGGCGGGTGATGGGTGAGTAGCGGGCAGGGGCGCCCGGGAGAGGACTCCTAATCTGTGTGCAGGTTCCCATCCTGCTGCAGCTCCAGGGTCCCTGCCCTAGACGAGTTAGAAGCTTCCGGAGAAAAGAACCGCGGGGAGACATTAGAGCACGGAGAAATGGGAAATGGGGTGTCTGCGAGGGCTGGAGGGAACAGGAGAAATCTTTCTGGAGATGACAGCTCCGGAGATGGGGCTTCAAGGACGGGGAGTAATCCCAATCTTCTTGAGCAGAAGAAACTCAGCTCAAATCCAACTGAAAAACAGATCGACACTGTCACTGGTTCATCCAGATGTTCACTCAGCAAAGGCTCCCCGTGGGCTGGTCTTGCGGGCTGTCACAGCGTACTGTCCCTGGGGGGCTCAGAAACCCCCAGTGCAAGAGAGGATACACTGTCACCGTGGGTCGAAGAGTCCCGGAAGTGGTGACATCAGGCCAATATGAGTGGCGTGCCAGCCCCCGGGTCTGGAGGGTGCCTACAACGGGTGGGTAGTATGACGGAGGGAGAAAAAGAAGGGCTATGTTTCACCTGATGGGAGCTGGCCAGAGGAGGGTTGAGGAGGAGACCACCCCGGGGCGGGCGGGGAAATGTGGCCCAGTGGATGCAGTGACCACGCCGGGGACCTGGGACTTGACCCTGAGGGGACAAGGGATAATAACAGAGTCCTATTGCACTCAGGACAATCAAGGAAACCCCATATTTGAGTCTGCATCTCTCTCCCAGCATGACCTAGGGCAAAGACATTTTCAACATTCTGGCCTCAATTTCCTCTCCTGAAAAATGGGCGTAGTGACGTCTATGTAGAGAGGTTGCTCCGGGGAGTTAGATGACACACATCAGATGGGTGATAGGGGGTTGGCGGCCAGCAAAGCATCGGGACAGGGTGTCTCGGTTCACGAGACACTTTCACCAATATTGTCTCTCTTCCCACAGCAGCTCTGAGAGTTCTCTGGGGAGGGGCGGTTCGGCAGGCTTCAGACACTTGGCCAAAGTCATGAAGCTGGCAGGTGATGGAACCTGGTTGTGTATTTGGGTCAGTTGGTGTTACAACACGATGCTGGATGAATCAAAGTATTGAGGGGGTGTCCCCCAGAGTCCCTTCCTGGGCTAAGGATAGTTTATAATTGGCCCTCCCTTCCCCTGGAGCCTGAGTGTCCTGGGTGGGCACCGAATCTGCCTTGAGCCCACCACTGATATCTCCCCAAGCAGCCTCTTAGCGCCTTAGCCGGCATGAGCTTCAGCTGAGCAGATGGGAATTTCTGTCCTCTGTTCCCTCTCGGAGCTTCCCAGTTTCCAGACACTGCAACTCTAGGCTCGGCCAGATAGAATCCCTGTCCGCCCTCAGCTCAGATGGTCTATCCTGGTTGATCCATTCAAATCCGCCCATCCCTGGAGAGACCTATGAAGTTCTCCCATGCACCCAGAGCTATACAGAGCATTCAAGGGCAGCCTTCCCAAGGCCAAGGTTTTTTTGTGGCATGCCCAGGTGCCTTCTCAAAGCCACCCAACAGTGAGGTATCATTTCTGGCTCTAAGAGCGTTCTATCTTCATCTGCCTATCTGTCTTCTTGTCTGTCTCAGCTAGGATCAGACTTGGCTTTGAAAATTAAAGACCACACTTAACAAAAGCATAAGGTCTATTTCTCATAAAATTCCCAAGACAGGCAGTCCAGAGCCAATATGGAGGTTCTGCACAATCCTGAGAGACCTGGGCTCCGTCCAGCTCAGTGATCCAGCAGCTTGACCTCATGGTCCAAGATGGCAATCAGAATTCCAGCCATCACAGCTGCATTCCAGGCAGCGAGATGGAGGAAGGATCAAGAAGAAAGGGGCAAATGGCACAAGCCCGTTTAAGAAATATTGCTAGAGGGGCACCTGGGTGGCTCAGTTGGTTGTGCAACTGCCTTCGGCTCGGGTCGTGATCCTGGAGTTCCGGGATCAAGTCCCGCATCGGGCTCCCAGCTCCATGGGGAGTCTGCTTCTCCCCCTGACCTGCTCTTTCTCACTTTCTCTCTCTCTCTCAGATAAATAAATAAATAAAATATTTTTTTAAAAAAAGAAATATTGCTAGAGGGGTGCCTGGGTGGCTCAGTGGGTTAAAGCCTCTGCCTTCAGCTCAGGTCATGATCTCAGGGTCCTGGGATCGAGCCCCGCATCGGGCTCTCCGCTCAGCAGGGAGCCTGCTTCTCCCTGCCTCTCTGCCTACTTGTGATCTCTCTCTCTCTCTGTTAAATAAAGAAAGAAAATATTTAAAAAAAAAGAAAGAAAAAAGAAATATTGCTAGAAACTGACACAGGACACTTCTACTTGGTCTCATGGTCTGGCTGCAAAGGAGCCTGGATAGTCTTCGTTCCAGGTAGCCAAGTTCTCAGCTAAAAATTAGGGGCTTGTTACTGAGGAAATCAGGAGAACAGACATTGGGAGGAACTATCTATCTCTGACATCTTGTCCATTGAAAAAGGATTTTGGGGGGTCTTCCTCATACTTACCCATGTTACAGTACTTACCATATAATTAATACCTTATCTCCTGTGCGTCCAAGTGCCCAGCACCTACTAGGTTCTCCCTATGAGGCAGGAACATTATTACCCCTGCATCACAGCACTGAGAAGGGCATGGGATTCTGTGAGACTGGAGAGGAAGGCTGCCTGCTAGGCAGGGGAGTGGGATATGGAAAGGCATTGTGGAAGAGAGGTCCCACCTGGGACATCAGGGGTCTTTCTGAGGCCTGGGGTGGTAGCCGTTTGAGAACTTTGTACGATCTCTAGTCCATCCTACCTTTTCTGGGGCCTGGGAGAGTGAGCTACCAATTCTTCCTGAGCACCAAGGCATCACGGGCCTGCATCATCGCAGAGAGCATGGCCCCTCAGGTCCTTTTCCACAGGGTTCTCTGAAGTTCCCTCCATCCCTGGCCTGGAGAGCCAGACAGCACCTCCTCCAGGAATCCCTCTCTGACTTGCCTTACTGGGTACTTCCAAAGCCCTCCACTGAGTCATGGGTGCCTTTGCCTTTCCGCTGAGCTGGCTTGTCTATTCCCCAGTCGTGGCTCCTCCTTCCTAGTGTCCCGTCCCATGTCCCTCTAGATGTACCCCCTGTGCCTTGCACACACCGTAAACTCGGTAGCTATGCATCAGCTAACGAACAAGAGTAAGTGAATGAATAAATGAATGAGGGAATGAATGAATGGATTTTCTAGCTGCCAGCGGGCGGATCCCCCATCGAGGAGAAGGAGGCCTGCAAGGGTTAACCAGGAGCCCGCCTGTGGTCTGAGGTAAGCAGGGAGCGTATTTGTTCAGGTAAATAAGGAAGGATTACTTATAATGGGAAATCAGGCCTGGCCAACTCTTCATCTCACAGCGGCTTGACTTCCTCCCAGCGCATTCCTGCACTGTGCCCGTGTCCACACTGCCCTGCAGGCCGGGCCCCCTGAGCCCACCACAGCCCCATGTAAGGCCCTCGGGCTCGGTCTTGCCACCGTGCCAACAGGTGGCCCTGGGCTGGGGGCAGAGGGCTCCCCCTGGGGCACAGGGCCCCGAGACTTCAGAGGGCGCCAGGCCCCCAGTGGCCCACCCAAGTACCCGCTCTGCCCCCAGCCCCGCTGGCCCCTGGCCCCACTAGCCCCCCAGATGCCTGACTGAGACCCAGCACTGGCCCGCACTGCCGACGCCTGGTCCTGGCCCCCCGAGGTGGGCGCCGCGGCGGACGACTCCCTGCACACGAGGCAGCTAACAGGTGAGTCTGGTGGGACCCCAGAGTGCCTGACTGTGGGGGCTTGTCCCTCCTCGCTGTGGGGAAGTGGGTGACAGGGGGCAGGACTTGGGGGCATGGACTGCGAGCTCAGAACTGATCTCCCGGGCATTGCTGGCCCTGGGATCCTTCACCCTCAGAAGCCCCCGACCCTGCACAAGTGGCCCATCTGCCTCCCCGGGCGCCCTCCCAGCCTGCGGGAGCCCCCAGGGCCATACCTTGAGCCCAGCCCGTGCAGCCTGAAGGGAGGCCTCTCTCCAGACGCAGAGCCTCAGCCCCCAAGACACGACCAGTTCTGCTTGGCTGGTGAAACACAAGTAAGCTTTCTGCTCCCCCGGCCGCCGCCGCTCTGCCGAGGGAAGGGTCCGCCAGGGGTCCGGCCCCAGTGGGCAGGGGCTTGCTGAAGCCCGAGGCTCCGGGCCAGGCTCCAGGTTGGAGCAGGGGGCACGGGCCCAGGGCGCAGGGGGAGGGGCAGGGCCGTGGTGGGCCCAGGGCCCTGGGGGTCTGGGGAGCTGCCAGGCAAAGCACCCCGGTTTGGGCACCCAGGGGAGCCGACGGCCTAGGAGCCCCAGCCTGGGTGCACTAGGGGAGAAATGGGACGCCCTTGAAGACTCTCCTTTCTAAGGTTCACCAGACGCCTCCTGTGGGGAGAGAGGGCAGCGCTGGTGGTGATGACAGGGTGGAAAGCTGAAGTCTGGGGGCTCCCCTGAGGCGGGGCAGGGAGTGTGTGGTGGGGGTGCGTGTGTGTGCTAACGCATGCGTGGGCATCTATCGGGAGGTGCATGTTGGGGAGCGGGCAGGCCCACCGAGCCGGCCCCGGATCCCCTCACCCACCCAGGTCCCAAATGGCCTTTCCCCTGTATGACAGCAATGGCCTTTCTCCTTTTCCTTGGCCAAGGCTGGGACCAGGCCTCATTTCCTGCCCCCACCTCCCCAATAAACAGCCTCACAGCAACCCCCAATAAAGCGGCATCTCCCCAGTACCAGCTGCTCGCTGAGTAACAAAGCAAATAGGCACCAGGCTGCCCCCGGCCTGAGGTGGCCGACGGGATGGGCGGGAGGCGGCCCAGCCCGGCTGGGGTGCGGCCCGAGCCACGGACTCTCGGTGCGGGGTCTCATCACCCCCCACCTACAGAAATATGGGGAGAGCAAGAGGGGAGGTGGAAGTGTGGAGGAGATGCTCTCTCTCTTGGGGGTGGGGAGGGAGAAGTCACCCTCCCCTTCGAGAAATGACAGTCACTCCCTCTGCTCCAGGCACCGTGGGGGGACCCAGAGGTGGGAACTCAGTCCCTGCTAGACTTATTTACTGTGAGTTTCCTGTTAGAAAATACAGATTAGAATGAGACGATGTGATAAAATACAATTATATAAATATATGTAATTATATAAAATATAAAGTGTGATACCATTCAGTCATCACAAGGCCTCTCTGAATGAGCGGGAGCTCCTCTGTCCACCAAGCCTGAGAGAATAGGGTGGATATTCAGTAGGTGCTCAATTGATGATCTGAAATTGCAATGCTGGCGATAAGTAGAAAATAACCAGGATGGGGCGGAGGCCTGGCTGGCTCAGTCGGTTAAGCGTCTGCCTTCAGCTCAAGTCATGATCCCGGGGTCGTGGGATAGCATCCCGCATCAGGCTCCCTGCCCAGCGGGGAGTCTGCTTCTCCCTCTGTTCCTCCCCCTCCTCGTGTTCTCTCTCTCTTTCTCTCTCTCTCAAATAAATAAATAAGATCTTTAAAAAAAAAAAATGGAAAGAAAAAAATCAGGAGGAGCCACTTTTTTACCGCTGAGGTCATTGCAGACGTCAAGTTAATAGCCCTGAAAGACTTCGATCCCCATTTTGTGCTTAAATGACCTGGCGCAGCTTGAGTGTAACCTGGGGAAGTCATTTCAGACTGACCTAGGGACAAAGACACTCTGAGGGGAGGGCAAGAAGGGATGGGTTTAAGGCCCACCGTGGGTGACCTTGGGCAAGTCACTTTTCCTCCTTACACTTGTAGCTCCTTGTCTGTGTAATGAGAAGGTTAGACATGGGGTTTTGTAGGCTGTGTAGGAGTTGGTGGAGGCAGGCTAGCTGGCTGGATTTGCCAGCACTCTAAGACGTGTGCTTTCCCAGCTTTGTCCCCTAGGCTGTCTCCTGGCTCTGGCTCCTCCTAGAGGCCAGGGGAGGGATGAGTGAGGCCAGCATCTGCCCTGGACTGGGCTAGAGAGCAGGATGACCTCAGGTAGGGCCGTGGCCCCCCTCACCGTCCAACCTCCGCTCTTCCCCAGACTCCACCCACCATCACCACCTACTTCTTCCTTTGTTCCCCACACTCTTCACCCCACTACCTTTCCCTCCCCTCTTCCCGCCTCATCCCCTCACCTGCTCTCACGTGCCACTTTCCTGAATGTTCAGCTCATCTCAATTCACAAGGAATTTTCATCCACTTCACCCTTAATCTTCATAACTCCTTAAGGCACGATCTTGACAGCCCGGTTAATAGGCAGGATAACTGAGTCTCCAAGGAAGCCAAGTCACTTACACCAGCCCCCGAGCTAGAGAGCAAGGAGACGGGGCTCGAAACTGGTCTGGGACCCTCCCCCTGCCCCCACTGCCCCCATCCCGTTCTGTGCCCCACCCCGCACCCCCAGCCAAGTGAGCAGCCCATCAGGTAGAACAACTCTTCCCAAAGCAAACTTTGCACAAGCTGAGTTGCCCTGGGCTCTTCCTGACATTTAATGCTGGGCTCCTTCCCCGGCCTCGTTTGCATGCTCCCTGCTCAAGAGATGCCCCCTGCCAGATTCTCCTCTCCCACCTTTCGGTGGCTGGGTGGGGCCTCGGGGAGGGGGGAGCCTGACCTGTCCTCCCCTGCCAGGGACCTGAGCATGACTCTGCTGGGAACCAGACAAAACCACAACCTACGCAGGACCTTAGCGAGGGACAGTGAGGTCCTCTGGCCACCACCAGAACTGAAAAGCCCTGCCTTCTCCCTCCAGCTCTGGAATTCAGGAGGGGAGACTGGGGATGGCCGCCCAGTTAGGGTCTCAGCACCTGGGACTAGTGACATAGGGTCCTAGGTCTCTCTGCTCTTGGGCAGCAAGATCTTCCCGCCTCGGACTCCCGTATTCCCTTCCCGGGCTCTCGGACAGGAGGGCAATATGTCCGCGTGGGGGACATGGGGATGAGTCCCAGTAACCCCCTAACTCCCACCCATTTAATCGCCCTTCTTATTTTTGAAGATTTTATTTATTTATTTGAGAGAAAGAGAGCATGAGAGCAGGGAGGGTCAAAGGGAGAAGCAGACTCCCTGCTGAGCAGGGACCCCCCCCCCCCGATGCGGGGCTCGATCCTAGGACTCCAGGATCATGACTCCAGCCAAAGGCAGTCACTTAACCAACTGAGCAATCCAGGCGCCCTTACACCCCTTTTTGAAGCAATGTCTGTTCTTAACCTCTTAGGACAGATCATTCTGGACTTTGATTGTTTTCTGCAATGTTGGAGTGCCTTCCCTTTGTCCTGAACCCCGTCTTACAATTCCCGAGGTGTGCTCCCTGGCCCCCCTGATTAGGGCTCAAGGCACATTTTCTCCCTCAGCCCTGTCAAGATTTTATAGATTCCCCAACCCGAGTTTCCAGTTTCGGAAGCTGCCTTTCCAGCGCTGTGCCTGGCCCGGGGGCAGCTGCCAAGCCCGTGAGACAGAGAGGAGGGGGGCAAATGTGCGCACGCACCTCTGGGAGATGGCAAAGTCTGTCCTGCCAAACCCCGGAGACACAGCCATCTCTGAGTCCCCGTGTCACCCACAAGGAGGCTGCGAGGATGAACCGCAGTGCCATGGGCAAAAGCCGGGTGCAGCCCTGTTTTCTTGCACCCTCGGGGGCCCAGCTGCCCAGGGCTGCCCAGCCGAGGCAGGAGCGTGGGGACCCCGAGAGAGGGCAAAAGAGCTTGATGGGGGTGCTGGGACATGAACTTTATTTACACCGGGCATGTGCTCCACGAGGGGCTGAATGGAGACGTGATCGGCAGTTTGTGTAAAGCTCCGAAAGTCAGGCAAGACTTGAACTCGACCTGGCTGGAAACTGGGGCCAAGGCCTGACCAACCACCGCAGCATCGCTGGCTCCAAGCCCGGGACTTGTCTGGGCTGGGGTCTTGGCTGCCTGCGTGAAGTGGGGAAGGGGTGCTGGGGTGCAACCCCACCTGGCCAGCGATCTGTGAGACAGCCTGGCAGGGTCCCTGCTTGGTCAGAAGGCGGGGCCGAGTCTCTCAGAGGAGGGAGGGGGTGGGGGGACACCGCCACACCCCTTATTCTGCCCAAATGTCTGCCACGAATTATGTTTCTCCTCACCAGGGAAGCCCCTGGTGTTCACCTGTTTCTCCACCATCCTCCTTCTAAGCCAGGCTGAGGGGCAAGATGGGGGCATGGCATCGAAGAATCTAGATAGTGTTTAGGTTAGAAAAGCCCTGAGAGATGACTCCCCCGCTGCGGAGAACAGAAGAGGGCCCGGGCGCTGCCCAGGGCCTCACGTACAGCGCGAACAAAGCCTGATGGGGACCCACGTCTCCAGATGCTGAGGCCACAGCCCCCCTCCCCCTTAGGAGCAAACTCATACAGGGGAGAGCTTGGGGTTGAGCTGGGTTCTCGCCCCCCCAGGCTGCAGGCCTCCATGCCACCCAGAGCCTCTTTCTAAAGGACTGGGTCTGGCGGTGGCCTCAGCAGAAATGAAAGGGAGGGAGCCAGGGAGACCCCAGGGGCTGGGAGGGGCCAAGTCCCAGCGCCACGTGCAAAGAGAGCAGTGCTGAGTCCCCACGGGGCCCATGTCTGTCAGGTGGGAGGAATAGCGGCTGCCCAGGGGACAGCCGCGAGAGCCCGACAAAGCAGCTTATTTAGGTGGCATTCGCCTTGTCTCAGAAAGGGTCGCAAGCAATGTCAGTGAGGCTGTGTGTCTGGATGCCAGTGGCACCCGATTCCTAGAGCCTCACCCCCACCCCCAATTCTCCACACACACCCCCTGGGCCCACTGACTGGCTCCTCAGGTCAAACCTTCCAGAAAGGAAGACTCCTGGGAAAGTGAGACCCGTGGCCCACACAGGTCTGGGATCTTAGGAGGTAGAGAAAGCCAAGAGGCCTAGAAGAAATCTGCCTCCCCTGCTCTCACGCCGAGCCCAAGATGGGCAAATCCTCCCCCTGGCCACCCCCCCCCCAGGGACCCACCTCCCCTCTTCCTGCCCTTGGAGACCCCAGGGGCAGCAGGTGCGTGGGGAGAGGCACAGTGGGGTGCTTGAGGAAGGCTGCGGCTGCCAGGAGGTGGCAAGCCTGGGGCACCTTCCTACCCAGTGTTCCTACAGTGGGGTGGTCAGTAACGAGGGGGCCAGGTCCTTTTCTTGGGCCCAGCTTGTTTGAAGAGCAGTTCCAAAGGGCAAGGGAGCTGGGGTTCCGTGGAGGGCAGGAGCACAGCAGCAGAAGAGGGGGACAGGAGGAGGAGCGGAAGAGTGAGAAGGTAGAGGGGAGAGGCTGGGTCCAGACGCGGGGAGGGTTCAGAGAAGCCAAACATGTTGCTGGTCGTGGGCACCGGCCCCCAACTCCTGTTGGCCTGGGCAGTCCTGGCTTCTCTCCAAGGTGCTGACCGGCCACCTCGGGGGCTGGCCCATGTGCCCCGGGCCCACTCCTGGCCAGGCCCTAGTCACACCCCTAGAGTCCTCTGGCTCCCCCCTTAAAGGAGACCTTGCCTGGGGGGAGAGAGGGGCTGACGGCCAGGATAGTGGGCCAAAGTGAGGAAGCCTGAGGAGGCCTGCCCCACCTGGTGGAGAAAGGCCACCTCAGTTCAGTGGCAGGCGCTGTCACCCCCCTGCCTCCCTCACTCTCCCTGGTGCTCCTCTCGCTGGGGTCTGCAGCCAGGGTCCTGGGCTCGGGGCAGACAGAAGTCGGGTCTCAGGACTGAGGTAGGGGTTCGAGAACATTTGTCCCACCCATAGTCCCTCATTGGGGTAAGATCTGGGAGCCTGGGCTGAGCAGGCTGTGGGAGACGGGCTCAGGCAGAGGAGCTGCAGGCCACAGACCAGGCAGTGGCAGGGGACAGCTGCTACAAATCTCTAACTCTGGGTCCCTCTGCCCTCGCTCCTTGATCCGCCTTCCCGAGGGAGTGGGAGGTGCTGAGAGAGGGGGCTAATCCCTCTGGCTGCCGCTGACCTGGCCCCGTATCTGGGCCTCGGTCTCCACCAGCTGTTACCAAAATCTCTTTGTGTGGAGTGTGAACCAGTGCCTCGGGGGCAGAAGGGAGCCAGGACGTGCTGAGCCTTAATCCAGACATGTGATTTAATCCAGAAAAGATCAGCTCGAGGTTTGGGAGCTGGCAGCATCGCTCGGGAGACGGGCATTACCTCGGGCCCAGCAGAGGCTGCTGGGAGGGCTGGGCCTGCCGTCCTAAGGATGTGGATCTGGCAAACACAGGGCTTGTCCCAGGGCCCCTAGGCCTATGGAGCTATGGCCTGAGGGTCAGCAGGCCCCCAGTTTGGTCCTAGCTTTGCCGTGACAGTGGGCATGTCCTTGCCACTCTCTGAGTGTCGTTTTTCCCAGTGCACATGTGTCTTCTAAGAACATAATCATGGCTGAATTGCATGGCACAGCTGGAGAGAACTGAGAAGTCAGAGGCGGAACCTGTTGGAGGGAGGGCTTCCTGGAAGAGGAGGGCTTTGAGCTGAATTGCAATGAGAGGAAAGAGGCAAATTGGGCAGGGGGATGGCAGCACAAGAGAAAACAGCCATGTTGTGCCCACAGCATGGGGGCCAGGGGAGAAATATCATTGTCATTAGAACCTGGATAGGGCCACCATATTGATCTATCTCTGGTTCTGGTCCAGGCCCTGCCACTGACCAGCAAATGAATCCCTTCCCCATATGTGATCTTCAAAACAATCACATAACGTATGGTCCCTTCCAACTCTGGGCCGGGTAGGAATTGGGCTCAGAGGTGGGTGCCAGGCACTGGAATGGTGCAAGGCTGGCCATGGGGAGCCATGGGAGGTCCTTGAGCACAGGGGTGCCCAATGAAGGAGTGCTGAAGGAAAATTAGCTTGACAGTGGGGTGGGTTGAGCAGCCAGGAAGAAGAAATGGACTTTGGAGGTTCAAGTGGCCCAATCAGGAAGTAGGCAGGACTCTGGGAAAATGGACCAGCCAGAGCAGAAGCCTCAGAGGGAGTGTGGCACAATGAGTGGAGCCTGCTTGGGGATGTCTGGGGACTTCAAGCAAACTGCCTAAGATCTCTGAGCCTCCCTGTCCATATCTATAACCTGGGGCTCTCGAGCCCCTGTCCCCCGGGGTTATGGGCAGTAAGGGGGATAATCGGCATGAATGCTCAGGGCATAGGCAGTGCCTGCTGAGCAGTTCTCTCTTCCCTCCTGAGTCTGGTCCCAGAGCCTGGAGGAGACGCCGGAGTGGCCGGCTGGGCACCCAAACCCCCGGCTCCCTGATCAGTAAGCCAAGGTCCCCCCAGATCTGGGCTGCTGGGGTCAGAGCACTCCCCACGACCTCCCTACTTGCAGACCTTTCCCCCCACTGCATGGTTAACTATCAACTTATTTTTCACCAGGGAGGTATTGGGAGCTGGGACCAAGCCTTGGTTGAAAGCAGGCTCCTTGGCATTTAGGCGCAAGGTGAGGAGGGAGCTGGAGAGCAGGGTGGGGAGGAGGTGGGAATTCTCGGCCATGAAGGAGCCCTGGGCCAGGAGTCCTGGATGCAAATCTCTTAGCTCTGTGCACCTTCACTTCCCTATCCACAGACTAGGAATGAGAATAGGGCCAGGGCTGATCTCTCCAGGGAGGGACGGGTTGCAAGGAGTGCTCACTCAACGTGTCAGGGCCGTGTCATCATGTCCTTACTGAGTGAATGCTGCCACCCGCCCTGCCCATTCATCCTCACTGACCTCTTAGGCCACGGCGCCCTGAAACACAGCAGCTGCCTCCCATCCTACCTGCGGCTGAGGCCAAGCAAACAGGAGGGCCATGAGGGAAGCGAGTTCTGCTTCTTGGAAGAGCTCCCATCCTCCTGGCATATGGCCCAGGGTGCTGGCAGAGACTGTCCTAACGTGGCAGGCCTGGGAGCTCTGGGGACGTGGATGGGGCGGGAGGCAGGTAGGGGTTATGAGGGAGGGGTGGGGGGCTGAGAGGGGCTCTCCAGGGGTGTGGCCTCCTAGGAGGGAGGGCGTGGGTGCAGGCCGGGGTGGGGACCCAGGAGCAGAGCGGGTTGTGGGCGCTGCCTAGGTAAATAACGTTGGGCCCACAGCACACATGTGTGTTTGCACAGAAGGCCTTGAAATGATTCCAGGCCTGCCCTCTGTCCCCCGCAACCCTAGTCCCCCTCCTTCGCTGCTTACCCCACCCCACCTTGACCTTTCCTTCCTTGTCACTTAAAGGAGCCCTTGAAAGGGAGAGTTGAAATCAAAGGGAACACCCTTCTCTCTTGCTGGCATTCTCTCCGCCACAGGAAACTGCATGGCTGCCATGTACAGTTGAGAAGGTTGGGCACTGCACAAGGGAGGGAAGAAGAGAGAGTTAAAATCCCACCTGGGCTCCAGTCACCCAACGGCTCTCCAGAGAGAAAGGTCGCCCTGTGCTGAGATATTTGAAGGTGTGGAATGGGCTAGCTGCAGCCCTAGAGACGCAGAAGTGTCTTCCCAACCGGCCTCTTTAGGGCAAATGCACACCAAGGCTAAGCGGGTCAGTCCTGCAGCATGACTCTCAATGGGCAGGGGGCCTCCCTCCCAGTCCCAGAGTGGCACAATAAATGCGCCCAGGAGAGCCTACCAGCCCTTTGATGAAAGCCTCTCCCTCTTACTGGCCAGATGCTTTTAAAGCAGCAATTCTCAAATGTGAACAAGTGTAGAATCACCCCCAAGGTCTGTTGAAATGCACTGGTGGGCTTCCCGCAGCTTCTAATTCAGTAGCTCTGGAGCAGACCCGAGAACATGCATTTTTACCAAGTTCCCAGGTGGTGTGAGAAACTCAGCTTTCTAAACACACGCTAACTTGCCCTCGATGGGTTAACCTGTTCCTTTTCCCCGTGCTGATTTTACTGGGGGCGTATATACGTTGATAATCTTCCATCGGGACCTATTCTTGAGTCCCAGGCCCACAGATCACAGAACGGTCCAGAAACCTGGGTGTCTTGGGATATGTACGCCTGACTCCCACAAGCTGCCTGCTCCAATATGGGGTTCAGAGAGAAAGGGCCCAGAGGCAACGTGGACAGCATGACTGATGGGGAAAAAGGCTTTTAGCTCTGTGTGTTGAGACCAAGGGTACCTCCCTAGGGGCCTTGGGGCAGCAGGAGGAGGGGGTGCGTGGGTCGCTAGGGGCTCTGTTGTTCCCCAGAGCACAGGTCTTCCCACCAGCCCCTGATCTCGTCCTCCCCCCAACCCTGCACCCACACCTGCACCCCCCCTCCCCACCACCCCCATCCCCTGTGCTGGGCAAGGGGAAAAGAGAGGGCCCTGGGAGCTGGGAGGGGCTGGGGCAGCATCTCTGGGGAGGATGAGGCGGGATGGGGACCAGAAACCCAGTCCTGAGTGGGTGTGGTGGTGTTTCGGGCTGACCTCAGTAATGTTCAGCTGGACATTTATTTGCAGCCCCCAGATGGCCCTGCGGGAGGGGAAGGGGGTCTGCCCCCCTGACTAGTGAGGGGATTCTACCCCGCCACACCCCTCACTCCTTCCTTCCTTCCTTCACCTGGAGGGGAAGGTGATGGTGACTTTCTCCCTCCCCCACCCTCTTTAAGGGAAGAATAAAAAAAAACAAGCTCTGCTACAGCAGGAAAGATTGAGGTTAGCTCTCAGAAGGAAATTCCTCTCCAAGGCAGTGGACTGGGCTCTGGGCATGGGCTGGCCCAGGGACAGGGGCCCGGACATTAAAGACTCCTTGTCCAGGCCTCAGTTTGCTCATCTACCAAATGGGGCTAATCATGCTTTCCATAGTGAGGCTTCAGTGAGGTCAAGAACCTCAGAAGATTATTTTAAGCGTGCCACATGGGTAAAGATTTGCAGCTTCAGCCACCCTGGCTGCCTTGTGGAGTGAGGGAGCTGTCCGTTTATACCTCACCATCTTTCCCAGCCAGAAGCCTGTCTGCCCGGCCCGATCCTTACTGCCCAATGACCCGGAAGCCCCAACCCTCTCCCGGGCCCAGCCACTGCCCACTGAGCCCCTCATCCCCGTAACCAGCTTAGTGGCCCCCAGGGGGGATGGGGAAGCAGCCAGAACCTGCTTCCCCATCCTCTCTTCTTTCCGTAGACACGGCCACCCGCCCGAGCGACAGCGGCATGGGCAGCGCCAGTCCCGGCCTGAGCAGCGTGTCCCCCAGCCGCCTGCTGCTGCCCCCTGACACTGTGCTGAGGACAAGCCTAGAAAAGGCAGCCACAGGTGCAGCAGGGCCCGAGAGACGGGACTGGAGCCCCAGCCCGCCGGCCACGCCTGAGCAGGGCCTGTCCGCCTTCTACCTCTCCTACTTCGACATGCTGTACTCTGAGGACAGCGGCTGGGCCGCCAAGGGCCCCGGGGCCAGCGCGAGGGAGGAGCCGTCCGAGGAGCCCGAGCAGTGCCCCGTCATCGACAGCCAAGCCCCCGGGGGCAGCCTGGACTTGGCCCCAGGGGGACTGATGCTGGAGGAGCACTCCCTGGAGCAGGTGCAGTCCATGGTGGTGGGCGAGGTGCTTAAGGACATCGAGACCGCCTGTAAGCTGCTCAACATCGCCGCCGGTGAGCCCTTCCGCGGGTCCACCTCTGGAAGGTGGGGCACAAGCAGGGCGGAGGTCATGCGGTGGGGGGAGGATGTGGGGGTGTTAGCGAGGGTACTACCTGCGGGGCTCTGGCCACCACCACCTCCCAACCCCCCGCCCAGCCTCAGCAGCCCCAGCGATGCTGGTGATTCTGCACCTACCGGTGGCCCATAGCCTGTAGCAGCTGGGCGCCTGGGGGAGGTTCCGACCCTCTCTGTGCACTACCGGAGGCAGTGAATCTGAGCTCTACACTGTCCGGCCCACCACCCCCCCTTGGACTCCTCTCCACGCTCTCCTCAATTACTCGGCTCCAGCCACATGGGCTCTTCATTGCTCCCATGCCACTCATACCTCAGGACCTTTGCATCTCCTGGTCTCTCAGTCTAAAACGCTTTTCCCCCAAATATTTAATTGGGTCACCCCTCGCCTCCTTCAGATCTCGACTCAAATGGCACTCTTTTGAGGGGGCTTTTCCTGACGCCTCTATTGAATTTACTGTCCATACCCCCACCTCTGAGTCCTCCTCCCTGCTTTCTCTCTCCCATTGTGTGTACTGATACCCTGTGTATTTTAGTGATTGACCATATTTGCTCTCTCCCCCCGCTGGAGTGTACACACCCCAAGGGCAGGGATTTTCCTTTGTTGTGTTCATGGCTACGTCCCCAGGTCCTAGGATGGCACCTTGCACATAGCAGATGCTCGATAAACAGTAGCTTCTTAACATGCCAGACTCTGTTCTAGCACGGGGGGTGGGGGGATGGAGTGGTGGATGCCGCACAAGGGCCCCCTTCTCCATGAAGCTGACATTACAGCGAGGGAGACGGATCAGAGATACGGAGATAAGTGTGTCCTGGGCCGGTCGTCATGATGGCTCTGATGAGGAAGGGGCACTAGGAATCCAGGCGCCTGTGTGCCTGCCGCGGGCCCGAAAGGGTGGTTATGGCGCTGACACCGTGGGCCTCCAGCCCCCTGTTCCCGCATCGTCTCTCCAGCTTTGGGTAGGCCCGACCCATCTCCTTGGGTGCTGGGTCCCGGCCTTTGAGCATCGCAGTCTCAGGGGCTTTCACCCAAAAGGTCTTCAGGCTTCCCTCAGGCCCAGCCCTTCCTCCTCGGAGTCATCCAGGCCCTGTGCCTCCTCCCAGACCATCCCAGCTGGTGGCCCCCCATCCCCACCCCCAGGCAGCTCCTGCCCTACCCCTTACCCCTCCACCCCTGTCCTCCAGTTACCCAATGCCCCTGCCAGTCCCCACCGCTGGAACTTTTCCCATGGTGCCTCCTCTCCCACACTGAGCCGGGGAGGGGCCTGCCCTCTGAACAATGGGGACAGAAACAAATTACTTTGACCCTGGGAAGGAAAATGGGTTTATTAAAAGGGGGAAGCCCAGCCTGCAGGTCACCTCGCTGGGGCACCAGCTTAGACCGCAGTGTTCACTTGGAGGCCCCATTGTGACCATGCCCAGCAGCCCGGCCTCCCCCCATGTGCCCTGCCGGGCTCGGCCCAGAGCAGCTCCCCAGGGAGACATCCGGGACCTAACCAGTGACTCTCTTCCTGGCCTCGGAAGCCTGTAGCTGCCTCCGGATGGCTAGACGCCCTGCCATTCATTCATTCATTCAGTGCAGATACACTGAGCAGCTACTATGCACCTAGCCCTTTGCAGGGTGTTGGACAAGGAGCTAGAACTCTCTGTGCCTCAGTCTCCTCATCTGTAAAACATGGCGCAGGTAGGGATTATAGAGCTACTCCCTAGTTGGTTTTTGTTCTTGTTTTTTTTCTTTTTTTCTGGTTCCTTGTAGGGTTTGGGGAAGGCAAGAGGCAGCTAAGAGAGAAGCTCAGGTGCCTGTTTAATGGCTCTGGGGGAGCCTCCAGGGCTGGGGCTTCCTGCAAGGCCTCCTGGAGGGCCTGGAGGACCTGAGGTCCCGGGGAGGTAGGGGGTGCAGAGGCCCCAGGCCATCCTGTCCTGAGCCAAGTTTGTTTTTAGGGCCCTGGCTGCTCCCTCCTGCCCCGCTCTCTTCTCGGGTGCCCCCTCCGCAGGCCTGTCTGGCCTAGCCTTTTGTCACCCCAGGAGCCCATGGTCTCGGGGCGCAAGCTGCCTCCAGTACCCAGGGGGCGCCCCCCGAGAGGCGGGTGGTGCCCTCAAGCCGCCCGGGGAACTGAGGGAGTATGTCTTGCCCAGACCCCGTGGACTGGAGCCCTAGCAACGTGCAGAAGTGGCTCCTATGGACCGAGCACCAGTACCGACTGCCGCCCGTGGGCAAGGCCTTCCAGGAGCTGGGGGGCAAGGAGCTGTGCGCCATGTCGGAGGACCAGTTCCGCCAGCGCTCCCCTCTGGGGGGCGAAGTGCTGCACGCCCACCTGGACATCTGGAAATCAGGTGGGACATGGTCCGGGAGAGCCGCCCCTCCCAAGCTCCAGGCCCGGGATGCGGTATTGAGGGGTCTGGCGGGG
The DNA here is from genome assembly GCA_028533885.1 of Nasua narica. NCBI lineage: Eukaryota > Metazoa > Chordata > Mammalia > Carnivora > Procyonidae > Nasua > Nasua narica. Next base: position 94,234,505 of record CM052802.1, on the reverse strand, counting down.
GGGCGGTCAGGCCAGGTTGCCAACCAGGCTTACTGGCTGCCAGGGCGGCAGCCGCTTGCTCCCAATCTGGGCTCGGTGCTAAATCTCAGTCCCCGTGGCAACTGCCTCCCGGGATCCCCGTCCCGCCCCCCAGCCCCCATCAAGCCCACAGAACTTAGGGCAGGGCACGGGGGAAGTTAGAAGGTAGGAGTTTCACTCTGGGAACATGGAGGGCACAGCTGATGGAGACCGTGGGTAATATGAGGTCCCTCTTTGTCCTTTTTTTTAAAAAAATTTCATTTATTTTGTGTTGTTTCTCATTGAACAAGTAATGAGGCAATACATGTGCGTGATTTCTAAAAAGACCATAGGGAGGGGCGCCTGGGTGGCTCAGTCGGTTAAGTGGCTGCCTTCGGCTCAGGTCATGATCCCAGGGTCCTGGGGTCAAGACCTGCATCGGGCTCCCTGCTGAGCAGGGAGCCTGCTTCTCCCTCTTGCTGGTCTGCCGCTCCCCCTGCTCCTGCTCTCTCCCTCCCTCTCTCTGTCAAATAAATAAATAAATAAATAAATAAATAAATAAATAAATAAATAAATAAATAAATAAAATCTTTAGAAAGACCATAGTGAAAAATAGTATCATGAAAAGTAATTTTCCCACTCACTCCCGACCCCCAGTCCCCCTCCCTAGAAGCAACCACAGTCACAGGTTTCTGGGCACCTTGCTGGGCGGAGTCTATGCGCACAGCCGGCAAATACCCACGTGTGGTTTTCACCCCTTTGTAACATGAGCAGCACTGGAGAATCACGCTGTTCTTCTCCGGGTGTATCTTGGATCCTGTCCCCGCGTCAGCATCTCTACAGTCACCCTATTTCTATGGCCGTGTGCCACCCCCTTAGCGTTCACATGGTCTCCCATCCCACGGGGTGCCCCGAAGAGAGCCAGGAGCTTTGGAAGAGGCAGTGCTTGCTCTGAGCGTCAGGGCCCCTGCCATCGGGCACGTGGAGACCGTATCCCACCCCAACCCAGTGGCAGGCAAGGGTAGGAGCAGTCCCTGGCCGGGTAGTGATGGCAGGAGCCGGCTGCCTCCATGCCCCCTTGCTTGGCCCCACGGTCCCACCCAAGCCCCCTCCTCCACCCTTGGGGTCCGCCCTGGGTCTCCAGCCTTCTCTCCCTGCCCTGCAGCGGCCTGGATGAAAGAAAGGACTTCTCCCGGGACCGTCCACTACTGCGGTGAGCCAGGGCCGGCCGTGGTGGGCGTGGGGTCTGGGGGCGGGGCTTGAGGGATGACTGCCCCAGAAGCAGGTGGCCCCGCCCCCGCTCACCGCCCCCCTCCCCGGCCGCCCAGCCTCGACCAGCGAGGACAGCTGGACCGACAGCGAGGTGGACTCCTCCTGCTCCGGGCAGCCCATCCACCTGTGGCAGTTCCTCAAGGAACTGCTGCTCAAGCCTCACAGCTACGGCCGCTTCATCCGGTGGCTCAACAAGGAGAAGGGTGAGCCGCGCGGGCAGGGGCCACGAGGGGAACCGGCTTCACTCCTGGGGGACCTGCTGGCCTCCAGGCACCAGGCACAGGGGAGGGCTGGGGGCTGGGCAAAGGGGCAGCGCGGCCCCTACCGTGGCCCTGAACTCCAGACGCGGGGCCACCCGCGGCCTGGCCCCGGGGCTGTGTGCGTTCGCGTCCGCATCCGTCTCCCGGCGGAGCCCTGCCTTGTTCAGGACACCGGGCTCCAGCTGGTGCCCGGGACATACTAAGGGCTTCAAACTCGGCTGGGACTTGGACACAGTCTTTGCCTGCAACACGTTGTTAGCTTCACCAGGGAGACTGCTGGGGTCCAGCGAGGAACCCCATGCGGGCCACAAAGGCGATATTAGACTTCCCTGTAACCCCATTATAAACATTTTTAAGCAGGTGCATTTAATTTTAATAATACTTTTATTTAATCTAATATTATAGATTATTAAAATTTCAACACATAATAATATAAAATTATTAATAAGATATCCTCGCTAAGTCTTCAAAAATCTCATGCATATTTTACACTTACAGCCTATCTCAATTTGGATTTGCCAGATTTCAAGTACTCAAAGCCATATATTACCTCATCGGACGGGACTAGATGGGGTGTGTGTGTGTGTGTGTGTGTATTGGAAAACACTCAGATCAAGAAAGCTGGGTTTTAGCCCCCATCCTGTCATCTGTAGCTACGGGTACCGGGACCTCAGTCTTCTTTCCTGGAAAATGGACTGGATCCATTCATCCAACAACCACACGCATTGAGTACTTTTTCTGTCCACACTTGCCCACACATCATTTATGGAGAATTAGTGACCTGACGGTCTAGGGAGGATTCAGCACACCCCATCCTTGAGGGACCCGCAGTGTTGTGGGAGAGTTCGTCGCCATGAAAGGAGCTGGCCTACAGAGCATGGCGGGGCTGCAATGGGACTGTGGCGGCAGCTGCGCCTTGGTCCAGGAGGACTTCACGGGGGCAGTGGCTGAGTGGGAAGGCCGAACGGGGCTAGAGGGGGTAGAGAGAAGTTCCTGCACAAGGGGCCGTAACCCTCGTGTGTATTTGAAACATAATGTGAGCCGGTCCTCAGGGAGATGGTTCCATGTTAGACTTCCAGGGGAAGGAGATCAGGGAGGGTAGGGTGATCTCGGAAGGCTTCCTGGAGGGAAGCTGGGAAAGAGATTTTTTCAGGCTTGGGAACTGCTGGGGAAGGCGGCGGAGGTGGGGGCGACGGTGGGGGTGGGGATGACCTTGACAGATGAGGTGTGGGCACAGCAGCGCGGAGCCCCGCAGGGCTTCTGGGTCGGGTGTACCAACCCCACAATAGGAGCAGAGGCTGGCAGAGGCCAGGACCTTGGGGCCCCAGACAACCCACTAAGGGACACAGGCTCACCCTGTTCCCCGGAGGACGGGGGACTCCAGGTAGCATTTCCCCCTTTGTTGGGCCCCGTGACGCACACTGCCCAGATGTCTTTGACCCTCACTGCAGCCTTGGGAAGAGGTCTTATGCCCCCAATGCGCCCCGCCCCCCGCCAGCCTGCTCCCTGCCCCCAGCTGACACTGGCCCCCTTGGCTTTCTGTGTCTGACCTATTGGCTTTGGTCTTTTGCCCTCCTGCCACCCCCACCCCCACTTGCCCCGCTGGCTCGCTCTGGGCTCCCCCTGCTCCCTCAGGCATCTTCAAAATCGAGGACTCCGCCCAGGTGGCCCGGCTCTGGGGCATCCGCAAGAACCGGCCCGCCATGAACTACGACAAGCTGAGCCGCTCCATCCGCCAGTATTACAAGAAGGGCATCATCCGGAAGCCGGACATCTCCCAGCGCCTCGTCTACCAGTTTGTGCACCCCATCTGAGGGCTGCGGGCCAGGCCCTAGGCCTGAAACTCACCCTTGCCAGCCCTCCCTCCTGCCTGCCCCCGCCCCTGCCGGAGCCTGAGCTGCGGGAGAGGGCAGTCTGCTGGCATTGGAGTCCAAGGTCAGGGAGGCGGCAGCCCACGACTCCCAGAGGTCTAAGTGAGCTCTCCGGGGCCCAAGGGACCCTAGGGTGGGGGTGCTTCCTCCTCAGGCCTGACTGCTCGTGTGCCCGGTCCACTGGAGGATGGAAGGATCCCGGGCCGTCCTCAGTATTCATGGCTCCCCAGGGAAGGCCGTCCCTCCACCCCAGCCTCTGACCCCCGAATTTCCCCGAGCAGAGCCAGCCGAATGGCTAATGACTTAGACAAGGCCACTCACAGTCCAGGGCTCCCTGCCACCCATTCTGCACCATGCTTGGCATGGTGCTGGGACACATCTGCATCCCTGAGTTGGGGAGCCAGGGGTGGTCCTGGGAATGGGTAATAAAGATACTACTAGAGAACCAACATGGCCCGTGTCTGTGCAGCAAGTGAATGGCACGGCTCTGAGGCCACCAATGTTCAGAGTGGTTGTGGTCACAGCGGTCTTGGTGTGGTCAAAGCAGACTTCCTGGGGGAGGCGACATTGAGCTGAGCCTACAAGGAAAGGGATCGTTGATCGGTAGAAGCTGTGGGAGAGAGGCAGTGGGCCATCAAGGCCAAGGAGGGGCTGGAATGGCCCTCATCTCCTCCCCTCCCAGGTGGGGGCCAAAAGGAGAGAGCAGGACTGGAGCTGGAGGGGGTCTCCCTCCACTTTGGAATGGAGAGAAAGTGGCATCTTCCACACCTTCTTGCTCCGCTGTAGATCAGGGCTTTCTGCCTGAAGTGGCCAGGGTGCTAACCCTCCTGCAAGTGGACCCCGAGCCTCTGTCTCTGCTTGGCCCCAGACCCCGGGGGCTCTGGGATGGGACGGCAGGGGTGCAGGAGGGGGTGGGCTCCTCAGCAGCTAACAGGGTAGAAGAGAGGTTGGCTTGTTTGCGGTGTCTCTCTCTTGGTGAGAGTCACAGACCTCTGTGATGCCCCCTGCGAAGCACCCCACACCGATGGGGAGAGGTGGGGGTCAGGTTGTGTGCACGCGCCTGCGCGCTGGGGGAAACGGGGACCTCCCATCCACTCTCCGGGAGGCAGCACCTCTCGGCCTCCTCACATTTGTTCAGCCAGCTCCCGTGTCCCGAGGACCGACTACATACTAGGTGCTTCCACTGCTTTTCTGTCATTAACCTTCCCAACAAAACTGGGAGGTCAGGGCGAGACAGGCTCAGAGCAGTCGAGTAACTTACTCAGGGTCACACAGCCGATCAGCGATCGGCGGCAGAACCAAGCACTGAATCCACAGGACGCTGCTCTCTCTGCCCCTCCGCGCCTCTTGCTCTGTGACTGGTCAGTGCTTTTTGCCCCCATAACCTTCTGCTTCTGATGCCAGGCTCCCGAAAGACGAGACTGGGAGCCAGCCAGCACTGCCCAGACCACTGAGGGTTAAATGCTGCCCCATACAGCTGCCTTCTGCCCCTGGCAATTTTATTGTCACCAGAAGAAAGTTTACCCCTGGCAGTGAGCAAACAACAGCTTGGCATCTGTCAGTTGCGATTGGGACAGGACGAGGGGGCCCTGCCCCAGGCCTGTACCTCTCTGGGCCCCCGGCTGTCTGCCTCCTCCCAGGGAGGGGGCCGACTGGGACCCTGGCCAGCCCTCAGCTCTGCTGAACTGGTTTTGTCTCCAGCCTTCCTGCCCTGCCCCCAGCAGTCCCGGAGCCACCTGCTGGCGTGCCCCGGGCTGGACTTGGGCCTGGAGCACCCTGGGGTCTCAGGCTGGGAGGGAGGAAAGCAAGGGGGATTCGTGGCTAGGAGTGGGGAGCTGGAGTGTCTCCAGAAAGGGGCGTCTGGGGGGCGGGGCGAGGGAGCTCCTTGCTGTTGCGGCTTTGCCACGAGGCACAAAACTCCCTGGCCAGTACACACCCATCCACGAGCCCCTCACGTGTGGCCAGCAACTCCAGGTTCCTCTTCCTCCTCCGCTCACCTGCCCTTCAGAACCCCATCAGACCAGGTATTCCCTGACGTGCCTCCCGGGAGCCCCCTGCAGGGCTCCCCACGAAGGCACATAAGAGCCTGCACAAATAAGGCAACCTGACTCTCAGGGTCGTGGGATCAAGCCCGAGTGTGGGGCTCTGCACTCAGCGGGGAGTCTGCTTCTCCCTCTCCCTCTCCCCTCCTTCCCCCCACCACTCTCTCTCAAATAAATAAATAAACTTTTCTTTAAAAAAAATTAAAACCTGTTTAGGGGTGTCACCCTTGAACTGTGAGTTTGGGACCCCTAATGCCCCAGCACTCCTGGTCAGTGCTCATCACCAGGCACCCGGCACCCTGGGGCCATGGCCTCAGGAGCCTCGAGGACCATCTGTCACCCGCCCTGTGCAGACAGGGCCCAGGGCCCTGGAAGGTGAAGGGCCCAGCCCTCGGTTCTCCAGCCCATTGGCGGTCACCCGGGACAGCGCACGGCATGCTGGCCACCACCTCCCCGGCACACGTCCCCACCACGGATAACTCCGGAGAGTTCGAAGGACACACGAGACTCAAGAGGACCACATCCAGCCAGGTTGACACAGTTCTGGATTTTATCCACAGTCATACAATCACAACTGATAGAGATATATTTGTATTTATAGACCTTTAAATTACACGATCGTGTACAAAACAGGTGCATTGCTGAGATCACAGCACTTCTCGGAGGGTCACAAGTGTCGGACTAATGGAGTCAGGGAGCCTAGGGCAGCAGGTGGTGGGTGGCAGGGCAGCCCCGGCCCCTGGCAGAGCCAGGCCACAGAACGGTGGTTAATTGGGGACCAAACACACGAGTCGCCGAGCCCCACGGGGCGGACCCGTGCAGCATTGAGGGTGCAGGGAGGGGGTGACGAGAGGTGGTGGGCACAGCGAGGGGTGCAGACCCCCCGCGCGGACACCAGCACTGACAGGTGGGGCTGGGCCCCTAGAGTTCGGGGGGCGGGGGGACTGCCGGGCGGGAAACCGTCCTAATCCGGGGTCCCGAGGAGCCTGGGGACCGAGAGACGGTGGTCCCAAACCGAGCCGTGGAGGTGGTTGCTCAGAAAGAATGGGATTTCAAGTCCCTGCCCAGGAGCGGGCAGCTGGGGTGCTAAGGGGACAGGCCTGGGGGCCAGCCAGGCCCACAGACCCTCCCCAGGTGCTAGAAAGCCACTGGCACGGAGAGGGGGAACCCAGACCCCAAGGCATGGCTGTGCCAGCTTCCTGCCCTCCAAGGGTACGTACGTGGTGAAAGTCATAGGCCCCCAACCTCAACTCCCGCCTGGAGGAGAGGCTGCAGAGGCTTTTGGTCTAGAATTGGGAGGGCAGAGGCCTTCCGAAATCTTGCTTTGGGCTCTGAGGGGCCTATGGCAGATCTCAGGCTGCAGCAGATGCCCAGAGAGCAGACAGTGATGGGAAATGGGGGTCCGGGTGGGGGTGCAGTTTGCCTGTCCCTGGGGGTACCATCCTCCTCACCCTTAAACTTCCCCGGCCCCGAGGGAGGCCCGGCCGGCTCAGGCCCCCGCCAGAGTCTGCCAGGATCCTCTGGGCACACATGAACGAGGTCAGGGCCTGGAGGCTGAGTCCATGATCCAACAGTGGAGCATTGGGAGAAGCAGCAGGGAGCAAAAGAGGACTGAGGGGGGCCAGAAGGGCTGGGGTATCACACTGTCTTTACCTGGAGGCCCGGCGGCCAGGTGCTGAGGAAGGGGGTAGGGAGTGTGTCTGGAGTCCTCAAGCCCAGAAGCTCTCCTCGAGCTACAGGAAGTCCTGGGGCCTCACCCCAGAGGTTCCCCCAGAGACTCCCCCTTCCGGCCATCCTTCCCCGCCATTCCCTTTGAGCTTTTGTCCTGCGCTGGTCTGCTCCCCAAGCCCCCTCCGTGCCCACAGGTGTGGGAGAAGCTGGAACGTGTACTAAGACTCGGTAAGCCAACACTGCTTTCCTTCCCCAACCCCAGGAAACACTCTGGCTCTGGGCAGGCCCCTGGCCTCCTCCACCCTCCCCCCCGACCCTGACCCCGAAAAGTCCTTTAACGGAGACGCAGGCCTAGAGATACAGAGGAATGCTGCTCCAGGGGCAAGGGCCGGCTGCGGAGGAGGGGACAAGGAAGAAAGACATGGGACTCTCCTGCTCCGCAGAGCCTTGGTGCCTCCCTCCTGCCAAAGCCAAGTCTTTCCCAGGGTTTCTGATGGTCCCAGGTTGGAGACTCCGTTGGGCCTTGCAGATATCTTCTCGGGAAGGCCAGAGAAGGGGAGCGAGGGATGGGAGGCCACAACGCTGTCTCCTGGAAGCTGGCCGAACCTCGTGAATCCGCGGTTTTAGATGCCCATGGAGGGAGGGAGGTGGGCGGGCAAGGTGCCCTCCTCCCCAGGAAATAGGAGGAGGTTGCTACTGTTGCTGGCTTTGCCCTGGGCTTTGAGGCCTCTCTCCCTGCCTAAGGACTTAGGAGAGGGGAGCGGGGTTTCTGCAAGTGACCGCACGGTATGGCTCTAAGAGCCTGTGCCCAAAACTGCCAACAGCTGCAAAGATGGGCCCCAGCAGGGCCTTGGTCCCTCAGCTGAGCTGGTGTTGGGAGGACTGAGGGCCTGCCCCCCTTCACTCACCCTCCTACACCCCGGTGACACTGTCACCAACTCCAGCTCTCCCCTTGTCATGTCTGGGGGAGTCTAGGAATCCCGGGAAAAGTCTATGGGAGAAGAGAGTGACTGTTCCTTCTCCAGCCTCACCAGTCCTTAGGAGTGAGGCCAGGAGAAGAAGGGTACTCCCCAGGGCAAAACGGAAGACTAAAGACTGGGAGGCACCCCCTTCTCTGGGGTCTGGAGGGGAGGCCTTTGACAGTAGGGCGGTGGAGGGAGGGGGGCATGGCAGGGCAGAAGGAAGAGATCAGAAAATCAGGCCCAGAGAAGAGGAGGGGGCCAGGCGCTGGCAGCCTGGGGTTGGGGGGAAGGGGTGGGAAGCGTAGTCTGCGGGGAGTGAGGCAGGAGAGAAGGGTCCAGGAGACGACCCTCAGGGCTCGGGAGACTCTGGTGGGATCTGAAGAGTGGATGTTGTAATGTTTCTGTCGGGCTAAGTACTAAGACCCTCACCTACCCTGGGGCCATCACCCTGAGTCCCACCACCCTGGCCTCCAGGCGGCCCTGCAAATGCTTCTGTCTCTGTATTTTTTGTTTTGTTCTGTTTTGACTTTTAAAAAAATAAAAGCTTGATCGGAAAATATGTCTGGAACTCTATGGCAAGGGAAGAGGGATGAGAGAGAGGAGGGGAGGCAGTGGACGAGGAGTGAGGGGTGGTGTGGAGGGGAGCGGGGCGGCTAGATGGCCTCCACGTAGTTGGCCGGATAGAGACCCAGCTGCCCACTGTCCAGCCGCCCGCGGCACCATCCCTGCTCGTCCTCCTCACCCAGCTTGGTGAGCTCATCTCCTAGGAAGGGGACACAGAGCAGTGCGTCAACAGGGGCTCGGAGAGGGCTACCTCCTCCTTCATGATGCTAGGTCAGCTCTCTGATCTATTATTTTGGGTCGGCCCCAATACCCTCCCATGACTGCCCCAATGCCTGCCCTGGAGACCAGCCCCAGCCACACCCCGTCACTCAGGTGCTGCCCCGGACCAAATGCCTTATCTGGGTCTCTGATCCTGCCACTCCCTACCCCCCAAGCCCAGGCCCTGCCTTTGGGTTCGTTTTTTCGGGTCCTGTCCCTTCTGCTAGCGGCCCTCGGCCTCAGACCCCGCCCCCTAACCCTGCTCGCTTGTCCCCTTCCAGGTTTGGCCCCGCCCGTGCACTAGGCCCCGCCCCCTAACCGCATTCCCAGCAAATCAAGGCATCCCCTGCCCTCAGGCTCCGCCCCCACCCTACTCTCGGGTTCTACTCCAGGTTTGGCCCCGCCCATGCACTAGGCTCCGCCCCCAGCCGCATTCCCGGCAAATCAAGGCATCCCCTGCCCTCAGGCCCCACCCCGCCCGCCCCGCTCCGCCCACCATACCAGCCTTGAAGCTGAGCTCATCCTGCTCCTGGCCATCGTAGTCATAGAGTGCCCGCACACGCACCCCCTTGGCGTCGTCCTCGAAGGGGTTCGAGCCCCCGTTGGCCTCATTGCCCCCGAACGGGTTCCCGCTCTCGTCGTCCGACCACTCGGTGGCATAAGGCTGGCCCCTGTCGTAGCTGCTAACGCTGAGACGCAAGGAGAGGACCCAGCATGAACTACCTCTCCCCTCGTCCCTTGGGCTGCCGCCTCCTGCCAGTCAGAGATCTGGCCCCAAATCCCACCAAGGCTGGTGCAGGGATGGGCCCTGTAAGAGGGCGGTCCCAAGCCAGTGATCCTTTCTGACAGCTCGTTCCACAAGTGCGAGGCAGGACTGTTAGCATTATTACCCAGCCCTTGAGTTGAAGGGATGCTGAAGGGGACCCCTGAGAACATTTGACCCCTCATCTGAGAAGGGCACCTAGTGGTTAAGCAGCTTGACTTCTTGGACATCACATCCTGGCTCTGAGGCTTACTTACTAGCCTTGTGCCTTTGGGCAAGTCACTTAATCTCTCCGGGTTTCAGTTTCTCCATCTGCAAAATGGGACGCTTTACACAATCCTCAGAGTGTCGGGAGGCTTCTAAGAGTTAATATACGGAAAACGCTTAAACAGTGCTTGGTACACGGTAGGCGCTCTCCAAGGATGACCCTACGACTACCTTTGAGAGCAGCCCGAGGTTGCTGTGATTTAGACCATGTCTTGTCTCCTGAGGTAAAACTCATCTGCCCCAGTATGTGGGTCCCGCTGGCCCCAGGAAGCTCCGCAGGAGGCACTCACCTGCCACGGTCCCCAGCCTGGGATGTGGTCTCCACCGCTCCAGTGGCGTTGGTCAGCGTCACCCCCTCTGCCTTCTTGGGCTGCTTCTCTTTCTTGGTGGCGGTGTGAGGAAGGTCTGGGTTCCACTCCTGGTGGGCACCAGGGGAGCAGCGAGGCAGGGGGGCTGCCCCCTGAGGTCCCTTCCAGCCTTTTCCGAAGTCCCTTCCCCATCCCCACACCTCCTCACCTCAAACTGGGGCCAGTTCATGGGCATGCCGGGGCCGCTGGTGCTGCGGAACCACCGGAGGTCATCCTGGGCGTCGGCCCCCCGGATGGCCTGCTCCAGCTCCCGGTACACGTGGATATAGCTGTGCACGGGGCGGGGATGGGGGGGGAAGATGGGGGGGCGAGATGCACCATGGTCCCTTCTCGTCCTCGCTGAGGGCCAGAGGGAGCCCATTCTGGGGACCAGGGTGCCGGCAGGCCCCCCGGCTAGGGCTTGGGGGGGCTGGCCCAGGAGTAATCCCCGAGTGGGCACCCTTCCCTATCCCCACCTTAGCCACTCCCCCACCCTTCCAGAACAACATCCACTACGTTTCTCCCGTGCCTAGTCCGTGTGCGCTGGTACCCAGGCAGCCACTGTCTTTGGGGCCTCCTCCTTCTCAGCCCCTGCCGCTCTGCCCACCCTTCCTGGCCCGGTACCACAGGCCCACACCGCTTCCACCCTTGGCCGTCCGTGCCCACGCCCGCCGCGCCGCCACGCCCCACTACCTGCTGTTCTCGGCCAGGTTGAGGTGGCGTTTGATGTCCAGCAGCACCTCCTTGAGGAAGACCAGCCGCTTTTCCTCGAACTGCTGGCACTGCTCGAACACCTGCTCCATGCTCTCCATGTACTGGGGCGTGGTCTTGCCCACGTCATCCAGCACCTTCTCATACTTCTCCTGGGTCTGCGGGCAGCGGGGCAAAGGAAGGGTGAGACCCAGGCCCGCAGCTCCCCACCGCCACCCACTCCGAGGGGTTCCCGGCCGCCAGGCCCTCGGGCACCTTCTGTACGTCCTGCTTGCATTTGTCCACTTTGTCCTGCAGCTTCTTCTGCTGCTCGGGCGTCACCGACTGCTCCGTCTTGCTGTTCATCTCCCGCGTCATGGCCAGCTTCTCCTCCTTGCAGGCCAGATGGTAGGCCTTCTTGGCTGCCTCTAGCTGTGGGGCCGAGGGAACAGGAGGGAGAGCTCCCACTTAGGCGCGGGAACAGACTCGGGCCCCCTCCCAGCCCTCCCACCTGCCGGGGGCTGGGAGCACAGATTCGGAAGAGCCGGAAGGGATGTAGGCCCCGGGTCCAGGTATCTGGGAGCCGTGCCTGCCCATCTGTGGATGTTTCCCTGCCTGGCGCTGTCTGCAGCCTCTATGGGCGCCCTCCCGTCGGGCCCTGCGGTGCCTGCCCCGTGTGGCTATTTCGGCCGGCAAGGCCGTGCTGCGCCCCTGCGGGCACAACCCTATTGGGGGATGTCCTGCCCTCCCCCAGTGTCGACTCGCCCCCTCTGATCAGACTGCCCCCAGCCCGCCGAGCTTTGGCTGCCCACCCTCGCCCCGTCTGTAGCGGCCACCCCCGGGCACCTCCTTCATCTTCTTGGCCCAGGGCTTCTGGGCCTTGCGGAAGCCGTCTTCGGCCTCCTTGGTCTCCTTGAAGCCGCCCATGATCTGCTTGTGATAGGCATCCTTCTGCCAGTTCTTGACCTTCTCCAGGTCCTCGTTCAGAAGGTTGTTCTTCACTTCCTGGTGCAGTTCGCTCACCTTGTCCGCCTCCGTCATGATGGCCCCCCAGGCCCGCTCCAGGCTGCCATACTGTGGCCCTGAGGAAATGGTCACGGGGTGACAGGGCCCTCATCACCTGCTGCCCAGGGGCCTCCCCCATGCCTCCTTTCTCTGAAGCTTTCCCTGCACATGCCATGTCTGCAGAAATGCCCTCCCCTGCTCCCTTTACAGTTTTATCCATCCTTCAGGGTCCACATTACCTCCTCCAGGAAGCCTTCCCTGACTGCTCTGCTCTCACACCCCACAGCCTGCAGCCCTCACTGAATTCTTTGTACAGCATCCACCTCTGTGGCCACTCTCTAGCTCCCCTGTCAGCAGGTGAGCCCCATCGGTGGCAACCTGGATCCCACGAGCCCTCACACGCCCAGTACGGCACCACGCACACAGTAAGAGCTTCAGGAATGTTGACTGAACATAAAACTGAGGAAGCAGTTGGTGACAGATGCCAGGAGAGGCCGCTGGGACCAGACATTCCAAGTCATTTGTTGGTCCGTGTATTGGGGATCAGCTCTGTGACAAGCGCTATGCTGGGGGGTGGGGTACCAGGCTCAGCCCCTGCCCTCCTGGGAGTTCGGGTGTCAGAGAAGAAAAAAAAATTAACAATTACACAATTACACGGAAACCCCAACCTGGAAGTGTTCCAGGTTAAAGGAATCGAGAGCCAGGACCACTAAATGGTCTGGATTCCGGATTGCCTTCTGTACCAGCACTATCGCTATAATAAAATTTGCATACGAGCCATATTAACTGCCCCGGGTTTGATCGCTGAACCACGGGGATATAAACAAACGTTCTTATTCTTGGGAGCCAAATGAAGGCTTTAGGGTAAAGTAGCAGGTTTCCCACGTAACTGCTTCAGAAAAACATACCACCAAAGAAAGAGGGACTCAGAAAACAATGTGGGGAAACACCTTCGCGGGTGAATCTGGTTGAAGACTGTGTAGTTCTCACCATGATTCTTGCAACTTTTCTCTAAGCTAAAATTATTTGGAAATAAAAGGGTTGTCTGGGTTTGTTTTGTCTTTTTAATCCAAACTAAAATTGTACAAAGTCTAGCCGAACCGGGACAGGGAGACCTGGCTGGGTATGGGAGGGGTGGAGCGCGGGGGTGCGGACGGTGCCTTCAAAGGCCCCGGCGGCTGGAAGGGTGCAGGTGCCTGCGGGCGGCGGGGTGCTCCCGGGCCCCAGACTGGGGGCAGCCAGAGACAGCCGGGGCGATGCGCCCGGGGAGGGCATGGGGGCACCTTTCTCGATGAGCTGGCGCCAACGCTTGGCCCAGTCGGTGAGCTGCTGCGCGTACGCCTTCTCGATCTTGGCGCGCTCCTGCACGCAGTTCATCAGGTCGTTACACAGCCGGTGGCCGTCATCGATGCGCTTCACCGTCCGCTTGTAGTTCCCCACCTGGCGGCCAAGGAGCGAGCACGACTCCCGCGGGCTCCCCGCCTCCCCCTACCGCAAGCCGCCCGGGACGCCGCGTCCTGCAGGGGGCGCCCGCTGCGTCAATCTTCCCTCGCCCTTCCCCGCCTCGCCACACGGGGCGCTCCCCCCACTCTCACTTTTGGGGGCCCCCCAGCGCCCTGCATCACATCCAACAGTCTATACACTCCCTCACCCCACTTGACACATAATTTCCTCGCTGCCACAAAGTGCAAGATTTTTATAATTTGGACCCAGACTAGAATGAATTATTCATTTTGTTCTTGTGAGTTAAATGTATCATATTTATAGAGTCACGTAAGTGTCGAGCTGAGCTGCAGCTTCTTGACATAATATTATGTTTTGTAGACACCTCATTAAACACTTATTAATATAGGTTTGGCAGTTTTCACTTTGGGTTCTGGAAGCCAATCGAAAAAAAAATCGTATTTCTTGGTCTCAAAGAGTTTGGGAGGCTCCTGAAATGCTGGCTTCTAGGCTTGTCGCCACCTCTTTGTCGCTGTGGGGCTTCTGGAATTCACGCCACAGGGACAGGGGCGGGGAGCCGCTGTGAAAGGGAGAAGCCGGGGTCTGAGGTGCCCAGGTCCGAGGCGGGGGACAGGACGACAGGAGGAGCCTGGTCCACATCTAGAAACTCCACAGGATCTCTCCAGGGGCAGCCGTGGGGCAGAGGGGCTCTGCGCTGGGCAGGCAGTCATCCTACCCCATTGCATGGAACACCGAGGCCTTTGCAGGGACCTGAGGGGCTGGGGAGCCAGGCCTGAAGTTGTGGCGGGTGGCGGGAGGGCCTGGGCCGCCACAGGAGCTGTCTCACCTCCCAGAAGCTGTCAGTGGTCTCCTCTGCAGCTAGCGAGGCGTCATCGTAGGAGCCAGACATGGTGTAGCCGCGGGAGGGGGACAGGTGGGTGTGCGCTGGTGGTCAGAAGGCCGGGCCACTCATGCGCTGGGAGGGTAGAAGAGAAATCCCTGGAGAGGGGGGAGGGCCCCACATGCCCCATTGCGGCCCTGCGGCCCCAACGTGCTGTGGGGATGAGGGCTCCACAGGCCTGAGCCTTGCACTGGGATGGGGACTTCCTGCCGGGGGGCCGGCTTGCCATCCCCGGGGTGACCCCAAGAGTAAGCTCGTAGTCCCCCATCCCTCCTGCATGAGCCCTTCACCCACATCTTCTCCCTCCCTTCTCCCCCAAATCCATTCCCCAGCTCCAGTGAGGCCGCCGCCCCAACCACAACTGTCTCGGGCTCCTGGACTCAGAGCTAAATTAAAGGCACGCAATTACGTATTGGCTTCTATGAGCTCACAGTTTGCTTCAGAGACACACACAGCTCCTCCTCGAAGCCAGCGAGCAGGCTAATCTTCATGCATGTTCTGCACCCCCTCCCCAGGGCCTGGCACTCCATAGGGCCCCACTGGGGCTCAGCGAACCCCAGCTACCTTGTCAATCTCCTCCCCTTCGCACCGCCTCCCCACTCTGACCCACCTGAACCCTTGCACCGGGCCCAAAATACCCTCCTCCGCTCTCCCACCCAACAGTCCCCGATCTCAGCCCCTAGAATCTCCCCAGATGCCCACCTAGAGCCTGGACCCGAGTTCCCTGAGAAGCCGGCAGCAGGGCCCGCCTCCCGTCTCTGGCCCAGGCTGGGCCCCTATAAGTGCCCTTTTGGCTGCCCTGGCACCTGCCTCCAGGCCTCCGTTAGCCTCCGTTAGCCGTTTACGTGTCTCCTTAATGAGTCTCAAACATCCGGCTTCCTGGCCTACGGGCCAGATCACTGGGATCTGTGAGCACCGGACCGGCTCTGTGTGGCCTGGATGTGTCGGCAAGCATCACGACGGTCCGATCTAGGCCATGGGCTGCCCCGGGGCTGGGGACGCTGCCCTTCTCCCATCCCCCACCCAGGCCTCACTGCCACCATCCCCCTTCCCCGCAGGAATGGCTCAGTAGTCAGGAGACAGGACCCAGAGGGCCAGGGACCTGGTCTTCAAAGGGGCAGCGAGGCCAGGGCGGGAATGACCCCACGAGGACCTGCCAGCCTCGAGGCAGGGGACAACAGGGGTTGCCTCCCCGTCTCTGCACTGCTCAGGGACGACGTACCCCGTCCCACGAGGGTCCTGGGGGAGGGCTGGCCTCTGCAAAGTTCAGCCCAACCTAGGGGTCTGGGGGATGCTCAGCCCTTCCGGCCGCTCACCTTCAGGCTCAGAGCAAATCATGAGGATCCTCGGTCAAGGATATCCCTCCCCTCTCTGGCCTCAGTCCCCCTATCTGTCCTGGGGCTAGTGCCCTTTTCCCAGTAATAACCCAGTACTGCTTTCTCCTTGCTCCTCCCAGGCCCTAAATAATATTCCTTTCCGCTTAGCAAAACCTCAAACTCTCCCACAAACTCCTGCACAGAACCCTTGAAGTCACACCGAATGCACTCTTTGGGATCCAAATCATGCAAGCTGTCAGCGAGCACTGGTGGGGGTGGGGAGGAGGGTGGGGAGGGACAGGCCCTCATGAAAGTGATGGTCAAACCCACCCCAGGTAGTGGGGAAGTGACTTGAGGAGCCTTGATGGGAGGGGGCGGGGGTGCGTCTTCTCCCCCCACTACAGAGGCGCGCCTCCCTCACCCTGCAGTGCCTCTCCTAGGAATTCGCCTTCCAGCCAGCGGGGGCAACTGACGCTGCCTAATCCCATTTGCTGCAGCGCTGCTTGTAAAAGCCAAAGGCTGGAAACATCCCAGCTGCCCATCCAGGGGACTGCTTAAGTAAATTCTGGTGCAAGTGGGCAACAGTTCGCTCTGATCCTGACCGGAGCCCTCCCCAAGCCATGGCCCTGAGATGAAAGGAGCAGGGTGTTGAACAAGGAGGATATGGACGCTTCCATTTGTATCGGGGGAAATAGACAAACACGGAACCCTTCCGGAGAGCCGGCAGCAGTGGCTGCCTTCGGGGAACTGGGTGGCTCAGGATGTGATGGGAAGGAGATTTGTCGCTGTCGATCCTTTATGCCTTTTAAATTTTGCCCTGTGTGCATAAACTGCACAGTTTTTATAACCCCCTGGCCTGCATTGTGGGAGCTGGGAGCCAGGACTGAGAGTGCACTGGATGCAAAGGGGACCATGCAGCTAAGCCCTGGGGTGTCAGATAATCCGGGAATGCACCAGGGCAGAGACCAATCTTCACTCTGTCCAGACCCAGAGGGGACTTGCCGGGGCCCCTTCCTCAGTGCAGGCAAGTCACGGGTCTCCGGGCTCCCAGCGGTGGTAGCGCGCATCCGTGTCGCTCTTGCCTTGGGGGTCCCTGCTCACCAAACTGCCGTGTGATCTTAGGCGATTCACTGTGTGGGGCCTGGCTGTGAAATGAGAATGCTAAGACTCAATGCAAGCACCGGAGGAAACAGGCTGGACCCACACAGAGGCAGGCTCAGGAAGACAGGCTGGGAGCATCGGGGACAGGAGGCGGGAGGGGGCACGTGGGCCCCCAGCACCACCTGCCAGACTCACCTCCCGCACTGCGCCTGCGTCCTGCAAATCGGCCTCACCCCACCCCAGCCCTGGGCGCCGGGTCCGATGCCAGGTGCCTCCTGAATGGTGGTCAGGAGCCACCCTCATTTAAAACACTGCTTCTCTCAGGGGCAGGAAGTGGCCGGAATCTGCCATGCCCAGGGCCAAGCCTGATATGCTCTGAGCAGAACCCATCAAATGGGCACGGCGCCTATCCGACTTTTCTTCCTGGTGCTTGCTTGTAAAGCGATCGTGACCTTGCGAGCCCTTTATCATTGATAATAACAACTGGCCTTTATGGAGCAGAGGCTGGGTGCCAAGGACAGTGCACATGTCTTAACTCATCAAATCTTGCCAGGACCCCTCCACGGCAAGTGACACTATCACCCCCACGTTATTGCAGAGAGGGCTAGGAGGCTGGGACACGACCCAAAGAGCGTGTCAGCTCTCATTGATTTTGTCACCACTGCTGTAGTGGGGGCGGCCGTCCCATGGCGGGTGGGGCAGGTGGGGCACGTGGGGTGTGCGCAGTGCGGTTCTGGGAGAGGGGGGCACGGGCTCTGCTCCAGCCCCACCACTTCCCAATGGGGTCTCACTCGAGTCCCGTCGTGGGGTCTCGGTTTTCCAACTCATCAGATGGGAAAACAATACGTCATTCTCATGTGACACTCAAATGGTCAAAGGGGATTATTGAAAAATACAGACCATTTGTGGAAGTGTGAAGTTTGCATGTTGGCCTTGACCTTTCCTTTGGGAGAAAGGAGCCCCAGGGTAAAAAGCATCCCTCCTCCGGGCCCCAGGCTTCCTGCCAGCTGCCTCTACAATGCCCCTGGAGGGCAGGGGCCTGGGGCGAGTTCTGCCCACCCCTGGCTTGAAGAAGGGACAGAGGAATTAAGAGCAGGGGCCCAGGGAGGGCGGGGCAGCTGTGGACAAAGACGGCCTGTGGATTCCTGCAGCACGCACGAGTCACTAACGATCACAGCAGCCTGTTCCCCCCCACACACACCGCCACCCAACCCATCAGCAGATCCTGGGCTCTGCTCTCAACCACCCTGGTCCCAGCCTCATCACTCTCCTCAGTGGCCTTCCTGCCTCCGACCTTGTGTCCCTCACCCCTGCCCCCACCCAGTCTGTCCCCCGCCGCAACTACCAGAGGGATACTGGTAACACCTGAGTCAGATCCCACCACTGCTCCACTTGGAATCCTCTTGTGACTCTTCATTTCCTCCAAGTAAAAGTCTAATCCCTTCCCAGGAGGCCCTATATCTACTCCAGCTCCACTGACCTCCTTACTGCTTTAACCCCAGGGCCTTTGCACTTGCTAGGAGTGCCCCCTTCCCCCGGATTTCCATGTCTGCTCAAATGTCCTTACCTCCCCACATTTCACTTGGCACTCTTTTCCCACGCCCAGCACTCTCCTGCCTCCCCTTCCTTGCTTTATTATTCTTCACAGCACGTGTTACCATATGCCAGGCTCCCAACCCTAGAGTATTCATCGTGTTTGCATCTTCCTCCCTCACTGTAATGTCAGCTTGCTAAGGTCAGTAGTTTTTGGCTGTTTGGTTCTCTGCTGTATTTTCAGCAGCCAGAGCAGGGTCTGGCACGTAGTTAAATGCACAGTACGTTTTTGTTGAATGAATGAACGCCAACCACCTTCTGGAACACTCATTCATTAAATCGTAGAAATACTGAATATTGTCCCTCAGAGCCAAAAACAGAGTCACCTGCACATAGTAGATATTCAAAAAATGTTGATAATGATGGTGATACAACCAAAAGCCAGAATCTCACCCAGATCCTACCTGTCCTCTGTTCCCAGGCCCCCTGCTTCTTAGGGCTTCCCCCTCCTCTCCTCTTGGCCAGTTCTCAGGGTCCGGTTCCAGGGTCTCTTCTTCCGTGATCCCCCATGATGATTCTGCCCTCAGTGGGGAGCCCTCCCTCCTCAGGGAGTCGCAGCACACGGAAGAGGCTGTCACATTACCCCCTCCTCACTCTCCCTTTGTATCACCTGTGACACTGTTTCTGAGTGCCCACTACATGTCAGCCTCTTCGAACCCTTCGTCTCCAGTCCTCATGACAGCCCACTGACATGGACCATGACCTCCCTGCCTTCTCGGAGACTCAGAGAGGTTAAATGACTCAGCCAAGGTCACACAGCAGGGAGGACACAGAGTCAGATCCCGGCCCCGGGGGCGAGTCCTTCCCGCCCCCCACCAGGCGCCCGGTGCAGAGCCAACCCTCCATGGATGTCACCCCAGCCCTCTTGGCCTAAGACAGTCTCTCTGTCAGAGGGGACTGGCTTGGCTCAAACCCGGGCAGGGCCATGGGACATGCCAAGGCTGCCTCGCCCTCACCCAGGGTGGTTTCCAGGTCCCACAAACCTTCCCAGCAGCAGCCCTGGTCCCCACATTACCCCGAGATGGACGGGCTCACCACGCCTGACTTAGGGCCACTCTAGGACTCTAACCAGCCTCGGCTGGGGCTTCAGATGCACCAAGAAGGATCAGGGTCAGGTGTAAGGCGCTGTCTTTCCACCCCTCCCTGTGATGCACACCCCCTCCTCTTTCCAGTTTCTGCTGCTTTGCTCAAGCCTTCCCCCCTGCCTGGGGTGCACGCCGTCCTATTAGTCACCTCTCCCCAAAATAAAATAACCTGCTTCCCTTCAAGAGCCAACTCAGTTCCACCCCCTCCAAGAAGCCTTCCCTGAATAGCCCAGCCCTCACCTACTTCCCCCCTACACCCTGGTGCAGTTCTCAGTCACACCTGTCGTGAACCACATCTTGCTGGTTCCCTCCCAACAAGTAGAGAAAATCCTGCTACTTCAGCACAGTGGCTGAGAGCGCTGCCTGGGGGGCCAGACAGAAGGAGCTTAAATTCCAGCCCTGCCAGCTGTGTGACCTTGGTAAGTTGCTTAAACGGTCTGTGCCTCAGTTTCCCCATTGGCAAAATGAAGGTGAGAATACCAGCCCATGGGGTTATTGTGAAATGAGAGCCTGGTGTGCAAGAGGCACCATGTTAACTATTAGTAGTATTAGTATTAGTATTAGTATTAGTATTAGTATCAGTAACAGAGGTATTTTTACCTGCAGAGCTTTTAAAGCAGGAAACGTTCATCTCTCTGGATGACTTCCCACCCCCTTCTCTTCTCTTTGGGCTAATGCCCCCAGAGACCTTTGTTAAAGACTGACTTGTGTCCCCACCAAATTCATGTTAATCTCTTACCCC
The DNA here is from genome assembly GCA_028533885.1 of Nasua narica. Taxonomy (NCBI): domain Eukaryota; kingdom Metazoa; phylum Chordata; class Mammalia; order Carnivora; family Procyonidae; genus Nasua; species Nasua narica. Next base: position 94,214,355 of record CM052802.1, on the reverse strand, counting down.
CTCCCCAGTGTGACTGTATTTGGAGACAGGGCTTTTAGGAGGGGATTAAAGGTAATAAAGTCAGAAGGGTGGGGGCCCAATCTCACAGGACTGGTATCCTTATAAGAAGCGGAAGAGAGAGGCTCTCCCTGTCTCCCTCTGTGCTCCTACTGAGGAAAGTCCATGTGAGGACCCAGTGAGAAGGCAGCCGTCCGCAAGCCGGGAAGAAAGACCTCACCAGGAACCCAACAGGCCGGCACCTTGACCTTGGACTTTCAGCCTCTGGAACTGCAGGAAATAAATAGCCGGTGTTGATGCCACCCAGTCTACAGCGCTCGGTTCTGGCAAGCTGAGCTGAGATGCCCTTCCGTGACTGTTGAGCCTCCTCTGGGACCCCCAGGTCTCCCGGTGCCCTGTGAAAGGAAGACTCCAGGCCTGGCTTCCTCTTGCCTTCTCTTTGGCTGTAAAATCCAGCCCCGCCCCCCAACCTCCATCTCCTCTAAGATAAGGTCCATGGGGCAGTCCCCAAGAGGCCCTCCCTTCAGAGATGAGTCCCAAGGTAGGGAGGAAGAAAGAAGACGGAAACACAAATGGGATAACTGGGGGGTGGGGGGCAGAGCCTGAGTCTCCGCTGAGGCTGGAGGGCCCCAGAGAGGCTCAGGGTCGGGGCAGCGGGGGACCAGGTTGGCTCATCCTCGCTGGAAAATGGTTAAAACCAGTGCGCAGGGTCATTCACCTCTCCAATCATCCTTGTCTCTGGGTCCGCCTCTTGGGGACCCCAAACTGTAATACCACAAACAAGGGGGCAGGAGTGGCAGCTGGCGATACCCAGGCCCCCTCGCCTCTCTGTTCTGGGCGCATCGCTCTCCTTGAGACCAGTCCTGCGTCCTGGAGGGCGGGGACCAGGTCTGCCTGCTCTGAGGGGGGCCCCTGAGGGCTGCACAGCTTGCTTTCCCAGTGGCATGGAACTCTGGGACGAATCCTGACCCAGAGGAAGGTGCCTGTGTCTTTGTGGCACCGGGGGTGGAATGCGTGCCGCCAGCACTCATGCTATCTCACCCCGGGCGCTCAGAGAAGGCCGTTGTCAGGAAGTGATATTTGCACAAAGGCCTGAAGGAGGCAAGGGCGGGAGCCATGCAGGTATCTGCGGGAAGAGCATCCAGGCAGAGGGAACAGCCCATGCAGGGGCCCTGAGGCGGAAGTGTGGCTGCCATGATTGAGGAGTCAGGGGGCCGTGTGGCTGGAGCAGAGCGAGTGACGGGGAGAGGGAAGGGATAAGGACAGGAAGGTTGGGGTCGGTCAGGGGGGGGGGTGTGCTGAGGCAGGAGGCCGATTCCACGGGGCCTTGTGGGTCAGAGTGAGACCTCTGATTCCGCGCCCCCTCCCCCCCGCCCCGCAGATGGGAGCTGGGAGCCCCTGCAGGGTTTAAGAAGAGACAGGATGTGATTGGGCTCAGGTTTTGGGGTGGTTTTGGGGGGGGCTCAGGTTTTTAAGGACCCCTGGCTGCTGGGGGGAGAGCAGGGGAGAGCAGGGCAGGAGCCCGGCTGGCAGGTGGCTGCGGTCCTCCGGGTAAGAGAAGGCCGGGCTCCGCCAAGGCGCTGGAGCGGGGAGAAGCAGCTGGAGAGTCTGGGAAGATTTGCTAATGGCCTGGACGAGAGCGAGAGCGAGCCGGGGAAGGAGTCGCGGATGTCTCTGGGTTTTGGCCACGAGCAGCCAGCAGGTGGAGTGCTAGGTCCTGACAGGGGGCGTAGAGCGGGACCTCGGTTTTGGAGCCCTGAGATGCCCATAAGGAGCCAGGTGGAGAAGCCTCCTGGCTCTCGCCCAAAGCTCCCGCACAGCGGGCCTATAAGGAGGGGCTGGCCTTGGGCCCAAACTGTTCCTCCAGCCTGTCCCAGGGCCCCCCCTGGCTAAACCCCAGGCCTCTGCGTGCCCCTGGGGCCTCCTTTCGACCCCCTTCTGACACGGGGAAGACTGCGGCAGGAAGGCTGGGTCTCCAACTGGCTTCCACTGTGGGCCCACTGGGTGCAATGGGGTAGAGTAGGGGAATGTGCCCCAGGAGGCCACCCTGGTGGGCTCTCTGCCCCAGGGGCTGGGACAAGAGAAAGACACAGAGCAAGCATGGGCCCCTAGGGACATATGGGGTGAAAAACAATGAAGAGGGGGAAAGTGGCCTAGAGAAGGGGGGGCTGAGGGCAGGGTCAGGCCTGGAGGGCCTGGGGAAGGGAGAGCCCCTCCAGCTCCTGCCGAGCAAACTTTCCGCTCCGGGCCTCACCAGCCTCCTGTTCTGGCTGGGATGGAGGCAGGCCCGGCTGTAGAAGGCGAGGTGGGCCAGATACCCATGCCGGGCCCTGGCGAGGAAGGGGGGTCTCTAGCTGCCCCGGAAGGAGAGAGATGAGCAAAGAGGGTGGCAGGGTTCAGAGGACCATGGGCTGACGGTGACAGTGCATACAGGTTACTTGGCTGCCGGCCCCTGGGCAGATCAACATCCCCCACCTTGTCTGGCCTTTTCACCCCCAGGCCCTGAACCCCAAAGCCGAAGCCTCCCCCGACCCGCCCCGTGCCTAGTGTTCAGCAGGTGCAATGATCGTTGGCAGAAATGAACGAGCTTCTTGGTGAGGCTTCCCCCACCCCATCGCAGGCCCAAAGATCCTTCCCTCGCCCCCCCACCAGCTACTCTGACCCCCTCGCACCCACAGAAACGGGGAGCCCCGGGCCCAGCAAAGGACCCAGCCAGGCTCGCGGGGTATACTGGAGAAGCCCGGTGGGAGAAGAGGGCAGACCCTTGGCCGCCGAGGCGCCAATCCACTGTCCTTCTCAGGCTAGGATCCCCCCCTGCCACACGCCAGCCCAGGAGGCCTTCCGCTCTGCCCCAGCACAGACCTGGGCGAGGTGCAACTCACCCGCCGCACGACCGCACGCCCTCTCCTGTCCTTTCAGGGCCCAGAGGGAAGCAGTGCAGCCCGGCCTCCCCAGGCCCCAGCCCCGCCCCCTCCTGAACGGGCGGGCAGAGGCTTCTCCGCAGTGCCTGAGCTCCCCAGCGGCAGGAGTCTGTCCCCAGGAGCAATGCAGCAGAGGCACAGTGACCGGAGAGGGAGGGCCACAAGGCACCCCCACCCGATCCCCCAACACTGAGACCCTGGGCTTGCTGGGGAGGGGACGGGGTCCCTTGGGCCATCTGGGGCCCTAGGATGGTGGGGAAAACAAGGAAGGAAAAGGGTCTGAGCTTAGGAGAGGAGAACGATGCCTCTTGCCTGACCAGGGGGTCTAAGGCCAATGCCTGAGACCATCTGGGGCCAGCACGGAGGCAGCAGGTGTTGGGGCGGGGGGGGGGGCATGAGTCGGCGGCTCTCCTGAGCAGTGCCCTGAGCAGGCCAGGGGGCATGCTCACTTCTCCCCTGAGCCTCAGCCTGGGGAAGGGTGGCACTGTGGGTCCTTGGAAGCTCCAGCCCCCCTTGGCCCCCTTTCCCCAGGGAGCGGAGCATCTCTACAGCCAAGGCCTGTGGCCGTGGTGGCCAGAGAGGGACAGAGATGCAGAGGAGGAAGGCAACAGTGGGGCTGGACCTCCTGTTGAGGAATCAGGTTCCTGACAGGGCCTCCCAGGAGGCAGGCTGCTCCCCACCCAGGGCCCCCGACGGCGGCCCCTCCAACCTGTCTGCTTCCTACCCGGTGCTGCTGGGAGGAAAGCAGGGGGCAGCCTGGGGACAGGGGGGTCCCCACTCTCCATGCCCCCTCTTCCAGCTGTCCCCATCGGGGTGCCTACCTACCTGGGCCTATCTGGGCACCAAGCTGGGGGGCAGGTAGGAGCTCACTGCCCCCGCTGGGCCAGGCCAGGGCTGGAGGGGCTGGCTGTCCTCCTCCTCCTCCACCTCCTCCTCCTCGACCGTGGTGGCGGGCAGGGAGGGGGCCTGGTGCCCGGGCTGGGGGCTCGGTCCTCTCGGGTCCCCTCCACTGCTGGCTTGGGAAGGCAGCAGCGCCAGAACGGCAGAAGCCAGCTCCCCGCCCCCCACCGCTGCCTCCTCCCCTCCCTCCTCCCGACCCGCCTCCTTCTCCAGCCACCCACCTCCTTCTGCTCGTTTCTATGGCAACCCGACAATGCTGCACCGCCAGCCTCCCTCCCTCCCAGACGCCAGGGGACGCCCGCCTTCCACTCGCGGAGGACATCACCTCGGGCGGGGCTCGCACACCTCACCTTCGCGGAGACACTGCTAAACAGATGGGCTCAGGCGGCCACCCATGGCTGTGGGGGACCCTGCTGCAGCCTGTCTCCTCTCTCTGTCTCTCCCCAAGACCCTCCCTCCCAACAACCCTTCCAGACCGTGGGAGCCCGCCTTCCCCTGCACCTGCCTCGGGTCCTTATACCCCGCCGCCCGCTGCTCTGTAAACTTGTTCGCTTCATCGTTCACACTCCCTTGATCAGTCCTCACAATTTTATTTTGCGCCAGCTGTGGGTCGGGCGGAGTATGGGATGCTCCCTTACCGTCTCATCCCATTATACGGATTGGAAACTGAGGCCCGGCGTAGTCAGACAGCTCGTCCGAGCGTCCGAGGCTCCTGGGCCGGTTACTGGCAGTGAGGCCTTGGGATTCCAGCGCCGGGGCTGCTCCTACAGGCCATGGCTTTCACACACCTCCCCCCAGAGCAAATCTTGCACAACTGTGTCTTCAACTACATGGGTCCAGAAACATGGCGTCCCACAAGCCCTTTCTATACAAAAGCAACAGCGGTCCACACAAGCCCGCCAGCACCAGCCCCATGGGATGGGACACGTGACACGAGCTAGTGTCCCACCCAGGAGCCTGAACCAGAATCCACTTCCAGGAAAGGATCTGTCTGCTCCACACCTGCCCCCCTCGTCTCAGCGTCTCAGCCCTGCTGCCCAAGGGGCCTGGGGTGGGGGTGGAGACAGGGTGCACCTTCCCCATCTCCCTCCCTCAGCCTAGGAGGCTCACAGAGATTCCCCCCCAAAGTGGCTGTCAGGTCCTGGGGCTCGGAATGATGACAGATACAGTAAAATGGGCCCCTCTACCTTGGAGGGAATTCCAGGCTCTGAGAACCCTGCCCCATCCAGGGAGGGGCAGTATCTGCTGGAGGCCGGGCCGGGATGCCCAGGACCCACAGTGTGCCCCCACAGGATGCACGGTCCCTAGCCCAGCACCACCCCGGAAGGACCCAGGCGAGGATCATGGCCGCCCCCCACCCCTGGGCCCCAAGGCGCTTCTCAGGGGCCTCACACCGCCCAGAGAAGGCAGATATGATCGTAAAGACCCAGAAGCCCACGGAAAAAACTGTTAATAATAACAATAATAGCCTCTTCCATATTTCATCCCATTAAGATCCCCCTCAACTATGAGAGTGCCACCCATTAAACCAAGGCTGTAAGCGGTAGACGGCGCATCCAATGTCAGAGACATCAACTGGGGGGGTGTGGGAGGTCATGTTGGGATGGATGAAACCGGGCCTCTCATTCATTTGGAGGATGCTTACTAGGAACCAGGCAGGTAGCAGGGACTGTTCTAGGGATGGGGACGTGGCCGTGAGCAAAACAAGTGCCTGCGCCCTCGAGGGTGAGGCGCTAGCAGATGTGCGGACCTCCTGTCTCCCTGCAGCACCTCTGGCTGTTACAGCAGCCCTACGGGTGAGATCACAGGACTGACAAGGAGACAGACGCTCTGGAGACCCAGCAACTTGCCCCAGGCGACACAGCCAGTCAACGCCTGGGCTGGGACTTGAACCCACAGCTTTGCCAAGCTTTTTCCAATGCTCTACATTGGCTCCATTAAGATCTGATTAGGTGACACGGCAACAGCCACCCATTTTCTTGAAGTTTCAGAGCCAAGTGTGTTTCTCATGCTTAGATCAAAGGCAGGACGGGGTCGTATGCATCTAAAGTGCCAGTCAAGGAGTCGATGTGAGGGCGAGGGCGCCTGGGTGGCTCAGTCGGAGATGTCTGCCTTGGGCTCAGGTCATGATCCCTGGGTCCTGGGATCGAGCCGCATCCGTCTCTGCTCCCTGCTCAGAGGGGAATCTGCTTCTCCCCCCACCCCTCCCTCTAATCGTGCGCTCGCTCTCTCGCTCGCTCTCACAAAAATAATTTTAAAATATTAAAAAAAAAAAAAGAGCTCGATGTAAGTGAAGACCCCCCGCCAAATGACCTCAGAAGTGACTTCCAGCCTGACCATCCTTGAGCCAGAAGCATGACAGTTGTCCCCGGGCCTGGAGGTTCTCGGCAGAGGGTCAAGTCAAGGCCCAGGCCAGGAGGGTGGGGATGCCTGGCACCTGAGAGCCTGGAGAATGGGGAGACCTCAGCTGGGGGGCGAGGAGGGATTAGGTTTCCAGGCTCTGTAAGCAGAACCCCCTGCCCACCTGCCAGCCCCCCAGCCCCAGATCATCTTTCTCCTAAAGAGCCATCCTGGGTTTCCGAAGATAGCTGTCCCCCACTGCCACTGGTCCATCAGCCTGAACCAGCCCCACCCGCTGCCCTGCCCGACCCCCCGCGCCCCGCCCCCAGTTCTTCCTGCCGGTGCTCGTACAGGTTCTGTGGGAGATGCTGAGCCCTCTGTCGCCCCCTCTGGCCAGCCGGCAGATCGTCCCCTCCACGCCGTCCCACTGTCAGCTTGATTCAGTCTCACGTGTGCTATGGGGAGGACCCCCAAGCCACCCCTGTGCAGCCCTGGACTCTCCCACCTGTGGGGCTCAGACAGGCTCAGGGACGCCCCTACACAGCACACCACTCGGCACACACACATCATGCCTGAGCCCAGCTCTGTCCCTGGACCTTAACCATATCGCAGTCCCATGGGCAGGAGCACTCAACATATGAGGACGGGGCCTCATGCCACCCAGGAGAAACCAACCCCTTCTGTCACCGTCTCCTTGTCCAGCCCAGAACACATTCATTGCCCCCCTTTCCCAGCCCAGCCCCGCTATCCCACAGTTCCCCAGTGCCAGGGCAAATGCAATCAGGGCTCATTAGTTGCTGCTTTGCATCTCATTTGCATAATGTTCCCACGACTGTCAAAATGCCAGAATCCTCCCCAAACCCCTGCCCGTGACAGGCAGGGCTGGCTAGCGCCGGAGAAATAAAATGGACAAAATTCCGCTGAGGGTCTGTGTAGGGAGCTAAACACGGACGGGGAAGGGCAGAAGGAGAAAACTTGGGCAACTTCCAGTTTCAGACCCAGAAAGGCACCCAGAGGAAGAGCGGTAGACACTTACTGAGCACCTGCTAAGCACAGGCTCCATGCACCGTGCTTTATGCACTTTAGCCACTTGCTTTTCAGTGAACCATTTTACAGATGTGGAAACTGAGGCTCAGAGCTGTTAAGGCCTCGCTACTCAATGCCTGCATCCCAGGACCAGCAGCTGGAGCATCACCTGGGGGCTAGGAGGAAATGCAGACTCTCAGGTCCCACGCCAGACCCCGACTCAGAGTCCTCATCGCCACAAGAGCCCAGGAAGAATTGGGTGGAAGAATTACTTGTTAAGGGACCTGCCCCCTGATACACAACCGAGAGAGGAAACAGGTGCCGAACCAGTTAATCCCAAATTAACAAATCTTTCCTGAGCACCTACTATGGGCAGCCCTGAGCTAGGGGAGGGATCCAGGAGACAACCAGACACAGGATATCTGCAACCTTATGGGCATTTCACGAACATTCTCCCAAAGCGGGAGACACCCAACAAATATATAATAGCAGTTCAAGTGGTGTTTGGTGCTATCAAGAAAAATAATGGGGTCGAAGAGAGAGGATGAATGAGGGGACATGCTAGAATCCCTCTTGGACGAGATGACATCTGAACAGAGATTTAAATAAAGGGGAAGGGGAGGTATGTGGTGATTTGCAGGAACAGCGTTTTCTGGCAGGGGGAATAGCAAGCACAAAGTCCTGAAGCAGGAGTAAACCAGCCACACTGAAGACTCCCCCAAACTGAATGGATGTCTGGATGGGCGGACAGGTGGGTAGACGAAGGGATGGCAGGTAGAGAGAGGTAGTAAATAAGGTACGAATAAAGAAGAGGCAGGCAGGGGGTAGATCCTGCAGGGTCTTGGAGGTCATAGGGAGGATTCTATCTTATTCTGAGTATGAAGGGAAGCCATTTGGTATTTTTTTAAGATTTTACTTGTAAGTGATCTCTACACCCAACATGGGGCTCAAACCCACAATCCCAAGGTCAAGAGTCGCACATTCCACCGGATGAGCCAGCCGGGTACCCCGAAGCCTTGGTATTTTTGAGCAAGCAGGAGAAGAGATCCAATTTATGTTTTCAAAAGATTGCCATGGCTTTTACGTGGAAAAATGAGTAGAAGGAGGCAAGGCCTGAAGAAGCAAACCAGTTAAGAGGCTTTTGAAATATTCATTCTCAACAGAAAGGAATGCTGTGGCCACTGAAACACACACCCAAGAACATTTGTTCACAATAGCAAATTCTCTTCAAAAATGCTTTGTTCATAAGAGCTCCAAAATGGAGGCAACCCAGACACCGTCTACAGAAGGACTGACCAGTGAATTGTGTGGTTTGCTGCATAGTTGAAGTGGGCAGTTTGCTTTTTCACGGCCACGTAGGATTCCACTGGGCAAATTCCACTGCGTGTTTATTCGTACCGGTAAACCTTTTTTTTTTTTTTAATGTTAATGACTGTATTTATTTATTTGAGAGAGGGAGAGACAGAGCACAAGCAGGAGGGAGGGGCAGAGGGAGAGGGAGAAGTAGACTCCCCACTGAGTGGGGAGCTCGATGTGCAGCTCGATCCCAGGTCCCCAGGATCACGACCTGAGCCCAAGGCAGATGCCCAACTGACTGAGCCACCCAGGCGCCCCCATACTGTCAAATCTTATACAGCAAGGAGAAACATGGGACTACACACAACCACATGGATAATTTCAAGATACCATGCTGAATAAGAGAAGCCAAACATAAAAGAACATATGTAGTGGGTTCTGTTTATATGAAGTTCAAGGACAGGTCAATCTTGACTTCCAGTTCCTGGGCAAGATGGAACAGATACACTTCTCCCTATTCCTCCTGCACAGTATAGCTAATGCCCTGGGCTTTATACAAAAACAAACCTACAAAGACTCTAAAAAGAGAGAGAAGAAGGTAGACTGACTAGGGCTCTCAGGACCCAAGGAACAACACAGTGCTGACTTATGTGGGTTTTCTTTTTGCCCCACACACCTCAGATGTGGAGGTGGGAATCTCTAGAAATACCAATGAGTATGGACAAAACAGCCCCAAGAAAGCCTCTTCTCCCCAGCCGAAGGACTAGGAAAGGCACAGTCTAGCAAGACAAAAAAAAAATCTTTAAAGCAATAAATGCCCTTCGCTAGCCAAACATCACTGGAAAAAACTACAGCCCCATCCCCTCTGCAGGACGAGACCCGAGTGGGGAGCTGTGTCTGGTGCAACAGTGCCCCATTTCCCTACCACCAATTGATTATAGAGAAGGACAAGTGGGGAGCTGGGGCTTCCATCCCCCCACAACAATGGTATGAAGGTGCCCCTCCCCCTCCTTGCTGAGTGGGGACCGAGGAGGCCTAGTTAGGACTTCCACCATCCCCGGCAGTAACAGATCAGTGGAGGTCTGGTGGGAAGCCAGAACTCGCACCCCCCACCACCCAGCAGTAAGGCAGCAGCCTTCTCCCCCACCAGGCTATCAACTGAGGTCAAGGAAGGAATTGGACTTCCACCCCGACCTGCTAAGACAGACGATCTGATAAGAGCCAGTGTCTCACAACAACACCCCAATGTCCAGGATACAATAGGACAGGATATATCATACCAAGAGCCAGAAAAATCTCAATCGGAATGAGAAAAGGCAACCAACACATGCCACGAGGTGATGACAAATACGGGACAAGGAAGTGAAAGCGGCTGTCTTCAAAATGCCTCAACAAGCAATCATGAACACCCTGGAAACAAATGACAAAATATAAGACCTTAGTAAAGAAACAGAAGATTCGAAGGAGCATCAAACTGAAATTTGAGAACCCAAAGGTCCTTAGAGGGGCTCGATAGCAGGGTGAAGACAAGAGAGGAAAGAATCCACGAACTTGAAGATAAAACAATAGAAATGACCCAATCTGAACAACAGAGAAAGGATGGATGGGGGGGAGGGGAATGAACAGAGCCTCAGGACCCAGTGGGCCCTTAACAGAAGAGCCAACATTCCTGCTGTTAGAGTCCCAGGGGGAGAAGAGAAAGGGTGTGAGGTTGAAAAAGTCTTCTTCAAAGTAGTGGCTGAAAAAACCGCTCATCTCCCTGAATCTCTGCAGTCTGTACTTGCCCCCACGAGGAAAAGGAAAATGGGAGAAGCTCAGGAATCTGTCTGAAATCACACAGCTCATGGTGATCTGAAATCAGGCCCTTCCCCTTCCGGGGGTTGTCAGGTTTTAGGAAGCTCCAGAACCATCCGGAGGTTTGGATAAAATGAAGATTCTTGCCACAGCCACAAAGATTCTGATGCAGCAGGGGTCTCAGTTGTCTGTCACCAAGTGACAAAGCTCCCCAGAATTTAGTGATCTAAAACCTATTTATTGTGTTTTGCAATTCTGTGGCTTGGCTGGTTTCTCCTGGGTGGTTGGTCTCTCCTACAGCGGCCTCAGCTGGGGCTGCAGTGTCCCAGCCAGCTGAGCCAGCCCCTCCCCTTCCCCCCTCTCCATTCCCCCCCCCCCCCCAGGCTGCAGTCTCTCCAGCAGGGCACCTTAGACCTACTTACACGCTAGGAGCTCAAGGCTCCAAGAGTAGACGTTCAGAAGGACACATTCCAGTGTGCAACTTGTCTTTCAAATTATCCATCAAGCCTCTGCCTCTCTCACACCAGCCAATGTCACATTGCCCAAAGCAGGTCACAGAGCAAACCCAGAGTCAATGGGGCTGGGGGGGTGGGGGGAGGGCGCTACACCAGGATGTACATAGCAGGAGATGGGGTTCACAGGTGACAGTGGGGAACACCAATGTACCAGACCACCACAGTAAGTCAGCGGTGGGGCTCATGTATTTGCATGTTTTATGACCTTCTTTCCAGGTAGCTTCCCACTGTGATGGGGGTATAGGCATTCCAGGGACCGCTGCAAGAACTGTTCCTATCCTTTTCCTACACTTGTTCCATAACACCAACATCAAACAGGCTTTTAAATCTCCCTACCCATTCTGGTCACTGATCCAAGGGCATGTCACAGACACAATCACTGTCGGGGAGCGGGGTGGACAGCCCAGGGCAAACACAGCCTCACTGGGTCACAGGAACACTATTCAGATACCAGCTTCTCCAACAAGGGTCGCAATCTGGCTTTGAGTCCTGACTCAGCCCCAGCCCAGCCAGGTGGCCTTGCACAGGGCAGTCCCTCCCGGGGTGTTGGTCTGCTCCCCTCGAAGTGAGGGGGTTGGCCCAGAGGAACAATCTCTAACTTCTGTACCACTGAGGGACCCTTTCCAGATTTCTTCACCCGAGGAGCTCCATATTTGGGAAGATTTTTGTCTTCCAAAGGAACTGTGTGAGCGAAGACTTTAAAAAAAAAAAAAAAGGCGCCTGGGTGGCTCAGTTGGTTAAGCAACTGCCTTCGGCTCAGGTCATGATCCCGGAGTTGGGATCGAGTCCCACATCGGGCTCCCGGCTCCATGAGGAGTCCGCTTCTCACTCTGACCTTCTCCCTTCTCATGCTCTCTCTCACTCTCTCTCTTTCCTAATAAATAAATAAAATCTTTAAAAAAAAAAACAGCCAACAAAATTACTTTCGACTCAGTTAATTACCAGGCAGAGTTTCTGATCAGTATGACATTACCAATGTTTGTTTCTATGCTGAACTGATCAAACTCCTGCCGAAGGCAAAGTGCTCCGAGGTACTCGATGGTCTGAAATGCTCAGTTTGGGGACAGTTCTGGTGATATTCAAACTATCTGAGCTCCTCCCTGGAATCTAGGCGGCCTCCGGCTGAAATGGACCAGCCAGCACGCCGCCCTGCGCCCCGGGGAAGACGTGGGGTGCCTAAGGATGCACTGTTCGCTGTGGTCGTCACTAGTGCCATCTGGCTATTTAAATTTAAGTTCAATAGAATTAAATAACATTGAAAATTTGGGGCGCTTGGGTGGCTCCATCAGTTAAGCGTCCAGCTCTTGATTTCGGCTCAGGTCATGATCTCGGGGTCATGAGATCGAGCCCCATGCCAGGCTCCATGCTCTCTCTCTCTGCCCCTGCCCTCAATCTCTGTCTCTCTTTCTCTCTCTAAAATAAATAAATAAAAACTTAAAAAAGAAAAAAGATACAAATGTAGGCATGTGCGATGCTATCCCTTTGATGGGGCCCAAAAGGAGAGTTCCTACACATCACATTCTAGCTGCTCCGCTATTCATATGATACGACGGAACTGCACTTCTTGGGGAGAAAAATTGGCTCCAAAACAGTGCAAAAAATCACACTCAGGGATGCAGCCAACCATATATATTTTTTTAAGATTTTAAGTAATCTCTACACCCAACATGGGGCTTGAGCTTACAACCTCGAGATCAAGAGCCACATGTTCTACCAGCTGGCCAGGCGCCCCAGGATGCAGCCAACCTTTCAAATCATGTACTAAGTTTAAAGAAAGATGAACGGGGCCCCTGGGTGGCTCGGTCAGTTAAGCGTCTGCCTTCGGCTCAGGTCATGATCCCAAGGTCCCTGGGATCGAGCGCCAAGTTGGGCTCTCTGCTCAGCGGGGAGCCTACGTCTCCCTCCCCGCCTCTGTGTTCTCTCTCTCTTGTTCAAATAAATAAAGTCTTAAAAAAATGATTAAGGTCTTGATAAAACTGCGTGACCAATAATATCTGGAGTAAGCCATCAAGTATGACCCCTACCCACAACCTGCCCCATAGGATTCCCCCCTCCCTCAAAAAGGAGAGAGCCAGGGGCCTTTGCTCATCAAGACAGATAGAAACTTCTTTGACCCTGCCCATCCCATGGGGTTGTCTCTTTCTAAAGGGCTGCCCTGCAAGGGGACAGTGTGGGAAAAATGGTGGGCTGTCTGATTTACTGTAAAAGTAATTTTTAGGAGCAGACGCTGTCGCTTGTCTAACCAGCAGCCAGTCCTTCTTGGCACTTGCTCACCAGAGTCCCAGCTGCTTTATGAGAGACTCAGAAGAAAGGCTGAATGGCCTAAGGCAGGCTTTTTCAACTTCAGCCCTACTGACGCTTGGGGCTGGTAATTCTTTGACGCGGGACTGTCCTGTGCTTTGTAAGTTTGCCTTCTACCCACGAGATGCCAACAGCAGCCCCTCTCCGAGTTATAATAACCGCAGATTCCGCAGACATTGCCAAATGTCTCCTTGGGGGAGGGCAAAATTAACCCAGGTGGAGAACCACTGGCCCAAGGCATAAACTCTAAGCCAGTGGTTCTCAAACTTGAATATGCATCAGGATCATCTGAAGGACTTGACAAAACACAGAGTCCTGGGCCTCACCCCCAAAGTTTCTGACTCAATAGGTCCGTGGTGGGTCCAAGAATTTGCATTTCTATTGAGCATCCAGGTGATACTGATGCTCCTGGTCCAGGGACCCCACTTAGAGAACCACAGGTCTAAGTCATTTGTGGCATTCCTGTTCCCCTGGCCAGTCAGACCCCAGAGAAAAAGCTTCCAGGAAATGTTCCCTTGTTGATGATAAGAGGCACCTGGGAAGAAACAGTCCCTTCTTGAGCACTGTGGAGTCTGCGTATGATGTCTGGAGCTGTGGATCATGACCTGAGCTGAAGGCAGATACTTAACCAACTGAGCCACCCAGGTGCCCCTAGTTAACATTTTTAAAATTAATGTATTTACTTGAGCAAGAGCAAGCCTATGTCCTTGTGTGCAAGTGGGAGGAGGGGTAGAGGGAGAGAGAGAGAGAATCCTTAAGCAGACTCCCCACTGAGCGTGGAGCCTGACCCAGGGCTTGATCCCACCTCCCTGAGACCATGAGACCATGCCCCGAGCTGAAACCAAGAGTTGGACAATTAAGCCACTGAACCACCCACACGCTCTGACATTACATTAACTGAGCATTAACATTTACTGAGTAGATACTGCCTTTTATAGATGTTTTACATGAATTACCTTGTTTAACCTCACAGCATCTGTCTAAGGCGGACATTATTAGAATCCCCCTTTTACAGATGGGGAAACTGAGGCACACAGCAATAACGTGCCCAAATTACTGTGTTTTATTATTTGCACGTTTTGTGCAAATATTGCACAAAACCCACAGACCTAGCTGGGATTTGAAACCAAATAGTCTGGCCCTGGAACTGACCAGGCAGCCTGTCTGGTGGGGGAAAATATCTTTCCTGACTCCCTGACCTTTCTACACAGATGTGCCCATTCTTTCCACATACACACTCATATCTATCACAGCCCCTATAATAATTAACTGCAACTATCACTTTCATGCCGATCTGCTGGCCCCTTTTAGAGTGCTTTTCAACCCAGATGCACATAAGAATTACCCAGAACACATTTTTTTAAATTGTGGTAAAATACATGTAACATATCATTTACCATTCTAACCATGTGTAAGTATACAATTAAGTATATTCCCATTGTTAGGCAACCATCGCTACAACCCATCACTTGAACTTTTTCATCATCCCAAACTGAAATTCTGTCCCTATGAATAAACTCCCCATTCCCCCTCCTCGACTGGCTCATTAAATTACCCATTAAAAGGGTAATTACCATTCTATCTTCAGTACCTATGAATTTGCCTCAGCTAGGGACCACCTCCTATCACACAATGTATCTTTTGTGGCTGGCTTCTTTCACCCAGCTTAAGGTTCTCAAGATTCATTCTTGTTGTAGCATGGGTCCAGACTCCATTCGTTTTTCTTTTCTTTTTTTTTTAAAGATTTCATTTATTTATTTGACAGAGAGAGAGAGAGATCACAAGTAGGCAGAGAGGCAGACAGAGAGAGAGGAGGAAGCAGGCTCCCTGCTGAGCAGAGAGCCCAATGTGGGGCTTGATCCCAGGACCCCGAGATCATGACCTGAGCTGAAGGCAGAAGCTTTAATCCACTGAGCCACCCAGGCGCCCCTAAGGCCCCTTTTTCTTTATCCATGCACCTGCCGAGGGACACTGGGATGTTTCCACCATTTGGCTGCTGTGAATAACGCTGCTATGAACACTGTGTTTCAGTATCTGTTTTGAGTTCTTGCTTTCACTGCTTTTGGGCAGATACCTAGAAGTGGAATTTTGGGTCATATTCTTTGTTTAACTTTTTGAAGAACTGCCAAACTGGTTTCCCACAGCAGCTGTACCATTTTACATTCCCATCAGCAATGCAGAAGGGGTTCCAATGTCTCCATATCCTCACCGACAGTTGTTACTTTCTTTCTTTTTTTTAATAATAGCCATCCTAATGGCCGAAGTGGTATCTCATTGTAGTTTTGCTTTGCATTTCCCTAATGACTGATGTGGTTGAACACATTTTCCAGTGCTTATTTGCCACCTGCACCTCTTCTTTAAAGAAATATCTGTTCGAGTCCTTTGCTTATTTTTAAACCAGGTTCATGGTTCTTTTCTTTTCTTTCATTTTTTTTTAAAAGATTTTATTTGTCAGAGAGAGAGAGAAAGAGAGCACAAGCAGGAGGAATGGCAGAGGCAGAGGGAGAAGCAAGCTCCCCACTGAGCAGGGAGCCCGATGTGGAACTTGATCCCAGGACCCTGAGATCATGACCTGAGCTGAAGGCAGACGCTTAACCAACTGACCCACCCAGGCATCCTGAGGTTCGTGGTTCTTTGTGTTGAGTTGTAGGAGTTCTTTATGTATTCTGATTATTAATCCCTTATCAGATGTACTATTTGCAAATATCTTCTCCCATTCTGTATGTTGTCGTTTTATTCTCTTGATAGTGTTCTTTGATTGCACAAGAGTCTTAAATTTTTAAAGTGGGAGGGGCAGAGAGAGAGGGAGGAAGAGAATCCTAAGCAAGCTCCACACCAAGCATGGAGCCCAATGTAGGGCATGATTTCCTGGCCCCAAGAACATGACCTGAGCCAAAATCAAGAGTCGATTCTTAACTGACTGAACCCCCAGGTGCCTCAAAAGTCTTAAACTTTTATGAAGTCCTATTTAATTTTTTCTTTTGTCGCCTGTGCTTTTGGTATCATATCCAAGAAATCATTGCCAAATTCAATGTCATTAAGACTCCCCTCTGTGTTTGCTTCTCAGAGTTTTACTTTTTTTTATTTTGGGGGAGTAAGGATTCTTTTTAAAGATTTTATTTATTTATTTAACAGAGAGAGAGAGATCACAAGTAGGCAGAGAGGGAAGCAGGCTCCCCGCTGAGCAGAGAGCCTGATGCGGGGCTCGATCCCAGGACCCTGAGATCATGACCTGAGCCAAAGGCAGAGGCTTTAACCCACTGAGCCACCCCAGGTGCCCCGGTTCTCAGAGTTTTATAGTTTTAGTTCTTGACATTTAGGTCATTGAGCCATTTGAGTGAATTTTTGTCGACAGGGTGAGGTAAAGGTCAAACTCCGTTCTTTTGCACGTGGATATCCAGTTTTCTTACCAAGGACACTTTTAAAACTCCTCAAGGCCAGGCTGTGCCCCAGAATCTCTATGATGGGCCCAAGCATCAGTTAAAAAAAAAAACAAAACAAAAACCTCCTCCAGTAGTTCCCAAACACATCCTGGGCTGTGAACCGCTGTCCTACCGCCATGAAATCTTAGTCCTAGGTCATCTTGTGTTGTTCTTGGCCCAGTCTCTAGCACAGGTGTGGCCCATGGAGGTATTCAATGGGGTTTATGCATGGTCCGCGGTGACTGTGGGAGATTCTGGCCCTGGAACATCCCAAACACATAGTTCTCCAGCACCTTCCATGCCATGCCAGGCACATCTAGGAAGATAAATAAGATATGGCCACAGAGTAACCCCCGGGGAACATAGGCAGACTCGGGAGAGAGCAGAGTCCGATGGTAATAGGGCGCTGGACAGCATGAGGCAGGCTGTCCACACCATGGAATCAGAGAGGTCTGGCTGCAGCGGAGGGATGCCTGGAGGCAGGGCTGGGGTACTGCCTGGAAGGGCCCCACAGGGAAGGGAGTTCAGAGGAGGAGGAACTCCGACAGAGGCATAGAGGTGAGTACGCCTGGATCCAAGGTGGAGAAGCTTCCCAAGGAGGACAGAAGAGGAAATAATTGTACCGGCAGATGTCAGCTGCCTCCTTAAACTGGGGAGAACAGCAGCCCTGGTGCACGTGCAGCCAGGTGGATTACGTGACCCAGGCCAGGAAAAGCCCCGGAACCCTGCCTGACTCGGAAGAAGCAGTCAATAGTGCCAACTAGGTATTTCGTCATTATTATCTCCTTTAATCTGGACAGCGACCGTAAGAGATGGATACCAGCCATTATCTCTATTTTTCCAAGGAGGAAACTGGGGATCAGAGAGGTAAAGGCAGTGGCCCAATATCACCCAGCAGGAATGAGTCAGGATTGAAACCCCATTCTGTCTGACTCCAAAGCTGTGCACGAATCTGTCACAAAACTTAGGAACAGATGCTGGATTCCTGGAACCCAGAGCTGGAAGGGGGCCTCCCAAAGCCCCCGTGTCTCCTTTGTTTTCTAGAGAAAGACAACCAGAGAAGGTTGGTGACAGCTTGGAGCCGCACAGCATGTCAGGCTGAGGCTTGGGCAGGTGGGCTGATGGGCACCACGCTGGCCTCAGTCTCCCCATGAGTCAGTACGCACCAAGGGCCCCAAACTGCAGCCAGCTCAGCTAGGAGCACGGCAGGGAACCCGGGGGTCATCCTGGAAGAGGTGGCAAAGCAGCTTCTGCACTGAGCCCTCAGCCGCCTGCCACCCACCTCAGGCTGGCTGAGGTCGCCCCCAGGGGCTCCCAGCTCCCAGTCCCCCCACCCCCTCAGCTTGGGCCTGCATCCCAGAGAACCCCCCCAACCCCTGAAAGGCCCCCACCGCAGCCTCCTACCCGCCACGGGGAGGAAGTCAGGCAATTACGGATAACCTTTGCAAGGGAGCAGAATGTAAAGTGGAATCCATTTGCCTGCGCAATCTTCATAATTACCACTGCAATTATTCCCAGTGAGCCACTGTGAGCGGGCTTCGGCGCAGGTGCTGAGCCCCCAACGTGCTTTGGTTTCTGCCTCGTCCCCTCACCCTGCACCCCTGCGCCACAGGCTGCCGCAAGTGCACAACCTCTCCACTCTCCAGCCACAAGCACAGGGTGGGCTGCCGGGGGCCGGCTTCAGCCCCACTGAGCACACCGAGGCCCCTCATCACTGGGGACAAGTGGCCCACAAGCAGCTGAGTTCAGGCGGGAGCAGGCCCCTCACACCTCATCTGGATCCCCTTTGTGCCCACTCAACAGTTTGCCGGGTGAGGCAGAGACCCTCTGAGTCATTCTCCTCCAGGAACAGGGGAAATGGATACACCAGTAGCATCCGTGGTATAATTTGGGGAAGCAGTTTCTAAACCTGGATGTGTGACAAAACCGCTTTCAAAGAAAATGCACATTCCTAGTCCCTGCTCGGGAGAGCCCGGAGCTGCTGATCTGGGGTAAAACCCAAGTGTCTCAGTCTTGTTTTGTTTCATTTTTTTCAAAGTTCCCTCGTGTGATTTTCAATAATAAGCCCAAGCTTGGGAAACATTGGGAAGCAAGAATTCCTGAATATTTTCTCTTCTTTCCCTCACTGTCAACTTTTCTAGCGACCCACAGCACCTTCTTTCTCACATCTAAACAAGCCCTGGAAGAGGTAAGGGAAGAAATGTGAGTCTTTCACACTTTAGTATAAAGAAGTTTAATCAGCCAGCTTTCTGCCTAATGTCTAGCTGACAGTCTGCCCATTTAGGGGAAGAGGAGGATGGGAATTAGGAGTGTTGAGCCTGGGTGGCTCAGTCGGTTGAGTGTCCGACTCTGGGTTTCGGCTCAGGTCATGACTTCATGGGTCATGGGATTGAGCCCCACATTGGGCTCCACACTCCGCCGGGTGTCTGCTTAGGATTCTCTCCCTTTGCCCCTCCCCCTGTTGGTGATCTCTGTTTCTCTCACAAATAAATAAATTAATTTTTAAAAAAGTGTTGAGGAAAGAGAAAAGAGCAGGAAGAGGGAGAGGGAGGGAACAGAAATGCTCCTAGTGAGGTACTAAGAGGAAGGGGCTTTGAAGTGAGCCAGATTACTTGACTGGCATGTCTCCGAACAGGAAAAGAGAGAGGCTTGAACTTGTAGTAACTGACACTCGTGCCAGAGTCGGGATGGTAACTAACCAATGTCAGCCCGAGCCCCACCGGGGAGGTCAAGCACAGCTCACAGCTGGGGATGATCTAACTCCTGGCAACTCCAGGTGTGGTCCGTGGACCAGTAGCACTGGCATCCTCCAGATGTTTGCGGAAAATGCAAAAGCTCGGGCCCACCAGATCCTCCAGCTCCGAATCTTCTAGCAAAATCCCCGGGAGACTTCTGAGCACCTCAGAAGCTCTAGTGCAATTAGGAATTAGCCCCAGAGAGCATCAGGCATTACGTGCTTCTAGGAGAACATAAAGGGCAACGGCAGGGGTACCTCAAAAAACAAGTGGGGGGCGCTGCAGGGAGGGGTTAAACCCCACCACTGAGCTGGCCCTGAGCTGCTTTCTAAAGGAAAGGAGGGGGGCATAGGCCAATAAGACGAAGTAAAGTTGAGGCCCTGGACTTGGGGGTCCATCACTGGGTGCACGGCTCCCTTTGCCACTTACGTGAAGGCTGTCACGGGGCCCGGAGGAGCTACGATGAGAAAGCAGTTTGGAAGCTGTGAACCACTAGACGGAGTGAGTCACCGCCACTGCTTCCTGGTGTCCTCAGGAGACCCCGCAGACACCTGGCCTCACAGGCAGCCGAACTTACCTGTTTCCTTCCCATGACCCTTCGGAGCTGGGCTCTCAGGCTGAAAGGAGGTGGCCAAACCAAGTCACGCAACGGTGTTATTTTCCGATACGTTCTAATGCACCCGCCAGGATCTGAAGAAGATCTTCGGAGATGGGTACCAGGGACAGTCGGGTGGGGCGCTCTAGTCTCCCCAAATCTCACAGCCACCCACCTGCCAGGGTAACTCCCCGCCCTGACTGCGCATAAGAACCAGAGCTGTCTGGACCACCACAGTGGCTAAAATAAAAGGACAGACGATCTCAAGTGTTGGCAAGGAGGCCGAGCAACCAGAACTCTCAGACCCCGCTGGTAGGGGGGTGAAAAATGGCCACTTTGGAAAAGCATTTGAAAATGTCTACCAAAGTTTACCCCACGCACGCCTTAGGCTCACGCTTCCACTCTTGGTTCTATGCCCCACTGTCACAAGTGCCCACGGCCACCGGAGCCCCGTGCATGAACACGCAGTGCGGTGGTATCATATTAGCCCCAAACCACCCAAAGGTCCACCAACAGTGTGCAGTGGCCCTCTTTGGGCCAAAGGTGCCCCTACCCCAACTGCGGGGGCTGCTTACCACTGACAACCCTAAGTCCCTCCCCAAGAACTGCCATCCACCTTACAAACCCCGCCGGGCGGGCAGCTGACATCCAAGAGCTGGCTGCCACCAGGCCCAGACCCCTCACCTTAATGCAGGACCCCTGGGAAGCTGCTAACACTTTCCGGGGCTGCAAGTGGAAGGGAGCACTGTACAGAGGCGAAGCCTCTGGAGTGGGAGATGCTGGGGCGAGTCGTCATTCCTTATAAAGCCCGAGGAATGGGCCGGATGGGGCTGGGAGCTCTCCTGCCCTGGAGAAGACAGTGAAAGGCTGAGAATGATGAATCACTAATTCAAGGCCAAGTGTGAAAGCCAAGGGCCTCCTTAGCGGCCTCTAAATTCTCCCCCGCAGCTGAGGGGGAGGCAATAGCCAAGGAAGAGACATAGGCCTTCATGGTAGGAGGAGCAGAATGTCAGAGAACGTTGAATTCTCAGAAGGTTGAATTCCCATGATGAGTCTGTGGCACCAAGGTCAGGCCTCTCTCTGGAAGGAGTGGGACTTGGAAGTGACCCCTCAGAGCCTAGCATGCCTTCACCTTGAAGATAGCACTGAGGATCCTCCCTCAGATCTGCAACCTCCTTCTGGCCCCACCGCCCTGGCCACCAGCCCAGTAACTAGGGGAAGGCACACGCCGGCCCGGCTGCTGGACAGAGCCACCATGCCCCGGCAGAAGCCAGGAGAGCCCGCGGGATGTCGTCTGAGGGCTGGGTCAAGGGGTGGGGTGGGCCACGAAGCTGGAGACCACAGCGGGCGAGGCCGAATCGGCCAGACTGTCATGTCAGAGAGTGCAGGAGGGGGCAAAGCCTCGGCCGTGTGCACACATTCACCAGAAAACCCACCAGGAGTCTACCTCCTGCAGGACTGATGGGCACACCCCCCTTTGCCAAAGCCATAGGGAACGTGGTGGCCTGAGGGGGTCCCAGCAGCCTGACAAGCTTCAGGGTGAGTGTCCTTCGAAGACCCGAGAGTAGGAGCATTTGTTACAGAATTGGGCACCCCCACAGCCATGAGGTGACAGGATCCCCCAGTAAGGGGGCAGGTGGCAGCACTGCGGGCAGAAGCAAGGCGTGTGCAACGATCACGGCTACGGGCAAGGTCAGAGCCACGGCTGGGCCAGCCTGACCCGCGGGGCTATGGGAACAGTTAACAGAACCCGGTGGCCCGGGGGACAAGCCGGATGGGCAGCCAACAAGGACAGAATCAAAAGAAACCAAGGCTCAATAAGAGTCACGATCCTTTGCCCGATTTCCAGACCTGAGCAAAGTTTCAGATCTGCATGACTGAAGGAGAGACCAGGTCCCCCCCCCCCCCCCGAGGAAGGGCCCTGTGACCCCAGAGCAAACACATGTGATAAGAACTTGGCCAATCCCTCCCCAGGGGGACTTCCGCAGCCATTTCTCCAGGTGAGCATCACTGGAGAAGGAGGAATGCCCAGGTATTTCAAGGACTAGTAGACATAGGGTCCAAATGGATGTTAGTCCAGGGGCCCAAACAGCATGATGGCCCCCTGTTGGGTGGGAGGACGTAGAGGCCAGATGCCCGATGGATTCCTGGCCCAGGTTTGGCTCCGGGGGAACCCACTTCATCCACTCTGTGCCATTCTGTACGACCTTGGGAAAGTCACCTCCTCCGTCTGGACCCTGGTGCCCACCGTGCGGGGGAAGGGCTGCCCTAGGCGGGGAGGCCGGCCAAGTGGAGTGTAGACATACAGGGAGCCCTGGGAATCCTGCAGACCCCGCTCCGATCCCGGTCCTGCCCCTCCCTGGCAAGTCCCCCTTGGGCCCCTTTTCTCATTTCTCATTTCCTGCAAGGCAGGGATGATGGCACTTACTTCACCCTGCGGTGGCGAGAAGCGCCACGGAGACCAGCGTTTCACAGCACCTCCTCCCGCCTCGCTCAGGAGAAAATGGGAGCAGGCTGCCGAGAACACCCCCACACCTGCTCGGCCCCCGCCCACCCCGAGCTCGGCCTCCCAGGCACCTGCCCATGCTCCCGTGGCCACGGAGGACGCTCTGGGAAGGCCATCCGCAGGCCCTCCTTCCCAAAGCCCCGCCAGTCAGGTTGTGGCCCTCGCTGGTCACCACCGGCCCCCACGGCGCCGAAGCCCCAGCCCCTCTCTAATCTCCCTCCCACCGCCACCCCATCGGCCCTGACATCGTGGCCTTCCTGCTTCGGGCACCACACTCTCACCACCATCTTTCCTTGGCTCCCTATGGCCCGCACACCCAGGGCTCAGCCCTGGGGCCTCTTCTCTTTCTCGGCACATCTGCCTTCCGAGTGATCTCCTCTAGGCCTGTGGCTTTAAACTTCTCTGATATTTCTAGCCCCAACTCTGGCACTGAGCTCCGGCCTCGTAAACCCAACCACCTTCCTGGGCATCCCATCTGGATGTCCAACAAGTTGACCTGTTCCCCAAAGATCTCTTGATTGCCCTGGAGTCGGCTCCAACCCTGGCCATCTCCGTCCCCCAAAATGACATCACTGTTCACCCAAATACGCAAACCAACCATGTAGATTCCTCTCCTTCCCTCATCCCCACCTCCCACTGACTCTCCCCTCAGATACTCTGCACCCCCTCTGCCACGGACGGTGAGTATCTCTCTCCTGGAGGACAGCACAGCCCCCTAAAAGGTCTCCCTTCCACCCTTGCCCCCTACCGTCTATTTGCCAGACACTCCCCTTTTTAAATCATACATACCATTTTGACCTGTCACACCCCCACCGAAGCCCTCCGGTGACTCCCCATCTCACTGAGATCAAGACCCAAGGGCCTGCCTTGCCTACAGGTGGAACATGGAGGGCCCCAACCTGTTTGCTTACTCTCACCCCCATCCCCTTCTCCCTTCCAGGCACTTTGTCCCTTCTATGTCCCTCATACACCTCAGGCTCTTTCCTGCCCCAAGGCCTTTGCATGTGCCCTCCCTGTGCTGGGATGGTCCTTCCCTGACCTCACTTCCTTGCCTTGTTAGGTCTCTAATTCATGTCCCTGACTCCTAACCCATCTAAAATAGCCAGTCCAGGGCGCCTGGGTGGCTCAGTTGGTTGAGCAACTGCCTTCGGCTCAGGTCGTGATCCCGGAGTCCCGAGATCAAGTCCCACATCGGGCTCCCAGCTCCATGGGGAGTCCGCTTCTCACTCTGACCTTCTCCCTTCTCATGCTCTCTCTCACTCTCTCTCTTTCCTAATAAATAAATAAATAAATAATCTAAAAAAAAATAAAATAAAATAGCCAGTCCACCGTTGTCGCTCCCTAGCCCCTTCTGTTTTATTTTTCCTTTGTAACACTCATCACTCCTTGATGTTATTTTTTAATTAATAGGCTTTCTTTTTAGAGCAGTTTTAGGTTCACAACAAAACTGAACGGAAAATACAGAGAATTCCCACATATCCCACTCCCCCATTTCCCCTACTACCAACATCCCATCAATGTGCTCGTTATAATCAATGAACCAACATTGACACATCATTACCAACCAAAGTCCATAGATTACATCAGGGTTTGTTCTTGGTGTTGTACATTCTGTAGATT
Source organism: Nasua narica (assembly GCA_028533885.1). Lineage (NCBI taxonomy): Eukaryota > Metazoa > Chordata > Mammalia > Carnivora > Procyonidae > Nasua > Nasua narica. The sequence goes on along the minus strand of CM052802.1, from coordinate 94,190,387 downwards.
TTGGCAGACATTTAATGACACGTATCCATCTACCGTTTCATTTCCCTGAAAGTCCCCTGTGTCCCATCTATTCACCCATCCATCCCTCTCACCCTCCCTCCCTTTACCCAAACTCTTGGCAACCATGATCTTTGTATTGTCTCTGTAAGTTTTCCCTCTTCCAAAATGTCATATAGTTGGAATCACAAAGTATGTAGCCTTTTCAGACCAGCTTCTCTCACTTACTAATTTCTTTAAGATTTCTCCCTGTCTTTCGTGGCTTGATAGCTCATTTCTACTGAGTCCTGATTAGTATGCCATTGTCTGGCCATACAAGTTTAATTATCCATTCACCTATTGCAGGAGTCTTGGTTTGCTTCTAAGTTTTGGCAATTAAATACCTTGACATTCACAATAAACAACAGTAGGTTAAAGGCACTGATGAGTCCTGCATAAAGGTAACTCTTTACCTTGGGTGTAGCTGGTTTTTCCTAAATTTGACCACTGACCGTACATCTAGTGCACCAGACAATGCAAATTCCCACCTCCTGGGGCCACAGGAGCTCATCCCGGACAAGCCCTCTGGGCTCAGGCAACCCAAGAAGCTTCTTGAAAGGAGAGAAGCTGAGAGCCACAAAGCAGAGCTGGAGGCACCAAAGTAAAGAGAACGGATGGGTCTGGGATTTGGATCATGTGGATTGGACTAGGGTGAGGACCCCAAGAGGAGTAATGGGAACTAAAATGGGGACCTGACTCTTGGTCCCCATAGACACATAGCAACTGGGTGCCCCTGGGCAAACCAACTCCCCCCACCACCCCACGCCTCTCAGCGTCCCTATAAAACAAGGAGATCAGGCAAAGCTGGTCCCTACTGCTCAAGGCCCCACTGTCCAGAGCTTCTGAGGCTATGGGTAGGTTCTTAGGTTGATTTCTAGAATTCAAAAAGCGTAATGCCTCTAACACCCAGACCGAGTCTCTAATTACCATTCCTCATTAAATGGCTCCACGGAGAAAAGACAACTCACAGAAATGAGTAAGAAAAACGGCAAGTCATATATCTGATAAGTGCCTCATATCTAGAACACATAAAGAACTCTAAAAGCTCATCGATAAAAAGACAAAGTACCCGATTAAAAATTGGGGAAGGATGTGAAGAGATATTTCTCCAAGAAGATGTATAAAAGGCCAATAAGCACGTGAGAAGACGCTCGACATCACTTGTCATTAGGAAAATGCCCATCGCAACCACAAGAAGATGTCACCTTACACCCGCTATGACGGCTATGATCGAAAAGATGGGGAGGAAGAGGAGAAACTGGAGCTTTCATTCCCTGCCCGTGGAAATGTGCACGACATTTCACGGGAAATGTTTTCCACTAAATGACCAAAGCCAATCAGAAACATCTTGTGTGAGTCCACTTACCACCTAAGCATTCATTATTCAGAATCGGTGGATTTATGGAGACAGAGAGGAGATGGGTGGCTGCCCAGAGCTTGAGGGAGGGGAACTGAGGAGTGAGTGCTCAAGGACATGTAGTTTCTTTCTGGAGCGATGGAAACGTTCTGGATAAGACAGAGGCAATATTGCACAACTTTGTGAAATGTGCTAAAAGTCACTGAATTGTACATTTTATTTATTTTTTAAGATTTTATTTATGAGAGAGAGAGAGAGAGAGAGCACAAGCAGGGGGAGTAGCAGAGGCAGACGGAGAAGCAGGCTCGCCGACAAGCAGGAAGCCTGACATGGGGCTCGATCCCAGGACCCTGGGATCATGACCCGAGCTGAAGGCAAACGCTTAACTGATTGAGCCACCCAGACGCCCCCGAATTATACATTTTCAAAGGGATAAAATTATGGTATAGAATTATATCACAATTGGGCCCCTGGGTGGCACAGTTGGTTGAGCAACTGCCTTCGGCTCAGGTCATGATCCCGGAGTCCCAGGATCGAGTCCCACATCGGACTCCCAGCTCCATGGGGAGTCTGCTTCTCACTCTGACCTGCTCTCTCTCACTCTCTCTCTTTCCTAATAAATAATTAATTAATTAATTAATTAAAAAAAGAATTATATCACAATTTAAAAATATATATATTATATACAAAATATAAATATATTTTGTATTTATTATATATCAATATATATTTTATATAGATAGATAGATATCCAGAGCTCCCTGAAGAAATGGCTGATTGCAGCTCTGAGGAGCCTAACATCTTCATTCTAGAAAGCAAGGACACTTCCAAGCACCAGTGCATTTGCACTGGATGCCAGAGATAACTTGAAGAGGCTCCCACTGGCCAGAGATGGGACAACTTAAGCGTCGTTCAGAGTAATGAATACAAGGACTAAAACTCACCAAATTTATAAAAATCCATAATGATAATTAAAGTCGAAATCTAAAAAAACTTTAAAAGTCTGTTCATAACAAAATGTCTGCAAGAATGTGGAGCACCAACGGGGCGCCTGGGTGGCTCGGTCGTTAAGTATCTGCCCTCGGCTCAGGTTATGATCCCAGAGTCCTGGGATCGAGCCCCACATCAGACTCCCTGCTCTGTGAGAAGCCTGCTTCTCCCTATCTCACTCCCCCTGCTTGTGTTCCCTCTCCCGATGTCTCTCTCTCTCTCTCTGTCAAATAAACAAAATCTTAAAAAAAAAAAAAAGAATGTGGAGCACCGTGATCCAGTTCACACTGCCTGTATGTGTGGGGACTGGTACAACCACTTCGGGTAATGGTTTTCCCCTATCCAGTAAGTGCAAAGACACACCCCATGACCCAGCAATTCCGCTCCTAGGTATATACCCCGCAGAACCACATGAGTGTGGGGGCGCCTGGGTGGCTCAGTCGTTAAGCGTCTGCCTTCCTCTCAGGTCATGGTCTCGGGGTCCTGGAATCGAGCCACACCTCGGGCTCCCTGCTTGGCGGGGAACCTGCTTCTCCCTCTGTTCTCTCTTTCTCTCCCTCTCCCTGGTTCTCTCTCAAGTAAATAAATAAATATCTTTAAATTAAAAAACTGCAAGAGTGGTTTATTCAGAGAATGTTCAGAGTAGCAATCTTCACAATAGCCACAAATCGGAAATTATCTTGATCATGTAAATGTTGCCTGGATAAGTAAATCACGGTCTATTCACATATTAGAATGCTATACAACGAGGAAAAAAATGAAAGAATCACTACTACAAAGAACATTCTAGATGCATGGTAAAAAGAAAACTCTAATTGAAAAAAACCCAGCCAGGGGCACCCGGGTGGCTCAGTCGGTTGAGCATCCACCTTTGGCTCAGGTCAGGATCCCGGGGTCCTGGGATCGAGCCCCACATAGGGCTCTATGCTCAGTGGGGAGCCTGCTTCTCTCTCTCTCTCTCTGCAGCTCCCTCTGCTCATGCTCTCTTCTCTGTCAAATAAATGAATAAAATCTTTAAAAGAAAAAGAAAAGTAATTCTATTAATTAAAATTCAAAGAGAGACAAACTCTGGTTTTGGATGCCTACTTACACGGTAAAACCAAAAACAAAGCAGCTATTAACACTAACTATTTAGAATGGTGGGTCCCTCTGGGAGGGAGGGCCAATGGGGAGAAGGGTAGGAGGGGGAGCTTCTGCAACTAGAACAATTCTTAGGTTTTGACCTCCATGGTAGTGACTTGGATGTTGGCTTTGTATTGACTTGTTAAAATGTATAACGTATTTTATACACTTTTGTATTTTTAAATGGGAAAAATACTCACTGGTCACCTTTGGAGGTTGCTAGAGCACAAACTCATTTTTTTTAAAGATTTTATTTATTTATTTATTTATTTGAGAGAGAGAGAGAGCACAAGCGGGAGGGTGGGAGGAGGGGCAGAAGAAGAGGGAGAAGCAGACTCCCTGCTGAGCGGGGAGCCTAACATGGGGCTCGATCCCATGACCCTGGGACCATGACCTAAGCCAAAGGCAGATGCTTAACCGACTGAGCCTCCCGGGTGCTCCCACAACTCATTTCTTTTATTTATTTATTTTTAACGATTTTATTTACCCATTTAACACAAGTAGGCAGAGAGGCAGGCAGAGGGAGAGGGCGAAGCAGGTTCCCAGGTGAGCAGAGAGCCCGATGCGGGGCTCGATCCCAGGACCTCGAGATCATGACCTGAGCTGAAGGCAGAGGCTTTAACGCACTGAGCCACTCAGGCGCCCCCCAACTCATTTCTTTTAAAACTGACAAATAAAGGGAAAGAATCAAGCCTTCATCCTACTATACATACCATATTTCAGAATAGCAGAATAAATGAAGAGGGAAAGTTCTTTACAGAAGTCTAGCTAACGCAAACAAAATGATCAAATTAGAAAATCACCATCTGGTGAGGAGGAAAAGATGATGGAAATCAGACGTTAACTTGCAGGAAGGGTGGGGTGGCCACAGCTCTCGGGGCTCCCCCCTCCCCTGCACCCTTGCAGCCGCTGCGGGGAGCACCTCACTCCCCTGCAGACCGGAGCACTCCAGCATCCGGGCCAGGCTGTGAGCTCACTGGCCACACCAGGACGACGGGCTTCTTTGCATGAGCTTTGCATGCTATTTCGTGTCCAGAATTTGAACAAATATTCCTGGAATTCTTGTCAAGGGGGGGCACAGACCCCTCCTGGGTGTAGCCCCTGGTGGGAGCCTCAAGGTCTCAGGTTTGGGCAAGAGCCTGACCTCTAGCACCCAGCTCAGCTGAGCAGTGGTCCAGAGCAGCCTGGGGATGGGATAGGAAAGGGTCCTGGGGCAGCAGGGATCTCAGGAATCTGGAGTTGATGCAAGTAGGGGCCCCCCATCCCCATTCTACTGCCTTGCATAACCCCATCCCCAAGGCGGGGTGGGGGGACCCTCCCCCGCCTTACACACCTAATGCAATGTTGCGACTTGATTTCTCCCCTTGTCTCTACCCTGTTTGGGGAGTGATGAGGCGCAAAGGAAGCCCCGCTGTGATTCACCACCCACCCCCAGCCCCGTCCAGGGGCACCCAGGCCAAGCCAGCTTTGCAGCTTAGCGGGCCAGCTGGTGTGAAGGGGAGGGGCCCCCAATGACCAGTCAGTGCCAGAGACAAAGGGGCTGGGGGAAGGGGTAGAGGCAGGAATCCAGGGCCCTGTAGGGTAGGGGAGACCTCCCCTCAGAGGTGCCCTGTCTGGGGCCGGGCCAAGTGGAGCAGGTGAGATGGCAGCTGGTCACCCAACACTTGGGGACCCGGGCAGGGGAGCAGCCTGGTATCCGATGGAGCTGCCGATAGAGGTGACACCAGATAGCCCGCTGTGGGTGGGGCCGGGGCAGGGCAGGTGGGAGTGGGGAGATCGGTGTTCAGATCCAGTGTGAATCCCAGCTGTACCACGCGGTCGCCGGGGACCCTGGCCCGGAAGCCTCAAGCCCCTGGGCAGCCCCCGCTTGCCAGTCTGAATGGGGCGGGGTGAGGCTGCCGTGTGCTAGCCCACACACGGAGTCTAGCACAGCGCCCGGCACACGGAAGTGTCCCACAGGGGCCGCGTGTGGTCATTCCAGGAGCTGGGGCTCAGGGCTCCGATGGGGCAAGCAGGGTGTGGTCGGGCACATCCCCACACACAACGGGGGGGGCAGGGCTCACTCGCCACTGAACGGCCAGCACCCCGTTCTGTACGGCACACAGCCGTACAGAGCGAACAGGTATATTCGCTCAACGAATGTATGAGAGGAATGTTAGGAACCCGCAGCCACCAAGAGGGATCCAAGGAAGAACCGGAGCTCAGATCCCAGGTCTGCCCCTTCCTGGCTGTGCCACCCCAGGCAAGTCATTCCACCGACCTGCCCCCAGGAACCTGGGCTTCTTCATCTATCACACAGGAATAGCGGTCATGAACAAGTATTCGGGGCGCCCGGGGGGCTCAGTCGGTTAGGTGTCTGCCTTCGGCTCAGGTCATGATGCTGGGGTCCTGGGATCGAGTCCCGCATTGGGCTCCCTGCTCAGTGGGGAGTCTGCTTCTCCCTCTTCCTCTGCCCCTCCCCCTCTGCTCACGCTGTCTTTCGCTTTCTCTCTCCCAAATAAAATCTAAAAAAGAATAGAGAAATAAATAAACACCTCCCTCGCATCTGACTGCGAGGCTCAGAGCAGCAAATGGATGCAAAGAAAGGGGGGGGAGTGCCGGAGGCCCTGTACCCCCCTTCCTGAGAGTTGGTGGACTCATCCAAGATGCCTGGGAGGTTATGCGCTCCCCCCGGGGTGGGGGGCAATCAGTGACTGCCTGGTAAGGGGTCCAAGAGGTCTGACCCCTCGCCTCCAGGCAGGACCCCTTCCCCAGCACTTGCTGCCCCCCTTTCAAGTACCCTGCGGTACCCCTTCCGTGCCCTGCAGACACCCTCCCTCCCTTCTGCGGGCTTGCCTGCTATAAATCACTTGCCCAGAAATCCCTGTCTTGGGTTAGACTTCCCAGCATCTGACCTAGGACAGGAAGTATTTTGTAAACTCTGAAGCATTGTTTTATTCTCCAGGAAATGCTGAAAAGAGAGGAGCTGACCAGGGAGCCACGTAAGTGAAAGGAGACAAAGAGACTCTGCTCTGTGGGCAGAGTTGGGCTGCCCTGCCCTCACCCAGCTCACAGGTAGGTAGGGGAGCAGGTGGGGGGGCGGGGGGGGCAGGGGTAAAGCAACAAGACTGTAACATCAAGGATGGGCAAGCGCTAGGAAGGAAACTAAAGGGAGGTAGGGGGCAGGAGATGGAGAACAACAGCAGCTAATTTTTTTTAATTCAATTAGCCAGTATACAGTACAACATTAGTTTCAGATGTAGAGTTCAATAATTCATCAGTGAACAGCAGCTATTTTGGTGAGATGCTCTGGGAGGGTCTCTCTGGAGAGGTGACATGGCCAGAGATGTGAACATCATGAGCCATGCTGACCTCTGCAGCCAGGCACTTCCAGGGAATGGCCTTGCAAAGGCCCTGAGGCAGGAGGATATCCGATACATCCAAAATATGGCCGGGAAGCGACTGAGGAAGGAGCGGTGCGAGATGAGGTCAGAGGGACTGTGCAGGGCTTTGAAGGCCATTGCAGGACATTTTATAGGACTTGGGTTTTCTTCCCAACAAGAGGGAGTCATTGAAGTTTTGAGCAGAGGAGGGATGGATCTGATTGAGGTTTTAAAAGGGTCTCTTTGGCTGCTAGGACAAGGAAGGAGGCAGGGAGACCCGGGAGAGGCTGCTGCAATAATGCGGGAGAGCTACGGTGGAGGCTCAGAAGGGAGGGTGGCAATGGACGTGGGAGAGGGGGTTCGATTCTGGGCGTCGTGAAGGTAAAGTCAGGAGGGTTTCCCGGTGACTGCACGACCGGGAGTCAGAAGACAGACGCAGCCAACTACTCACTTTACAGAGGGGACAGGGGGATGTGTTAAACTACCCCGTGGGGATGCAATCAGCAGAATCCAGACTGCAGAAAATTCTACAGCACGAACAACCTGATTTCTCCAACAGATCAACTGCCGAGAACAGAGAAGATGGAGAGGGAAACTACTGATTAAGAGAGACCAAGACACGTACCAACCAGTCACAGTGTGTGGCCCTTATTTGGAGCCTGAGTCAAACTAAGTGCAAAAAACCAAAACAAGACAAAACAAAACGAAGTCATGTCTGTAACACCCAGTGGATACGTGACAATATAAAGGTATAGTTTCTTCTTAGGTAGAATAATGGCACTGTGATTATGTTAGGAAAAGTTCTTACCATTTCGAGACACATCTTGATATATTTGTGATGAAACGATGTCTGGGATTTGGTCTGAATTGGAGGAGGGAGGGGGGATGGGAGAAGAAATGGAATGAGACTGGCCCAGAGCTGGAAGGAGGTAAAGCTGAATGTAGGCACATTAGTACATTATCCTATTTTCTCTATTTCTGTAAAGACTTATATTTTCCAATAGAAAGTTGTTTTTTTTATTTTTATTTTTTTTAAGAAGAAATGTCTTTTTTTTAAGATTTTATTTATTTATTTATTTATTTATTTATTTATTAGGAAAGAGAGAGAGTGAGAGAGAGCAGGTCAGAGTGAGAAGCGGACTCCCCATGGAGCTGGGAGCCCTACGTGGGACTCGATCCCGGGACTCCGGGATCATGACCTGAGCCGAAGGCAGTCGCTCAACCAACTGCGCCACCCAGGGGCCCTGTTTTTTTTTTTTAAAGATTTTATTCATTCATTTAACAGAGAGAGAACACAAGCAGGCAGAGAGGCAGGCAGAGGCAGAGAGAGGAGCAGACTCCCCGCAGAGCAAGGAGCCCGATGCGGGACTCGATCCCAAGACGCTGGGATCATGACCTGAGCCAAAGGCAGCTGCTCAACCAACTGAGCCACACAGGAGTCCCTAATAGAAAGTTTTTTTAAAGATAATATTTATTTATTTGACAGAGAGAGAATGCAAGCAGGGGGAGCGGCAGACAGACAGAGAGGGAGAAGCAGACTCCCCACTGAGAAGAGAGCCCGATGGGGGGCTCGATCCCAGGACCCTGAGATCATGACCTGAGCTAAAGGCAGAGGCTTTAACCCACTGAGCCACCCAGGCGCCAAAGAGACAAAGAGACCTCTGCTCTCTGGGCAGAGGAATAGAAAGGTTCCTGCACTGATCTCCTCCCCAGCACCTACAGCCACCTCTCATGTTCTGGCCTCTGCCACTTTGTCCCCGCTGTCACTTTGCCTGGAAGGCACCTTCCACCTGTCCAAATCTACCATTCTTTCCTTCTAGATCTACACCCCCCCCACCTCCCGCAGAAGACCTTCCATGGTCAACCGCGCTCAGTCTTCACGAGCATGCCTATCTCTGCTCCCGAACGAGAGGTGCCTTGGCATAGAGGTTGAGAGCAGAGCCTTTGGGGCGCCTGGCTGGCTCAGTGGGTTAAGCATCTGACTCTTGGTTTTGGCTCAGGTCATGATCTCAGGGTCGTGAGATCAAATCCCACATAGGGCTCCACACTTAGCAAGGTATCTGCTTGGGATTCTCTCCCTTTCCCTCTGCCCTTCCCCACGCTCTAAGAGAAATAAGTAAATAAAATCTTTAAAAAAAGAGCAGAGTCTCTGGATCCAGACTGCATGGGTGTGAATCCTGCCTCAGCAACTTACGTGCAGTGTGACCTCAAGCAAGTCACCTGACCTCAGTTCCCACATCTGTAAAATGGGGATAACCTCATATACATTACCGAGGAAAACTAAAGGAGTTCGTAAACATGGATAAACAAAACCGTGCCTGGCGCTGGTCAGTGGACCTCAGGCCCCCGGGGGGCCCCTGGCATTGCTGCCCCGGGCCTACCTTCCTCCTTCGTGGCCCTGCCCACGTACCACACACACTGTGGGCTTCCCAATCACCACTTTCACAGAGACTTGGCTTCTGCGACGCTCCTTCTGCCTTCCTGGTACCTAGGCTTACCTTACCCACATGCCCACCCCGCCAGGTCCCACCCACCCCCAGGAACTCGAGGAAGGACAGGAGAGAGAAACCCATGCGGGGACCAGTTCCAAACCAGCCACAAATCAAATGTAACCCCAAGTGGCAGCCTCTGACTCAGATGCCATCAAACTGCGGGGGCAACAATTTTTTAAATTTATTTATTTTATTTATTTTGTTTACTTATTTATTTGAGAGAGAGAGCACAAGCAGGGGGAGGGGCAGGGGGAGAGGGAGTAAGCAGGCTCCCCGCTGAGCAGGGAGCCCGATGTGGGGCTCGATCCCAGGACTGGAGATCAAGACCCGAGCGGAAGGCAGACACTTAACTGACTGAGCCATCCAGGCGTCCCAGGGGAAAGCAATTTAAATGCTCAACCTTTTTAAGATCTCTAAGAAAAATCCCAGATATTATCAAGTGTAATTTTAATTATGCTTTTATGAGGGATGACATTTGTTTTTTGGGGGTTTTTTTTAAAGATTTTATTTATTTACTTGACAGAGAGAGAGAGATCACAAGCCGGCAGAGAGTCAGGCAGAGAGAGAGGGAGAAGCAGGTTTCCCGCTGAGCAGAGAGCCCAATGCTGGGGCTCGATCCCAGGACCCTGAGATCATGACCTGAGCCGAAAGCAGAGATTTTAACCCACTGAGCCACCCAGGCGCCCCAGGGATGACATTTGTTATATAAAATGCAAACAGCATAGGACGGCTGAAAGAAGAAGGAAACGTTCCCCATCCTTCCTGGCACCGAGCCTCCCGCTACCTGCCCCCAGAGGTAAGCTCAAATAACAATCGGGTATGCAACCTTCTAAACGTATTTATGCAATATGCACACGCAGACACATATGTATATATTTTTAATAGGGATCGTACGAGACACATCATTCCACAAAGTCACCTGCCTTCGCTTGCCCACACATCCTCACCATCTGTTCTCGCTCAGCGTCCCCCAACATCTAAAACGGTGCCTGACACACAGGAGACCTGCAGCGGAGAGAGTCACTGACCAAATGAAAGAATTGAACAGCTGCCTAAAATCGCACCGGCTGGAGACATCCTAATTATGTCCCCAGCCCTCCTGACGGACACTTAGCTCTGTGGCACTGACCACCCCCACCCAGCTGTCTCGGCACCCTGCGAAGACGGCACCTGTGGGAGAAACTGCGGGGTCACAGCTCCGATCGCTATTGCCAGAAAGGCAGTGCTCACCCATTCTCCCGGATTCCCACACCCTGCACCACATCTGAGGTTTACTACGATGAAGGCTTTTATTTCTCGAATGAACGAACGTTATTCAGGGACTCCGCCCTGGATCCTCAAATCTCCTTTTGTCCCTCCTGAGTAAATGAGAGGACGCATCCCTTCTTATTTCTGAGTTGCCCTGGGGAATCCAAATCCACAAGTGAAGAGTCATTCTCTAGAAAGTAAACAGTTTACAGATGCAAAACCTGAAACATCTCATTGACTTCTAAAAACAGACAGGTTAATTTTTTTTTTAACTGCCAACTTTAAGCAAGTATCCACTGATCCCTCCCACAACACAAAAGAAGAGAAAATTAGGACCTCCACTCTTCTCTCTCTCTTTCTCTCTCTCCCTCCCTCTCTCTCCTCCTTCCCATCCCGGTCTAGGGTAGCCAGCTTTAGCAACTCAAAATACAGGACACCTACTTAAATGTGGCTTTCAGATAAACAACAAATAAAATTCTTTTTTTTAAGATTTTATTTATTCATTTGACAGAGAGGAGAGAGACCACAAGTAGGCAGAGAGGCAGGCAGAGAGCGAGGGGGAAGCAGGTGCCCTGCTAAGCAGAGAGCCCGATGTGGGGCTCGATCCCAGGACCCTGAGATCATGACCTGAGCCGAAGGCAGAGGCTTTAGCCCATTGAGCCACCCAGGCACTCCAACAGCAAATAAAATTCTTAATGCAAGTACGTTCCATGCAGTATTTAGGACACGCTCATGCTAAACATATTTGTTGTTTATCTGGAGGTCAAATTTAACTGGGCATCCTGGATTTTATCCTGTAAGCCTCCTGTAGCCCCCAGCCAACATTTTAATATCGAGTGTTTTTTTAAACAGCAGCTGAGGGCCTCCTCTGCCCAATGCCCAGCCGTCCGGCGCAGCCTGCTGCCCCTCACAACCAGAAAAGTCTCCGGGGTCATCGCCCCCAGCCCCATGCACACTGCCCACCCAGAGAGGGCGCTACCAATCCCCCTGGCATTGGTGTTCCCATCCCCTCAGAGCCAGCTGGGGCCAGCTTCCTGGTCATCCCCCTGGCCCATTGGGCAGGTTCCTTCCCACCCATCCTTTTTTTTTTTTTTTAAAGATTTTATTTATTTATTTGACACAGAGAGAGAGATCACAAGTAGGCAGAGAGGCAGGCAGAGAGAGAGGGGAGGCTGAGCAGAGAGCCCGATGCGGGGCTCAATCCCAGGACCCTGAGACCATGACCTGAGCAGAAGGCAGAGGCTTTAACCCACTGAGCCACCCAGGCACCCCTTTCCCACCCATTCTTTCTGGGGATAAACACTACCTCTCATGCCAGCTGCTGGGGGGGAGGATGTGATGTGGGCACAGGACCCTCAGGGGGCAGCCTGCTACACAGCCCCTGGCCGAAGGGCGAGTCCTTCTCCTCACCCAATGCCTGATGGCTGCTGAGGTCTAGAGGTCTGACAGGTCCAAGTTCCCAAGTTCAGCTCCAGAGGGCCAGTCTAGCTCCAAAGCACACCCTGGGTCCCTGAGAGCTCCACACCTTCCTTCACCCTGGTCTGCCGGCTTCCCACCAGGCTGACCTGGGGCAAGGCTCAGGGACCACGCCCCCACCTGCTCGCTACTTCCCCTCCACTTTCTACCCCACCTGTCCCCCGTCCCCACCCTAACCCACCCCATTCCCTGCCCCAGTCTGCTGCCCTGGGCTGGAAACCAGCCACAAAGTGCCTACATCAGGTGGGTGTGGTGCTGGCTAATGGATTTTATTCGGCTTTCCAGTACTTTCTAAATTTTCCACAACAAGAACATCTTACTTTGGTAATAAGAACATAAAAGCTTTAAAAAAAAAAAATTCGGGGGGGGGGGCGCCTGGGTGGCTCAGTGGGTTAAAGCCTCTGCCTTTGGCTCAGGTCATGATCTCAGGGTCCTGGGATCGAGCCCCGCATCGGGCTCTCTGCTCAGCAGGGAGCCTGCTTCTCCCTCTCTCTCTGCCTGCCTCTCTGCCTACTTATGATCTCTCTCTCTCTCTCAAATAAATAATAAAAAAAAAATTCAGGGGGCGCCTGGGTGGCTCAGTGAGCTAAAGCCTCTGCTTTTGGCTCAGGTCATGATCTCAGGGTCCAGGGATCGAGCCCCGCATCAAGCTCTCTGCTTAGCAGGGCACCTGCCTCCCCCTCCCTCTCTGCCTGCTTCTCTGCCTACTTGCAATCTCTCTCTCTATCAAATAAAGAAATAAAATCTTTAAAAAAAACTAACTTCAGAAAAGTGTAAAACCCAACCAAGCATCCCTCCTCCACACTCACTCCTCCCCCACCCCTCCCACCTGTTTCCCGGGGGGAGGACTCCCCCCAAACCAGCGAACTCTCCCACCCCTGTCCCACCAGGCCCGCAGGCCGTTTCACTTCTCCAGTGAGGGCTTCCTACCACCCCCTCATCCTTGCTGGGGGGGGGGGCTATATGCAAATTTGAGTGGTTTCCTCAACTCCTATGGGGAGAAGAAAAATGCTTTATGTGTCCTGAGGTTGATGATGTGAGGGACCAATGCGCATTGATTCATTCTACAAGTGAGCTAGGGCGACTGGGTTCCGGGCACTGGGGACACTGGGGACCCAACACAGACCCTGCCCCCTCAGACTTCACAGCCTTCCAGTGGGAAGATGGGGCCCCACCCCAAAGCCCCAGAGGCTGCTAGGTGAGGGGAGGTGAGCAGGATGCCTTACTTGGGAAGCTTCTGGAAGGAACAGAACTCTCAGCCCCCCCAGGGTGAGAAGGAACTTGGAGGGGAGGGGGAGGGAGGGTGTTCGAGTCGGGGGACAGCCTGTGCGCAGGTGAGAGAAGCGAGACTTACTTGAGGAACTGAGAGCAGTTCATAACAGCTGGAGGGCAGAGGGAGGGCAAAAAGAAGGCAGAAACCCAGACTTGGGGAGGACAACAGTGCCTCGTTAGTGAGACTGTCCTTTGGCCTCAGGACCACGGAGAGCCATTGCAGGACGCGGAGCAAGAGGAGCGACACAGGGTCAGGTGCGTGTCGTGCAAAGGTCCCACTCCTGCTCACTGATGTGGATTCTGATTCTCAGCAGCCACAACCCACAGTCACCGTCGGGCACAGCCCACCCACCGTCCGTGAACTTGAGCCACGGTGCCCCTGAAGCCTGTATCTCCCTGGAGACAGCAAGCCCCAGCTGCCAGCTCCACAGCCCTCTTGCTCTCACAATAGGGAATGCAGGGGGAGAGCACGGACTCTGGAGCCTAGGTTCAAATCCTAGCTCCTCCATTTTCAAACTGTGTGATCTTGGACAGATAAGTTCTCTGGGCCTCAGTCTCCTCGTTGATAAAATGGGGCTAATAACAGGACCTACTTCATGGCGAGGACCTACCTGTGGCGAGGATTGAATGAGTTACAGTTGGACCAGGACCTGGCCCATGACGAATGTCGTGTGCTGTTAGTTTTTACTGCTATTACTACATCCTCTTCTGGAGACCTCCCCACACACCGGGCCAACCCCCAGCAGGGCACTAACTAGCCCATCCTCCACTTGCCTCCCCTTCCCCCCTTGAAGCATCCCTCCCATACTCTCTTCCTCTTTCCATGACTAGGAGTCAAGACAGAGCCAGAGAGGGGGAACCTCCGGGTTCTAGAACAATCTCACCCTGACCTGGGTCTGGGGCCTCACCCTAGCTCTCTCAAGCCCCATGGAGAGAGCACTGGACTTGGAGCCGGGAACTGAGTGTCACCCCTGGCTCTGCTGCTGACCTTCTCTGGGCCTCGGTGTCGTCGTCCCCCCCGCCCCGGTAAGGTCAGAACAAGAACATCTCGACGATGTCTCGCCGGCACGGCTGTCAAAAGAGCAGCACGTGCTGGAGAAAGCTCCGCTAAACATCCACATCTATCACAGACCCCAGAATGCTTGGGGCCTCTCCTTTTGGCTGGGTTTCTTCCCTCACACAATGCAGTGCAGAGATTGGCTCCGAGCTCGCCGTGAGGACCCCAGAAGCAGCTGGGGCCTTCCCAGGAGCCCTGACGTGGACCAGGACTTTCCCAAGTGCTGGGACAGGGACGGGCACCCGTGGAAGAGCGTGCCAGCCCACCCAGGGGCCTGAGGAAGGCCAGACCTTCACGTGGCCTTCCACCGAGCCCGGCTTAGGCCAGGACCTCAAACCAGGGGCCCAGAAACACCCTCTGGAGCCATCGGGATTGTGACATTGATCTCCAAATGCCCATCAGTTGCAGGACCAGGAAGAGCCTAAACGGGACTGTCTGACTTTGGTGGCTCTTGGTCCTGGGGGATGGAAAACGAGCCGGAAGAGGAGGCTCCCTCCTCCTTTGTGGATTACCAGCCATCTCCCACGGTTTAAATCCCTCCACCGGCTCATTCCACAAACATTCACTTGGTGCCCGCCCCTGGTCAGGCACAGGGTCAATGACAAATTAATCAAATGATTCCTGCCCCGAAGGCCCTTCTGGTCTAGAGGGTGACAGGACATAAAGAACTAAACCACAAGGCCGACTAGGTCGAGGAATGCAGAGCAGGAGGCAAGGATCTCACCTGGGTATTGGGAACCTTCAGACAGGGGGCGGCTTGCGAGTGGTGATTTGCATGCGACGGGAAGGTCAGGCGGGTAAGGGACAGAACCTCCAACATCCCGGCAGACAGTGCTGTTTGCACCCCCGGGAGCCGGGGATGTGGGTTATTTATGGTTGTGCCCAGAAAAAAACAACCACATGTGTCCCTACACGTGGGGGACAGAGCTGCGCTGTGGGGGGAGGGGGCGGTTGGGGCCTGAAGCTGGGCCGGGCCAGGCTCCGGGGGGGTTCGCCAACATGGCCCTCACAGCCTGATGACCTTTCAATCTTTTCATGCCCTCCTAAGGCAGAAATGAGAGAGAAATAGGTCGTTCCAACGGGCAGCAAGTGGCCTGGGGGGGTGAGGAGGGGAGCGGTGCCAGGAAGACCACGAGGCTCGCGTTCACTTGCAGGCTACGTAGCATCACCTCCTTCTCCTCTCCACCCACCCCCCCTTCCCATTCCAGCTATGGGGGAAGGGGTGGAGGGACCGAAGAAAATATCTTTAATTGCAAACCAGACACAGCACAGAGCGCATCAACTGCTGTGCTTCTCCCAGCCCACTCTGAGCCATAAATAGCTTACGCACCAAGCTGGTACCAGCGCCCCCCTTCCACTCTGCTAAGACCAGACCGCCCCAGGCCAGAGACTCGTCCAAAGGAACCCAGTTCCTGCGTTTCCCCCAGGGTAAAGGCCTCCGCCGCTAGCTGTCTTTCCCCAGGGGCCCGGCGCAGGGGCATCCTGGCACCGCCTGCGTGATGCCCGCGAGCCCCGGTGCCCGCAAAGCAGCCCCGGTCGGGCGCGCGCCCGCGTCTCTCCAGGTAACTGCCCGGTCCTCCCCCGCGCTCCGGCCGGGGAGACGTCCGCCTCTGAGCCCGCCGCACACACGCACTCTCCGACAGGCCCCCAGCTCCCTGCGCACTCCGCCGCGATCCCAGGGCCAGACGCCCCCCTACCTGAGGGCAGGAGCGTCCGGCACCATCCGCGGCGCCACGGGGCAGAGCGGGGCGTCTGGCGCCGGCCCCAAGCCCGGACGACTTCCCGGGGGAAGAGGAAGCTGAGCCGCCGTTGCCGCCGCAGCCGCTGCCGCCGCCGCCGCCGCCGCGTCTCTCCGGACCGCGCCGGGGCTGCGGGAAGGAGGAAGGTCAGAGCCGAGGAGGCGGGGGGGGGGGGGGGGGGGGGGGGGGGGGGGTAGGGAGGCGTGCACAGATGGGCGCAGATTAGAGAGGCATTTTTAGCGAGCCAATGGCAGCTCGGCGCAGGGCGGCGCGGTGCCTGCGCAGGTGGAAGCGCCCAGGCTGCTGAGGAGGCAGCACCCGGCTTAGCAGGCGCCCCGGGGGTGGGGGGCGAGAGGGAGCGGGGGGGCTCCCCCAGTTCCCGGGACGCCTCCTGAGGGTGCTCCCGGCTGGCCCACGGGGGCTCTTGCGGCGGAGGGGCGGCCGGACGCACCCCCCCCTTTCCTCCTCTCCCCAGCCCTCCTGCAAGCGCGCCCTGGAGGTGGGACGGGGGAGGGGGCCGGGGTGTCAGTCCACTCCCCTCACGGCCCTTTCCACACCTTCCGGGACATTCCTCCGGCCCTGTCTGACAGTCCGTCTGTCGGTTTATGGCCTCTCCTAAGCCTGCGTCTGCTGGTACGAGCAGGTGCATGTATGGTGGGTGCGGGTGGTGTGTGTGTGGTTGGGGGGTGCGCGCTCTTCCCTCCCCCCCACATCAGCTTCACCCAGAAGTGCCCCCATTGACCCCCCAAGGGGCAGCCACTAACCCTCGTGCCTTAGTCCCAGTTGCACCTGTCGTCATCAAGACAGACCCTCCTAGGCCATCTCCCTGGGGCTCTGCTGGAGGCTTGCTGTGACCCCCCAAAGGCCTTCACTCTCCTTGACTTGAACCCTGAGTGTTTCCGGGAGCCTGGATCCTGCAGGGGGCACTGGGGCAGCTCTCTCCACTGCAGATACGCGCCAGGGGCTGATGATTTGTTCCACATCTGTCTATTGAGGGTCCACTAGGTGCCTGTGCCGGCTGGGCTACAGCAGAATACAAAACAGAGCAAATCTCTGCCCTGGGGTATAGTTTGCCTTTGTCGGGGAAAACTGGTGTCGAATATAATACATAGTGTAAAGATATTTTAAGATGGTATACACAAAGTAGGGAAGGAAAGCCAGGGAAAGGGAAAGATAGAGCGTTCATAGGGCGATCAGATCCTGGACATTGGTGGGGAGTGGGGGTGGCCGAATTTGCTTGTAAGCCCCTTAGGTAGGTGCCACAGACCTCACCACTCTCTATTGTCTGCACCTGGGCTGGCCACACATGTTTCCTGCCATCCCTCTCCCACACCTCTTTACCAGAGGCACGGAAATTCATGACCCAGAGGAATTCATTCAGTGAGAATTCTCTGAGTACTGCCTGCATGTTAGGGCTAGAGCCCAGAGGAAATCAACACCTAGTTAGGGAGGCGAGATGACAGTACCTACCCCAAGGATGAAGAGGGCAACCAAGCCAGTGGAGTGCGCTTCCCAGAGAAGGTCAAAGGGCTGTGGTTTAGGGCCAACCAGGAAGGCTTCCCGATGGAGGCAGCAATCCAATGGGGGTGCTGGGATTCCAATGAACCGGATGCGGCAAGAGGCAGTGGATTACTGAGACAGGCCAGCAAAGCCAGGACATTTGGCAGGTGGCAGGGCTGGGGTCCTGGAGCGTGCTGGACCCCTCCGTGTAAGGGATATGATCATGTCTGGAGTTGAGGAAATCCCATTCTCTTCCCCACCCCGGAAGTTCCTGGTCCCAGTTGCTTTCTGTCAGCCTGGAGTTTCCCATTGCCAGGAGCGGGTGTGTTGAGTATGGAGAAAACATAGATTCACTCAGTTGCTTGTTTGCTGAGTAAAAAGGACATATTCCTTAACCCTCTGAGGTTCAGCCTCCTTAATAGCTGTGTGATCAGCTTACTTCATTGATCCGTGCCTCAGTTTCCTCATTTGGAAAAGGGACACAGCAGCAGCTCCTGAATCACAGGTCGTGTGAATGTTACGCAAGACAATAAAGATGAATTGTTTAGCACCTAAGTACTCAGAGAATTTTGTTGTTTATATTATCATAATTACAGTTGCTTTGCAGGGTTGTTGGAATTAGGCAAAGGGTGTAAAGGACCTAGCCTGGTATCTGGACCGTAACAGGCGTGCAATAAATAATAACCGATTATTATCATTAACTACACATACCCCTAAATCTCTCCCCTTTGGGTCTCCACGGCGCTGTGAAATTCCCCTGGTGGACACAATTTTCTCAATGTGGAGAGGCTAATTCCCCAAGAGCTCTTAAAAGTGCACTGTAGGGTGGATGGACTACAGTCCCTGCCCCTCCCCTCCATTAGCCTGTCCAGTGTGTCATCAGGAGCTTTGACGTAGACGGAATGGAACCCAGGACCGGGACGTTTTGAAAAAGCGGTGAAGTCCAGAGCATAGGACACTGACGGATCAAAGATGCTCAGTGTTCCTTGGCAGCCAGCCATTTGGTAGAGGATGGCGAGAGTGGGAAGGGTACAGGCAATCCCCCAGGCAGACGGTAAGAAAGGCAGGGGGGCTGGAGGTTCACAGGAGCTGGAACCAGTGAAGGCAGCTATGGGGAGAAGACTGGAGAAGCAGACCTGACTAGGCTGATGAAGGAGGGAAGGGTGGGGAGGTGAGGTAGCCGACAGGCTGGGCTCCCATTGGAGTTGAGGTATGCCCAAGTGGAAAAAAATGAGAGTAGAAAACACACACACACACACACACACACACACACACACACACACACGTCCATGTGGAAACCAAAATAAAATGTTATTTTGGAAATTGACACAGAACTTTCCTGCTTCTTAAAATTGAACTAGTTTCCTTCTAGATTTTCTGATTGCAAAATTTATGCTCTTCAAAGCTGACCCCCGCCCCCAATTTCCCTCTCCCTCTCTTATTCTCTGCCCTGTCCAGAGAGTAACATTGATCCATCCAGAGAGTTAGACATTGATCCGTTTCACTCCTCCAGGCACTTCTCACATCTCTTGTTTCCCCGACAATTCGCTTTTCTCAGTCCTGCTAAGTTCCAACCCATCTGCAATTCAATTGGAACATCCTCTCCGCTGAGGGCCCCAAGCCATGCTTTGGTCTGCTAGCCTTCTCCCTCCTTCCTTAGATACTTCTTGCCCTTCAGAGCCGGGAGGCAGGCACGGCCCTCCCCAGATGTGTTTCTAATGCAGACAAGTTAAAAAGTACATGGAGACAGGAGGACAGACCAGCACTGAATAAGCCTGTGGACTCAATCGAGGAGCAAATAATGGATTATGATCCATATCACATTTCGCATGGGAGAGGTGGGGAGGAGATGGGAAAGATTTGGAGTCCTTTTTGTTCCATCCAATATGGAAGGCTTCAAGGAAGAGGTGAGGTTTGGGGGAGTTTCTCTATACTCACCACATCTCCGATCAGAAAGGAAGGGCAGGGAGTGTGTCCCAATTTGGGCAGAGCAGAACTCTGAAGCCCAGAGAGGAAAAGTGACTCGGCAAGGTCACACAGCGCTTTGGGGACAGAGCTGGGCTAAAAACAGGTCTCCTGACTTCTGGTCAGGTGCTGTCAACACCAGATGCCTCTACCTCCCCCGCAAACCTGCACGGAGGTGGGGCAGGACGGGGCGGAGGAGGGGGGAGCCAATGGCCCAGTGGCTCATGATTTTTTATTCTCTAAGCTGCCTGCCAACAGCATCCACAAAGGTGAGCAAGACGCCCCGGAGGGACAAAAGTACTTGAACAACAGCCTCACAGCCCCTTCTGCTCTCTCCTTATCTTCCCACCAGCTGGCTTTGCACTTGCAAATTGGTTTCCATCACTTGCCTGGTGGACAGAGGCTGTGCCCCCAATTCAGAGACCAGGGTGTCGAGAGCCTTGGAACTGTAGCTTTCTCTGGCCATGACTCATGCCAGGGAGATTAAAAATGCCCCGAAGACCTATTGTCTTGACAAGGCACTCCACTTGGGGAGGTGCCCAGATTTAGGACCCAGGCTATGCATGAAGGAGGGTTTGCCCAAGGACATATATAGACAGTGGTAAACTCAGAGCACTCTTCTGAGACTGGGCACTTTCTAAGCCCTTCATGCATATTAACTATGAGGATAGGTATGATTACCAGCCCCATTCACAGACAAGGAAAAACGAAGGCTCAGAGAGGTGAAGCAACTTGTCCAAGGTCACACAGCTGGTAAGTAACAGAGCTGGGATTCAAACTCAGGCAGTCTGGTTCCAAAAGCCAAGCTCTTAATCACTTAGGAGGAAAGAAAAAACACTTACTGAGGTCTTACTGTGCACAGGACTTTACATGATCTCATTTGATGGTGTTATCCCTGTTTTATTTTATTTTATTTATATTTTTGTTATCCCCATTTTACAGATGAGGTAACTGAGGTCTCAGTTTGAGGCCTCTCAAAGGACTTCCAGGTGGTCCTTAGGGTTTCAGCTCTGAAGCACGCCGCCGTGGCCTGGACACCATCGCCACCTAGTGGCACCATACCTTAAATGCAGGCAGACTACCTAAACAGACGCTGGGTATCAAGTTCAACACCCACCAAAGATTTTGTATTTTGGCTTGGATTTTTAATTTCTGTGCCCTGAACAACACAGAGATGTGGCTCACTAATAATCTTTTACATTGAAGATGTGGTAATGGGCAGAATTCACCATCTGTAATATAAGCCTCAAAATGAATACCTTTTTTTCATTTTTTTGGTTTTCCAAGGGGTTTCATATACATTATCTCATTTGACTCTTACCCCATCTGGTATTACTTTGACTTCTATGTTAATAAGAGAATGAGACTTGTCAAGGGAGCCTTGATTGAATTGGCATTGAAACCTAATCCCAGGGGCACCTGGATGGCTCTGTCAGTTAAGCGGCTGCCTTCAACTCCGGTCATCGAGCCCCATGTCGGGCTCCCTGCTAAGCAAGGAGCCTGCTTTTCCCTCTCCCTCTGCCACTCCCCCTCCTTGTGCTTGCTCTCTCTCTCTCTCTCTCTGTCAAATAAATAAATAAAATCTCGGAAGGAAGGGAGGAAGGAAAGGAAGGAAGGAAGGGAGGAAGGGAGGAAGGGAGGAAGGAAGGAAGGAAAAAGCCTAATCCCAGTAGCTCTGGAACCTAGATCTTGTGACTGGAGAGGCCCTACTGGGTCAAGCTTCCAACTTCCAGGCCCCAAGAGGCTAGGTGATTTGCCCAAGGATCCCATGAGTCAGTGACTCATGTCTTGATCCTAGGTCTCCTGAATTATAGGGCTGGGCCCCTCTCCACCCCTGGACTGTGCTCCAGCTTCTACTTCCAAGCAAACGCTACCTGTAGGAACAACAAGGTTCATGCAGGGCTCTGCCATGAGGCCCACTGCAGCACGCCCCCTTCAGTCCAGGTCTCTGCTTGGCTGCTTTCCACTCTGAGGGAGTCTTCCTTCCAACTGGGTCTTCAGCATGCAGCCAATGTTCGGCTTAGGAGGAGAAAAAAACCACACCAGTTGATTTGCCTGCTCACCACCCCCACCTTCCAGCCACCTGTCCCCTTTCATGCTGGTCCCTGCACACACGCCCACCTTCCCCCCCGCCTGCCAACCCCAGAGCCAGGAGGTCCAAGCCAAGATCGGACGAGAGTATACCTCATGTCGTACGGGATCAGGAGGCCCAAAGCTGATCCCGGTTCTGCCACCAAATGGCCATGTGACCTAGGGTGGAGGTGGGGAGGAATTTTGCCTCTCAAACCATGGTGTCCTCATCCCCACAATGGGTAGGGACCACAGCATAGTGTGTTAGAGCTGAAGACTGCAACCCAGTGAAGTGCCCCTCCATGGGGGTATATTAGAGACACCACGACACAGCCAAGCAATGAAATGGACTTTTTTCTTTTTTATTTGTTTTCAAAGTAGGCTTCACGCCCAACGCGGGGCTTGAAGTCACGACCCCGAGATCAAGAGTTGCATGCACCGGGAACCTGGGCGACTCAGTTGGTGAGCTTCTCACTCTTGGGTTCGGCTCAGGTCATGATCACAGGGTCGTGAGATCGAGCCCCAAGTCGGCTGCACGCTCAGCGGGGAGTCTGCTTGAGATTCTTTCCTCCTCCCTCTCCATCCCTCTTTCCTGCTCTCTCTCTAAAATAAAATTTTAAAAAAAGAAAGAAAGTGGTGGTGGGAGAATATATGTCCACGTTTGCTTATAAATGCAGAGGGTATTTCTGGCAGGACATGGGACCTGGAAAGAGTGGTTACGTTACCTCCTGGGAAGAAAGCAAGTGGCTGGATAGGCAGGGGAACTCTGCTCTGTAGACACTTGTATTCCTTTTCGATGTATGAACTATTTCAGCATATCACTTATTCAAAAAGCAATTAAAGTGCATATTTTAAAGATAGACATCAATACAATGGGGGAGTAATAATCATAATCACTGGGAGCACCTTGCCCCGGATCACACAGCTAGTTGACTCTATTCCAAGTGCCCCACTGACAACACCTGTTTACTTCTCACAATGAAGCTATGAGCCAGGCATCATTATTATCCCATTTTACAGATGAGGAAACCAAGGCTTAGAGAGGTGGCAGGTGGTAATAGTGCTATGAAAGAATAACAGGACCCAAGAGAGTAACAGGGGATAGTCTATGAAGGAGGTCAATGACCATTCCTGAGAACTCATTAAAACAACATAAAAATGATTCAAAGAAAGAATTGAAACTTCTTGATAAAATACGTGTCTGCAAAATCTGATCAGGAAAATAATACTTGGTAGAAATATGAGCACAGAGAAAACTCACAATCACAGGAGCGCTAGACAGTAAAACTTGATATGGATTTTCCTTCCACAGGATTTTTTTTTTTAATTATTAGAAAAGAATTGATCCCATGACAATAATCTCGGCAAGGTAAAAATCAAAATGGACAAAATTTTACCATGTACTTTAGAAAATTGCTCAAGGAATTATCTCGTCTTAATATGATTCACTCCAGAAAATGTTTTCTCTGTGAAAATTGATAATGGAAAAAATATGATTAAAATTGTATATTAAAGAATGGGGTCACTAGGCAAATCCTACAGACAGAAAGCAGATTAGCGCTTGCCAGGGGATGAGGAGACGGGTAAATGGAGAGTGACAGCTATTGGGTGCAGGACTTCTTTTTGGGGTGACGGAAATATTCTGGAACTAGGTAGTGGTGATGGTTGCCCAACATTCTGAATGTATGAAATGCTACTGAATTGTGTGCTTTAAAATGGTGAATTTTGTGTTCTTTGAATTGTCTCGTATCATTTATTATGCCATGTGAACTACTACATGTCAGTTACAAAATTGCAAAAAACCGGGATCAGAATTTTCACTAATCTCTCAATAGAGTCTTTTGATGAACACGGTTTTTAATTTTGATGAAATTCAATTGGTCTATTGTTTCTTTTTCTGTTTCTTTTGTTGTCTGTGTTTTCGGTGTGGTAGCCAAGAAATCTCGTCGAATCCAATGTTGTGAAGGGTTTCCCCGATGTTTTCTTCTAAGAGTTTTCTAGTTTTAGCTCTTATGTTTAGGCTTTTGATCCATTTCGAATTAATTATTGTACATGGTGTGAGGTAGGGATCCAGCTTTATTTGTTTGCATGTGACTGTCCAGTTTTCCCAACAATTTACTGAAGAGAATGTCCTTCCTCCATTGAGGAGGCTTAGTACCCTTGTCAAAAGTCATTCAGCCATACACGCAAGGGTTTATTTCTGGGCTCTCTATTCTGTTGCATTGATCTGTATGTCTGCCTTCATGTTGTTACCACACCATCTGGATTACTGTTGCTCTGCCATTTGCTGGCTGAGAGTGAGCCTGGGCCCAGAACCACTGGGCTTAACTTTCTCATCCACAACGGATAGGGGTCTCCTGCTCCTCTCTGGCTCTGGGTCCCTGCCCCACACAGCTGAATTTGTACTTGCCCTGACAGGAGAAAGCTGGGCAGGCCACGGCAGTGCTGAGCCCCATCTGTCCCCACCACCCCGCTCTGTCCCCTTCACCCCACCTGCAGTGGCCAAGGCAGGAGCTGAGGACCAGCTCCACCTGTGAGCATATACCACAGCCCCTGAACTGCAATGAAGGAAGACAAGCAGCCGTGGTGACTGCGAAATTCTCATCCACGGGAAGATTCCCTGTCCTATCCTCCAAAGTTGCCGCCATTACTCAAATTACAACATAGCCCAACACCCCGAGCCCCCCAACCGCTACCACAGAGCCTAGCTGGCACCCAGGCCCAGAGACAACACAGGCCCATGGACTGACCGAGCCCCAGATCCACCAGACTCTGGAGGCCAAGCGTGCCTCTGTGCCCTGCCAGTTCCTCCATCCTGGTGGGGGACCTCCTCACGCCTTGCCCTGCACTGAGCTCCCCCGAGGGACCTCAGTGTCTGCATCACTTGGCAAACTCACAGAACAGACCTGGCCTGGCATTTTCACCTCTGAATGCACCCCTTCGTTGTACAGCCCCTATTATTATGCCCAGGTCACAGATGAGGACACTGGGAGCACCTTGCCCCGGATCACACAGCTAGTTGGCAATGATCTGAGGCCAGAAGATACTATTGATCACCCGCCTCACCCCTTCTTTTTGCTGGGCCCTGTGCAGTAGGCTGAAAGGTGGCCACCAACCCCCCCCACCAAAGATGTCTACATCCGAATCCTCAGAACCTGTGAATATGTTACCTTACGTGGCAAAAGGGACTTTCTAGAAGTTATTAAATTAAGGTTGCTGAGATGGAGAGATTATTCTAGATTATCTGGGTGGACGCGATAGAATCACAAAGGTCCTTATAAGAGGGAGAGACTTCTGACTATAGAAGAGAGGAAGGCAGGGGTTGGAGTGAGGTGGCCTGAGGAATGCAGGCAGCCTCTACAAGCTAGAAGAGCCAAGGAACAGATTCTTTCCTGGAGCCTCCAGAAGAAACCAGCGCTGCCGTCGTGATTTTAGCCCCATGAGACTCATTTTGGAATTCTCAGCCACTGAGTTTGTGGTAACAGCAGCCACAGGAAACAAATACACTGGCTGGGCCCTCACTCTTACATCAGCCTTACAAGATCAGGTCATTATCTCCATCTGACAGATGGAGAAACTGAGGCTCCGAGAAACTAAGTGACATTCCCAAGGCCACGCAGCCCGTGAGTCACAGAGCTGGGACTTGGACATGGTCTATGTCAACAGACTCCAATGGCCCTCTTCACGAGGCAAAGGTGGGACCCCGATCCCGGGCTCCATATACCTCCCAGGCTACTTCCAATTTACCACCCATGGGGCTCGGGGTGAGTTACATAAACCCTCTATGTGTCTGTTTCATCATCTGTAAAATGGGATCATAATCCTAACAGAGCTAGGCACACAGTAAATAGGCAGCCCATGTTCTCTGTCGTTATTCTTCATGTTCCACCAAACGGCCATTAGTTTGCATTTGCTTGTGTGGTCCTATAGGACCAGGGACTCCCCAGAACGTAGTGCTCTGGGTGCTTCTGCACTCGAGCTCTCCCATCCCCAGGACCAGGGAGGCAGGCGCAGAAAGCCCAGGGGCTGAGAATCGGGGCCCTCTGCTCTGTGCCAGCCCATCCACGGCACCCCCATCACATGTCCATGCCTTGCCTAAAACCAGCCCTCGCTCTATCTGCCAGGGAAATGGAACAATGTGGGGCTGCCTGGGAGGAATTCTGGGGAAACGCAGGTGTGTTCGAGAAAGGGCTGAGTTCCTCTCCCGTCCATGAGTGTCGTGACCCAGTCTGCTGGCCAAGCCCTCAGGGACTGAGACACAGGACAGCACGTGGGGCCGGTGAGTGCCTAGTGATCATAGGTCCACGGATCAAATGCTTCGTGGTTGTGAACTAATTTAATCCTTACAGCACTCCTATCTGTGAGTAGGTGCCATTATCATCCCCATCACACAGGTGAGAAAACTGAGGCACCGAGAACACAAGTGGTTTTTCTAGGATCGCTTTAGTGGCCAGGCAGTGTGGTTTCAGCACCTGTTTTCTTAATCATGACATCCAAGACAAGAGATGTTACTGGGCTTAAGAATTCCTGGAGGACTGGGGATGCCTGTGCGGCTCAGTCGGTTGAGCATCTGACTCTTGATTTCAGCTCAGGTCGTGATCTCAGGGTCTTGAGATCAAGCCCGGGGTCAGGCTCTACTCAGAGCAGTCTCCTTGGGATTCTCTCCCTCTCCCTCTGCCTCTGGCCCTCCCCTAGCTCATGAGCGCTCTCTCTCTCTCTCAATAAATCAGTAAAATCTTTAAAAATAATAATAATAATTACTTGAGGACTGTTTAAAAGGCAGCTTCCCTCAAAAAAGGGGGGGGGGAAGAAAGGCAGCTTCCTAAGCGTCTTTTTTTTTTTTTGGTTTGCTTTTGCAAATGGAAACGAGCCCATCTGTGTGTGTGTGTGTGTGTGTGTGTGTGTGTGTGTGTGTGTGTGTGTGTTTAAAAAAAAAAAACACATGTTGGGGGAGGCGCCTGGGTGGTTCAGCTAGTTAAGCATCTGCCTTTGGCTCAGGTCATGATCGCAGAGTCCTGATATTGAGCCCCCCAATCAGGCTGTCTGTTCAGCAGGAAGCCTGCTTCTCCCTCACCCACTCCCTCTGCTTGTGTTCCATCTCTCGCTGTCTCTCTCTCTCTGGCAAATAATAAATAAAATCTTTTTTTTTAAAAAGTCACATAGGGGAGCCACGGTGGCTCAGTCTGTTGAGCCTCCAACTCTTGATTTCAGCTCAGATCCTGATCTCAGGGTCATAGGATCAAAACCAAAGACAGGCTCCGTACTCCTCAGGGAATCTGCTAGAGATTCTCTCTATCCCTCTCTCCACTCCCATCCCAACCCCCCCCACTCATGTACTCTCTATCTCAGATAAATGAATAAATCTTCAAAAAAAAACCTCACGTAACATTAAATTTTCCATCTTTTTTTAAAATATTTTATTTATTTGACACAGAGAGATCACAAGTAGGCAGAGAGGCAGGCAGAGAGAGAGGGGGAAGCAGGTTCCCTCCTGAGCAGAGAGCCCGATGTGGGGCTCGATTCCAGGACCCTGAGATCATGACCTGAGCCGAAGGCAGAGGCTTTAACCCACTGAACCACCCAGGCGCCCCTAAATTTTCCATCTTGATTGAGGCACCTGGCTAGCTCAACTCAACTCCTGATCTCAAGGTTGTAAGTTCACACCCCACATTGGGTGTCAAAATTAAAGATAAAATCTTTAAAAAAAAATTCCATCTTAACTATTTTTAAGTTCACAGCTCACTAGTGTTAAGTATATATTTCTTAAATATTTATTCATTTATTTTTAAGGAGAGGGAGAGAGAGAGAGACCATGGGGAGGGCACAGGGAGAGGGAGAGAGAATCTCAAGCAGACTCCCTGCCCAACACAAAGCCCAGCCAGGGGCTCAGACTCGAAAGCTTGAGACTGTGACTTGAGCGGAAATCAAGAGTCAGAGGCTTAACCAACTGAGCCACCCAGGTGCCCTAAGGATATTTAAATTATGCCATAGGTGTCTAGAACTTTCTCATCTTGCAAAACTCTAGATCCATTAAACACTAATTTTTCCTTCCCCTTCCCCCAGCCCTTGGCAACCACCCATTTTCTGTTTCTATAATTTTGATTACTTCAGGCAAGTAATTTTGATTATTTCAGTGCAATCATAAAGCATGTGTGCTTTTGTGACTGGCTTACTTTGTTTGGCATAATGTCCTTGAGTTTCATCCATATTGTAGCATGGGACAGGATTTCCTTCTTTATTCAGACCACGTAATATTCCCTTGTGTGTATATGCCCCATTTTCTCCCCCTTTTCACTGAACCTTGGGCATTTGGGTTCCTTCTGGCCCTTGGCTACTGTGAATGATGGCTGCCGTGAACATAGCATGTGCAAATGTCTCTGGGAGATGCTTTCAATTCTTTTGGTTACATACCCAGAAGGGGGATTGCTGAACCATATAGTAATCCTACTTTTCATTTTCTGAGGAATCTCCATACTCCATTTCCATTCCCGCCAACAGTGCACAGGGTTCCAATTTCTCCAAGTTCGGGCCAACGCTTGTTGTTTTCTGGTTTGTTTGTTTGTTTCAAATTTTATTTATTTATTTGACAGAGAGAAACACAGTGAGCGAGAGAGGGAACACAGGCAGGGGGCATGGGAGAAGGAGAGGGAGAAGCAGGCTTCCCAAGGAGCAGGGAGCCCAACACGGGGCTCCATCCCAGGACCCCAACACGGGGCTCCATCCCAGGACCCCGGGATTGTGACCTGAGCCAACGGCAGACACTTAACGACTGAGCCACCCAGAAGCCCCGTTTTCTGGGTTTTTTGAGAGTAGCCACATTAATGTCTGTGAGGAGATATTTCATTGTTTTGATTTGGAAACTGACATTTTCTAAAGCTCCCCATGTGATTCCCATAGGTGACTCTGGGAAGTCTCAATTCACATTGAGAATCAGAGCGCAAAGATATTTCCTGGTTCAAAAAAACCTAATGACACCAAATCCAGGGTGGGGGCAAACGCACCAGGATGGGACAGCAGCAGGGGTGGCTCAGACCCTCCACAGCTAATGGGGGCTCCACACTCAGCCTGGCTCGCCTTTGCCCCCTTTGGCCCTCCTACAACATAGCTCACCGTAAGCCCGGCAGCGAAGATATTTTGGGAGTTCTGACAAGTAGAACTCCCTGTTTCTGATTCCTTAGGATGAAAGGCTCAGTCTGTGGAATTTGACCGGAGGTAGAAAGTCAAATCTTCACCTTGAAGGGAAAAGCCAGGCACAGAAGGTGGCTGGAACATGGCTCAGGATCTGCTCTCCAATTTGCAAAAAACCCACTTCTATTATTGAGGAAGAACTGCCATATGGCCTCAGCCTTGCTGGCACTCCCAGCCAGCCCCAGAACAAAAGCTGAGGCATCAGAGAGGAGAATGCCCTGCCCTTTCCTCCATCGCAATGCCGGGGCTCCGAGCGATGACTTGTCTCCATACTCAGCCAGGAGGCTCACTCCCACGCACAGGGGAGCGGCAAGGCAGGAACCAAATGATGACTTCTGGAGCGGCTCTGACATGTCACATTATCTGCCTTCCCCTTCAGCTGTCCTCGCTCTGCAGGCTGCAAGGAACTACCATGTGGGACCACTCCGGCTGCCGGTTCAGGCCAGAGGCGAGGGAGGGGGTTACCTCCACGATACTCCCAGGCCGGTGAGATGGGCCCACAGAGCAGCCACTACGCCCAGGAGTGTTATTTATGGTGCCGGCCCTGCCGGCTGATTTGTGCCTTCCTCCAGCTCCATCTGGCCCTCCCTGGCAGGGCTCCCGGCTTCACTTACCACCAGCAGGGCCATATGTCCCGCCAACCCTTAGAGGGCCAATGAGTGCCAGGGGCGGGGAGGAAAGATGAGAGCTAATTCCTTCCCTTTTTCCAATGCTGACCCCCAAGTGGGGGGTCCACCCATCCTGGTGTTCCCCAGAGTCCCAGGTGGAAACTCCAACCTGGGTGGAGAACGGTAGAGTTGGAACACCAGGATTCCCTTCTGGAACTGGAGGCCAGGAGCCCCCCCATCCCTCCCTCCTTGCTTTACACCTAGTGACATGACTGGCACAGGCCTCTGCTGGCTCCAGGTGACTATCCTAAGGGCTGGTACGTGCTTGGGCTCTGGGTCAGACAAGCTGGAATTGTGATCTCCAAAGACGGCCCCCGCCATCTTCCTCAGCATGCACCCCCGGCTCCTCCCTTGGTGAGGTGGAGTCTGTTTCCTTCTCCTTGAAACTTGTGACTCTACCAACAGAATGCAGTAGAGGTGACCCTCAGGAGACCTAGCAGCTTCTGTCTTCTGTTCTCTGGGAAGCCGCCGCCATGTTTTAATGAAGCTGTGATGACGGAAGGCAGAGTCACCATGTGGGGAGAAAGGCCACGTGGGGGAATGCTGAGTGAGACGTTTTGGACCTTCCAGCCTAGCCCGGCCACTAGCTCAGTGAGTGACCCTAGCTGTCACCAAAAGCCACAGACAAGGTTCACAACGCAACTGGTGACAAGTTGTCTCCACGGAGCCTCAAATGCAAGGGGGTGAGAACAAATCGCAGCCGGCTACAAGACTTGCAGCTGTGGGGGAAGAAGCAGCATGAAGCAATGGGGCAGCATCTGGTGACCTGAAAACAGGAGAACCCCAAAATAAGCAACAGATATTCATGGAAAGCACGGCATCCAATTTGAGAAGAGCAGCTGATGCTAGAGTGTGACCAAATGCAAGGTGCTTGAAGGGACTGGAGTGGTGTAATTCCTATAAACTCCTGGAAGGGGACGCCTGGGGGGCTCAGGGGGTTAAAGCCTCTGCCTTCGCCTCAGGTCATGATCTCAGGGTCCTGGGATCGAGTCCCGCATCAGGCTCCCGGCTCTGCAAGGAGCCTGCTTCTTCCTTTCCCCCCTGCTCATGCTCTCTCTCACTGTCTCTCCCAAATAAATAAATAAAATCTTTTAAAAAATAATAAAATAGGGCGCCTGGGTGGCTCAGTTGGTTAAGCAACTGCCTACGGCTCAGGTCATGATCCCGGAGCCCCGAGATCGAGTCCCACATCGGGCTCCCAGCTCCATGGGGAGTCTGCTTCTCACTCTGACCTTCTCCCTTCTCATGCTCTCTCTCACTTTCTCTCTTTCCTAATAAATAAATGAACAAAATCTTAAAAAAATAATAATAAAACAATAAAATAAAATAAAATGAGAGTTTAAAGACATATCAAAATTTTTTTTCTTTCTCATTCTTTTTATTTGTGCCTATTGTGTGTGTGTGCTACAACATAAAGATCGAGGACGTTATAGTAAGTGAAATAAAGCAGCCACAGGAAGACAAATCCCGTAGGATTCCACTTACATTAGACACTACGAGTCAAAACAGAGAGACAGAAAATAAATGGTGGTTGGATGGGGAGGGGGATGGGGAGTTATTGTTTAATGAGTGTAGAGTTTCAGTTTTGCAAGATGAGAAGAGTTCTGGAGATTGATGGTGGAAATGGGTCCACAACAGTCTGAATGTACTTAAT
>CM052802.1:94114121-94158691 GCA_028533885.1 Nasua narica | reverse complement strand
CTCTCTCTCTCTGCCTGCCTCTCTACCTACTTGTGATCTCTCTGTCAAATAAATAAATAAAATCTTAAAAAAAATACATTGAGTTGGAAGCTTAAGAGTTGTGCACTTTACTGTGCATATATTACACATCGAGAAAAATGGGAAAATAAAATATGCCGGGGCTCTACTTCTAGAGCGGCTGACTAAATTGGTCTGGGGTGTGTGGCCTGGGTGAATGGATTTTTAAAAACCTCCCAAGGGATTCTTACACAGGGGTGAGACTAAAGCCCTTGAGAGCCAGAGCCCCTCCTCTAGCTGCACCGAGTTCTGAGCTCTGGCTCCCTGCCACTGCCCGTGGTTGGGCAAAAAAACCCACTGCAGAGGGGCAGCCTAAGGCAGAAGTCAGACACCGGTTCGATCACTTCTTACCTCTGTGATCTAAAAGAAACATCTATGTCTCTAAGCCTCAGTTTGGGGCTTTTTTTTTTTTTTTTTTTTACGATTTTATTTATTTGAGAGAGAGGGAGAGCACAAGTAGGGGGAGTGGCAGAGGGAGAGGGAAAAGCAGACTCTCTGCTGAGAAGGGAGCCCAACAAAGGGCTCGATCCCAGGACCCTGAGATCCTGACCTGAGCAGAAGGCAGATGCTTAAGTGACTAAGCCACACAGGTGCCCCCTGGGCTTTTGGTTCTTTGGGGTTTCTGTGTTTTTAACGAGTGGCAGGTGTCAAACTTATACGTTAGGCACAGTATAGCATTGGAATGGTAAAAACAGTATTGATCTTTATAAAGTTAATCTTAAAACATACATCTGATCCTGTCACTACTTCTTTTTTTTAACATTTTATTTATTTTTTAAAAGATTTTATTTATTTGACAGAGAGAAAGATCACTAGTAGGCAGAAAGGCAGGCAGAGAGAGAGAGGGCGAAGCAGGCTCCCCGCTGAGCAGAGAGCCCGATGCGGGGCTCAATCCCAGGACCCTGAGATCATGACCTGAGCCGAAGGCAGAGGCTTTAACCCACTGAGCCACCCAGGCGCCCCTTTAACATTTTATTTTTAAGTAATCTCTACCCCCAATATGGAGCTAGAATTTAGAACTTTGAGATCAAGAATCACATGCTCTATGGACTGAGCCAGGCAGGCACCCCCTGTCACTACTTTCATTAATTGCTTCTAGAGGCCACTTGCGCCTGTCCCAGTGTGCCTTCCTTGTTCACCAGGTCCTAGCTAGCCATGCTGGCTGCCTTTCAATGCAAGTGCTTCTCTGCAACAGAGCCTTTCTCAGGAGCCTGAAACCAGCCTGTTCTCAACCCACACTTGACTCCTCCATAGGTTTCAATCTCCTCACTCCCCCTTACTCTCTGTCACCCTGATCACTTTCTTCATAGCTCCCAGCTCCCAGTACGTAACAGAGGTATTCGATGCTTGGCATGGGATCCAGGGATGTTACTACCCCCACTGCTGAATGGAATTCAAGTGAACTCGGAAAAGTCTTCCGGGAAGTCAGAGAATATTATTATTTGTCCTTCCCACCTCAATAACCCCTAATCTTCCCTCCTCAATAATCTCTAATCTTTTCTGCTTCCCATGAGGTTGCTATTTATTCTGGAAACATTTATGAAGTATACCTATTGTGTGAGACATTGTGCTCATGGCTGGAGAGGACGCTGAGAGGGAAAAGCACAGTCCTTGCCCATCAGAAGGCTCTATCCAGGGAAAGAGACACCCACAGGAATACCATCCATGTGTACTCCCAGCTCTTCTAAGGGTGAGATGGGAAGTTCTCTGGGGTCCCTCCTCATCCTCTTCTCCTCCATACCCTCTCTAGATGATCTCAGATCCTTACAGCATCTTAGATGATTCCCTTACCTAATCTAACCCAGCTCTCTGACACAGGACAAATTTTGAGCTCTTTATCTAAAATTATACTGGGGTTGAGGGGCGCTTGGGTGGCTCAGTGGGTTAAAGCCTCTGCCTTCGGCTCAGGTCATGATCTCAGGGTCCTGGGATCGAGCAGGGAGCCCGCTTCCCCTTCTCGCTCTGCCTGCCTCTCTGCCTACTTGTGAGCGCTCGCTCTCTCTCTCTCTCTCTGTCAAAAAAATAAATAAAATATTTTTTTAAAGATCTTATTTATTTATTTGAGGGAGAGAGAGAGAGAGAAAGAGAGCATGAACCGGGAGAAGGTCAGAGGGAGAAGCAGACTCCCAGCAGAGATGGGAGTCCGATGTGGGACTCGATCCTGGGACTCTGGGATCATGACCTGAGCCGAAGGCAGTCGTCCAACCAATTGAGCCACCCAGGCGCCCAAAATATTTTTAAAAATAAAATAAAATAATAAAATTATACTGGGGTTGAATCACTATACTGCACACCTGAAACTAATATAATACTGTCTGTTAACTAACTAGAATTAAAGTAAAAACCTGAAAAATCAAAAATAAAATAAGATTATATTGGTATTTTCACCAGTGTGTCTCCTAGGCACAAATGCAACAAAATCTAACACTGAATTCATCTCTCATAACAATTTAGTGGTATTGGGCCCCTGGGTGGCTCAGTTGGTTAAGCAACTGCCTTTGGCTCAGGTCGTGATCCTGGGGTCCCAGGATCGAGTCTCACATCAGCTCCCAGCTCTGTGGGGAGTCTGCTTCTCCCTCTGAACTTATCCCCTCTCATGCTCTTGTGCTCTCTCTCTCTCTCTCTCAAATAAATAAAATCTTAAAAAAAAACAATTTAGTGGTATTTCAGAGAAATAAAAGTTGGGCTTATTGAAGAAATGAGGTTGAGATGGCGGCTAACCCTTTGGAGGAAAAAATTTTACATTAGAAAACATTTCAGGAGGCTAAAAGATCTGAACATAATGTCGCAAAAAAGAGTATTTTTGCAAGTGAACAAGGGAGTCATTGAGGGTTTTAAGCAGGGGAATGACACAGTCTGATGTTGTAGAGGGATCACTCTAGTGATTATGAGGGGAGAGATTTGGGACACTCTATTTCTTTTTTTTTTTTTTTTAAGATTTTATTTATTTATTTGACAGAGAGGAGAGAGATCACAAGTAGGCAGAGAGGCAGGCAGAGAGAGAGGAGGAAGCAGGCTCCCCGCTGAGCAGAGAGCCCAATGTGGGGCTCGATCCCACATCCCAGGACCCTGAGATCATGACCTGAGCCGAAGGCAAAGGCTTTAATCCACTGAGCCACCCAGGCGCCCTGGGACACTCTTATTTCATTCGAGGGCAGTCCATTGTTGCTGCTCAAAAGAGAGTAGTCCTATCTTTTTCTGCTTTTCAGATCTTCTCTGTTTTGTTTTTGTTTTTCTCTCTTTGATATGTTCAGGCATGGAGATATATATATATTTATCTATATAGATAGATATATATATTTAATGTTATCTGGGGTTTTTTGTTTGTGGGGATGGATAGGTTTTTATGTAATCCAACTTGGGATTTGATGAGCACAGTGAATCTGAAGTGTGTCATTTTCTAATAATTCTGGAAAATATTCTGAGGATCTCTTTCTTACATTCTCTATTATTTCCCTATGAGACTCCACTTAGACATATAGGAGACTTTCTCTATCCTTCGGACTTCTTATCCTTTGTTTCAAATATCCCATCCCTTTTAATCTCTGGACTGCATTGCGAATATTTTTTTCACTTCTATCTTTCATTTCACTGAAATGCGTGACAAGTATTGTTTATTCTTCAAGTGTGTCAAATCTATTGTTTATTCTTTTTTAATTAACCTTTCAAATTCAATCATTTTAGTTTTCACATCTGGAAGTTTTATTGTATGTTTTCAAATCTCGACCAGTCTTTAGATTATGTTGCTCCTTGTTTATATGTTCAAGATTCTTTTTGAAAAACTACTGTAAACATGTTATGAATACTTATTTTAGTTTTGGTAAAATATACATAACATAAAATTTACTATCTTAACCGTTTTTTAAAAGGTGTACTTATTTATTTGAGAGAGAGAAAACGTGTGAACAGGGGGACAGGCAGAGGGAGAAAGAGAGAGAATCTTCAGGCAGACTCCAGGCTGAGCGTGGAGCCCAATTTGGGGCTTGATTCCAGGCCCCTGAGATGATGACCTGAGCTGAAATCAAGAGTTGGATAGCCAAACAACTGAGACACCCAAGTGTCTTAGCCATTTTTAAGTATACAGTTTCAGTAGTATTTTTTTTTTAAGATTTTATTTATTTATTTGACAAAGAGGAAAGAGATCACAAGTAGGCAGAGAAGTGGGGGGGGGGGGAGCAGGCTCCCTGCTGAGCAGAAAGCCCTCTGTGGGGCTTGATCCCAGGACCCTGAGATCATGACCTGAGCCGAAGGCAGAGGCTTTAACCCACTGAGCCACCCAGGCGCCCTCAGTTTCAGTAGTATTAATTCACATTGTTGTGAAACCAAGCTCCAAAACTCTTTCCATCTTGCAAATTGACAAATATTTCTTTTTAAATAATAAGACCACAAAAAATACTTGAAAAAAATAGGTGAATATTTTATAATCTTGAGATGCTGAGTGACTTTTCAAACACTGTACCAAAATTTGAGACCATAAAGATTTGAATATAAAGAAATGTGAAACTTCTATTTCAAAATACCATGAAAATCAAGACAAATGAAAAAAAAAGTGGGGGAAATTCTTTTTTTTTTTTTTTAAGATTTTATTTATTTATTTGACAGAGAGGAGAGAGATCACAAATAGGCAAAGAGGCAGGCAGAAAGAGAGGGGGAAGCAGGCACCACGCCAAGCAGAGAGCCCGATGAGGGGCTCGATCCCAGGACTCTGAGATCATGACCTGAGCTGAAGGCAGAGGCTTTAACCCACTGAGCCACCCAGGCCCCCCAAATGGGGGAAATTTTTGAAAAAATATGTGACAAAGGATTAATAGCTTTCATAGGTAAAGAGTGATTTCAAATCAATAGGGAGAAACTTTCAATAGGAAAACTGATGGTGGAAATGAACCATTAATGAAAGAAGGAATACAAATGCCGAGCTGCAGTTAAGGAAAGTGATTTAAAAGAGCAATGAAATTAATATTTCTTATCCTATCAGACTGACAAAAATGAATAAGAGTATTATTCAATCCCAGTAGGGTTAATAGAAAAGTGAGCCTTGTTAATAACTGCTGACTAGAATGCAATTGATAATGCCTTCCTGGAAATCAATGCAGACCACGTCAAAAATGTAAAAATGTGTGCTTTGTTCCTCAATAATTACAACTTCCAGGAAAGTGTTCTAAGGAAAATACTGAACAATTGTGCAATTATGTGTGTGGTATTGTTACTTATAATAGTGAAGGGTTTTAAAAATATATATTCAGACATAGAGTGTTGATTAAACTATCCACCAGTGGACCGCTGTCATTACAATTGTAATTGTAGGTATTAATTAACATGAAAAGAGATTCATGATGTATTGGTAAGTGGAAAAACAGAGGTCACCAACCACATCTTACGGAATGTACACGCGAAATATCCCATTTTTGTCAAATACATACATATATTTGCTTGGGTGCGTTTGAGTATGGAGGAACATATACCAAAATGTTAATGGCCTTTATCTTTAGCCTATTGGGTTCAGTTTCATTCTTTTACTATTGTTATTGTTCTGTCTGTATATTCTCTCCCCGCTCAAAAAATACCTATTACTTCCATAATAATAAGTTAATTTATCGGTAGGAAATAAAGAAGCAGCGTGTTTCTAAAGTGCCTGTCCAAGCATAAAAATAACCGTTTTCCGACCAAGCACGCAGGCTCACAGGTTCTGGCGGCTGCTCCCAAGTGCGCGTGTCACCAAGGAGGTCAGGGTCCGCCGTGGCCCGGAGCCAGTCCCTCTCAGGCACCGCCGAGGCCACCCCAGGCAGCCCGCGGGTCCTCGCGGAGGGCGGAGCACGTTAGCCCGGAAGAGACGCCGCGCCGCGCCGCGCATGCCCCTTCCTTTCCAGCTCCGGTCCCGGACGTAGCAGCCGCCGAGGTGAGTTTCTCCGCCGTCAGCGTTCCATCGGCGTCCATCCTGGCTGTCCAGCTGTCGTAGTCGCCACGCGTCCCCGGCGTCGGGGCGGGGGAGCCACTCTCCCGCTTCCCGCGCGCCCATTTCCGAGTAGTGAGAGGGGCCGGGGGCGCACTTGGGGGGTGGTTGTTGGGGAACTGGTAGAAGATCGGTGGCTGGTTGGCGGAGGCCGAGGGGAGGATTTAAGCCTTGGTGTCGCGGCGACTCTTCTGACGAGGGTAGGGACACTGTGCCCCTCTTGCCCACCATTGTTTCGAAACGCAGCCCCTCACCCCGGGCTGCCTCCTTGCCTGGCCTTGGAGCTCTAGTTTGGGGGAAAGTGGTAGGAGATGAGGGTGTGAAGGCCTTGGCCCTTTGGTTTCGGGTCAGCGGCCTGTCACGAACGGAGGGCTCCCCTCCAGGCCTTCCCTCCGTCCCTGCCCCTATCCCTGGAAGTATTCCGCTCTAGGTACAGTTGCTCGTGTTTCCCAAGTGCTCCGGGAGTACAGGGTTTGCGGCCCCCACCCCCACGTTATACTAATGCGGGTGTGAGAGTAAAGTCTGGAGGGAGCAGTAACCCTACTCCTGTTTTGCTCAAACATCCTGGCAACTTTTTTCTCCCGCGTGTTTGGGAGTTGGAGGAAGGTAACCGGTGGCTTTCAGTTTTGCAGGGTTTGAAGTTCTCCCTGCGTGTTTGCCACTGTGTGATTTGAGGTTTCCGCCCCTTGGACAGTGATTCCCTGGGGGTCGTTCTGGGGTCTTTGAACTTGGTTACTGGGCCCTGGCTCCATTGCTCAGAAATGTTCTTGATGATGCGCTTCCTTCCAGATGTTGATGCCCAAGAAGAACAGAATCGCCATTTATGAACTCCTTTTCAAGGAGGGAGTGATGGTGGCCAAGAAGGATGTCCACATGCCCAAACACCCTGAGCTGGCAGACAAGAACGTCCCCAACCTTCACGTCATGAAGGCCATGCAGGTAGCCTGGGGGCTGCTCGAGTGGGGTGCAGATGGAGGGATTTTCCACTAAATGTTGGAGGCACTTTCCAAGGAGAGGTCAGGACAGCCAGAGCTGCTTGCTGCCTTGAAGGGCGCTGAGGTAGATACACTGTGAAAACTCGTCTACGCAATTCAGCTTCCTTTTGCGCCAAGCTTCTAGGTTCAAGCCTCTGGTTCTATCTCGACGGTCATGTTCTGTTTTCCAGTCTCTCAAATCACGAGGCTACGTAAAGGAACAGTTTGCCTGGAGACATTTCTACTGGTACCTTACCAACGAGGGTATCCAGTATCTGCGCGATTACCTCCACCTGCCCCCCGAGATTGTGCCTGCCACTCTGCGCCGCAGCCGCCCTGAGACCGGCAGACCACGGCCCAAAGGTATGTTGGCCGTTTAAAGGCCTGGTCTGAAGCTACTCTTTCTCTGGGGGAGTGTATACGTGAAACCGGGGGCTGAGGGGGGATCAGACAGAGGAGGTTTTTACCATACACCATTGGTGTCCACCTTAAAGGGGGCTCTGGAGGACCTGGGCCGAGTCCTGGAACCTTTGTCCCCTGGTATGGCACTTGTCATGGAACCGCAATCAGGTCAGGTCTTTGGGGATGCCATTAAACACAGAATATAGGCTGCGTCCAGGCACGTGTGGTTGAGCATTGAGGAACTCTTCCAGGACAGAGCAAAGCTGTTTACCACATGGGAAAGACATGGAAAGTTGTCTAGAGTTTCTTGGCCATGGGAGCAAAAATAAAAGTCAAATAGGGGAGGACAGATGTGTATATAGTAGCCTGAAAGGATGTGCTTATGGGGGGATGGTGAATTGCATTCTGGCTTGAGATCATGGCTGGCTCACAGTTGCAGTTTGTCAAGGTTACGGTTCTTTTTCCTTGGGTTCTGAAAAAACTTGTCACAGGAACTTTATAGGAGGAGCAGTTTGTGGGCTTGGGTGATGAGGTGCAGAGATTTTCTAAAAACAGGTGATCACCAGACTGCCCAGGTTCCCCTGGAGAGAGGCTTGGTAGCACTCAGGAATCTGTTTTGGGGGGGGGGGGGTTGGTTTTTTTTTTTTACAGAATCTGTATTTTTTATGACTTTCCTAGGGGATCCTGGTGGCTGGGTAGGATTATCTGTAGAGCAGAGGTTCCCTGCATCTTGGAACCCCGGTTGTAGGGGAGTGGACCATTGTCTATAACCCCATGGATTCTGATTTGGTTGGCATAGATGGGACCTGGCATTTATTTATTTTAGCCACTCACTGCAGGGTCAGTCTAACTTCTCAACTTAAAATATAGTTGATCCTTGGAACAACTTAGGGGTTGGGGTACCTGTATCGTCATTGTCCCCATTCCCAGCCCTACCCCTACTCCCACCCCCATAGTCCAAAATCCATGTGTAACTTGATTTTTTGAAAACTATTAATAGCCTACTGTTGACCAGAAATCTTACTGCTAAGAAATAGTTGATTGAAATTCTTAAGAAAAATTATAAGTAAATATATTTACTGTACTACTATACTCTTTATCGAAAAAGGAAATTGTGAACCCATGCAGTTCAATCTTGTGGTGTTCAAGATCAGCTACAGTCTTGTATTCTAATGATGTGGACTCGAAGGAAAGTTCCAGGGTAACTAGGTAGAGAGGGTACCAGATTAAACTTCCAGTGTTGATGAGAATGTTTTCTGATTTTTTGGTTTCTTTCCCTTTTTTTTTTTAAGATTTTATTTATTTATCTGACAGAGACACAGCAAGAGAGGGAACATATGCAGGGGGAGTGGGAGAGCGAGAAGCAGGCTTCCCGCTGAGCAAGTAGCTTGATGTGGGCTCCATCCCAGGACCCTGGGATCATGACCTGAGCTGAAGGCAGACGCTTAACTGACTGAGCCACCCAGGCGCCCTGAGAATGTTTTCAAAGTAACTTCTAAGTCTGCCTTCATATATATCCTACAGCCTAGTGAGGGGTGTGGAGAGGCCCAGGGCAACTAAGGGCTTTTGGTGATCTCTGTATTTATACACTGACTACCGGATGTGAGGCGTTTAGCTTCCAGGACTTCCTTTCCTGTTTGCACTGGAGAGTTTCCACTTCAGAGATGGGTCAAGTTCAAAATTTTGGCCACTCAGATGTTTTTAGAAATGGTTGGATTGCTTAATTTGCCGAGTAATTGGAAAATGTGTGTCTCTGTTGAGAAATACAATAGAAAAAAAAGTGATCCTTTTGCAGATGGGTGGCATCTTAATTGTGAGAGTTCTAGACTTTGGAGGACCCAGTGCCAGTGATGACAGAATTTCTAGCTGACAGCTCTGGGTCCAAGAGCTCCGTCCCCTTTCACCCATCATAACTAAGTTGTAGCCAGTGAGTGGGAGAGCAATTCCACTTCTCGTGGCCTAAAGGGAACAGAGTCCACGCGTTGCCCTACGTTCACAGTGTGGTTTAATTTGTACAGGTCTGGAGGGAGAGCGGCCTGCGAGACTCACACGAGGGGAAGCTGACAGAGACACCTACAGACGAAGCGCCGTGCCCCGTGAGTAGTGCGTCCCCTCTGTTGGGGGCATTGCGGCTGAGTCCCTGGATTTTCGGTCACCTTGGCTGGGGCTCAGGCCTCGAAAGTGCCGGGGTGACCAGAAAAGATTCTTGGTCTCGATCTTCAGGTCATCTGTAGCTGGAGTCCTGTATGTTTCTTCCCTTGTGCAGGGATTTGATGGATGGGGTTAGGAGAAGAGCCCTCTTCTTTGGGGACACAGATGACTTCAGTTAAAGACCTCTAACTAGAGCAAAATTGAAAACTTTCAAGAAAGCAACATGCTTTTCTTAGTTTTGTGGTTATGTTCCTGTGTTGCAAGCTCCCTGAGGGTGCCCACTTAGATTATCCTTGTTTTCTTACAAAATAGTTCGAAATATCGTTTTTAAACAGCAGGCGTTTGCCTTGACTCGGAATAACAGATGTTTGTTCGGTCGGTCGGTGTGCATAGTGGGCGACTTGCCAGGCACTGTTCCAGGAGCTGGAGACCCTAGCGTGCGTAACAGGCTAAAGACTTTTCTTGTTGAAATTGCGTTTTAGTAGTAGGAAACTAGTAAGCAGAAAGGACTGTATGGTATGTCCCTGGCATGGGTGCTACAGGGAAAAATTTAAGCAGGGGGATGGATGGTGCAGTTTTCAGGGAAAGCTGCAGAAGTGCGATTTAACTTCCTAAACACCTGAAGGAAGGAGTCAGCCAGTGGCTGGGGAAAGACCTTAAAGGCCTCTGGCTTTCTGAACCAGAAGACCATAGTCAAATGAAGGTGGAAGTCTCAGCCTGTGGGCCATGGTAGGGCTTGGGGTTTTGTTTTTTGTTTGTTGTTTTTGTTTTTTTAAAGATTTTTATTTATTTGTCAGAGAGGCAGCAGGCAGAAGGGGAAGCAGATTCCCTGCTGAGCAAGGAGCCCGATGTGGGACTCAATCCCACGACCCCGGGATCATGACCTGAGCCAAAGGCGGATGCTTAACCGATTGAGCCACCCAGGGCTTGGGATTTTTTTTTTTTTTCTTGCATAGTCCGTATCTTTGTTGAGAAGCAGTTAATTGTGATATGAAAGCAAAGTATAAAGGGGGATTTTCATTAACTACTTTACTCTTGCCTGTCTCTTGTCATGGTTGCTAATTGTTGAAACATGAAATAAAAGTGAGCTCTTGACTTGAGTATGTTACTGAATAGTAAGAAAGAATTTTTCCAACAAGCAGGCTCTCAGTTCAGAGAAAGTTGATGGTTGCTCCTACTAGAAGTCACACCACATGGGGAATCAGTTAGGGAGTAGTTCTCCAGAGGATATGAGGTTGGGCCTGAGTCTCAGGGGTTCCCAAGTTGAGGGGGGATGAGAGCAGCCTAAACACAAAGGTACAGAGTTGGGCACATGGTAGCTTGGGGGACAGGGGAATGAGGGGCAATAGCCTAATGATGGATGTGGTCTGAAATGGGCCAAAAAGAGACCCCACTGAACAATGAGACTGTGCCCCCTGATAGTGCTGTCCCTACCTGCACCCCCATGTGAACGGTAACATTTCCTAGTGGCCACACCTAAGGCAAGTGGAAAATAGTTTATAGCAATAATTTTTATTTTTCTTAATATTTTATTTATTTATTTATTTATTTGTTTGTTTGTTTGTTTGTTTGTTTGTTTGTTTGTTTGATAGAGATCACAACTAGGCAGAGAGGCAGGCAGAGAGAGAGGGGGAAGCAGGCTTCCCGCTGAGCAGAGAGCCCGATGCGGGGCTCCATCCCAGGACCCTGAGATCATGACCTGAGCTGAAGGCAGAGGCTTCAACCCACTGAGCCACCCAGGCACCCCTACAGCAATAATTTTTAAAATCCAAAATGGTTTTTTGGGGGTTTTTTTAGTGTATTATTTTTGTAAAGATTTTATTTTTTATTTTTAAGTGATTTATACCCAATACAGGGCTCAAACCTACAATCCCAAGATCAAGAATTGCATGCTCTACCAACCGCGCCAGCCAGGCACACCAAATCCAATATATTTTAAAACGTTATTTTAACATGTAATGTGTGTGAACATTAATG
Source organism: Nasua narica (assembly GCA_028533885.1). Taxonomy (NCBI): domain Eukaryota; kingdom Metazoa; phylum Chordata; class Mammalia; order Carnivora; family Procyonidae; genus Nasua; species Nasua narica. Next base: position 94,147,180 of record CM052802.1, on the reverse strand, counting down.
AGATGTTTTGCATTCTCTTAAATCTTGACAACTTACACGTACTTCGCACACACACCTCTGTTTGGACTGTGGCTGCCACATACATACAGGTCAGGGCAGCACTGGATCTTTCATCTTATTTGTTCTTTACCGTGGTCATGACAAGGTGCCTTTTTGCTTCTGTGGGGCTTTGTGTCCTTTCTCTCTTCCTCTGTGAGCTAGATGTTGCTCTGAAGCATGTAACTAACTCGATGGAAAGTGAGGGTCTTCGACCATTAGAGAAGGGCACGTAACCCGGGCTTTGTGGTCTGGGCAGCCTTCCTGGAGGTGCTGGTTTGGACTGTGAGTTTGAAAGGATGACTTAAGGAAAGCGCCCCCAGGAGAGGGAGGGGGCGGAAGCGGTTCGCAGGGTGTTTCCCACCATTAGGTGTAACTTGTACTTCATGGGGTACGTTTGCAGACATGGCTTTTCCTGCAGAATTGGGCCGGAGACTTGTCTTCCCTTGGTCTGTAACGGGTGATAACATGTGATGACTCTGAATTGGTGTTTCTCCTTCCAGCTGGGGCCGACAAAAAAGCTGAGGCCGGGGCTGGGTCAGCAACCGAGTTCCAGTTCGTGAGTATCCCTGTTGGCTCTCCATAGACAGTCATTGTTCTGGCCTTGGCCCTGGGGGTCTGCATGTTCTAGGGAAACGATACAGTGTGGTGGGTCCCATCCCTTGGTGCAGTGGTTCCCCCCTCCTAAAAAAAACCCATGAATTCCAAGAGTTTTTACATTATGATACAGTATGTAAACTTTTGTAAATAATACAAGTTATTGAACTGAGTCCCGCAAATTAACACTACTTGTGGCATAGTGGTGGTTTCTTCATTAATGAGCACCATAATTATGACTCTTAATTTCTTGAACTAAGACTTAGGGTTAAGAACTACAAACTGGAGATTGAGCGAGCTCTAGAACCAGGATGGCTGGAGGCAGGTCCTTCCTCTTCTTCAGATGGTGTGATATTGGGCACATTCCCTCCGTGCCTCCGTTTCCTCATCCTTAAAATACACGTCACAGTTGTAGCTGTCTCTCGGGTACTTGTGAGAATAATCTAGGTAAAGCGCCCGGCATGGGGGCAGGCATCGCCCTCTCGGAGCAACAGCTGCCCTGGCACGGCACAGGTGTTCTCTGTGGCCTCGTTTATGGCAGCCACAAGGTCTTGTCCTGTGCTGGGGTGACTGTGTGTGTGTAAACACAGCCTTGAGGGGTATCCATATTCCCATTTTACAGATGTGGAAACCGGCCTGGGAGGTGAACATGGCTTTGTAGTAAGAGACAGGGCTGGAATCTATGGCCTGAGCTCTTGAGCCTTATGTTCGGGGCCACGTCCTGTGATAACGAGGCCTGCCCAGCCTGCTGCTAACGCTGATGCTGTCCGTTTTCTCTTGCAGAGAGGCGGATTTGGTCGTGGACGTGGTCAGCCACCTCAGTAAAGTTGGAGATTGTTTTGTGTTGAATAAATTTGTAGCCAGAAAAAAACTAATCTCGTGTGTCCTATTTGGTTTGTGTTACGTGGCCTGAACAGGAATGCTAGAAGGATCCGAATGTAAATGGGGCAAGACTGGATTGCGGTAAGGAGTTGTCCCCGTGCAGGGTGGCGTCACGTGGCTGTTAGGGCTGCGGTCCTTGGGCTTACACACGGGCCCTACGTTCCAGCCATGCTGCCCTGTCGGGTCCCATCCAGTGTGGTTACCGTCCTGGGGTAATCGGAGAGCAGGGCAGCTTCGCTAGGCGGGCCATGCTGGTGCAGCTCTGCAACGAGGGCAGCTTGTGGCTCTGTTAACCCCAGAATGTAGTCTCAACCTTCAAGGCTTAAGGTTTATATGAATGGAAAGAAGAAACAGAATCAAGATTGCACAAACACCTGGAAGGGACTGCCAGCCGTAGGAAGAATCCATGGAAAATGTTTGTTTTTACATAATCACAACAGCTGGTTGGAACTCTTGCCATCCCAGGGCTCCTTTAAAGATTTTATTTATTCATTTGAGAGCGCACAAGCAGAGGGAGAGGGAGAAGCAGACTCCCTGCTGAGCTGGGAGCCTGAGGTGGGGCTCTGTCCTAGGACCTGAAGACCATGACCTGAGCCAAAGGCAGATGCTAACCATCTGAACCACCCTGGCATCCCAGCCCAGGGCTCCTTTTAAAAGGAGGAAACCCTTGTCCAGTTTTCCTGGAGCTTTTTTAGGTGGCAGGCCTCCCTACATGTGATGGGAATAAATGAATAAGAGCCGTGACATTCCACAGTGGGGCCAAGTGCCATCTTGGTAAAGTTACCAGGGGACTTTGTTGGGGGCTGTGAAGGTGCAGCCAGTGAGAAGTTCAGGGGCATAATCCTGCAGGCAGGTTTGCTGGGTCCGATACTGGCTTTGGCTTACAGATCAAACCATGACTTGTGACGGTCGTGGGAAATACACAGGACGGGGTCAAAGCCTTTAAGGCAGTGGCTTGGGGCCGACTAACAAGAACATGTCCGCCAAGGTTAAGTTTTTTCAGTCAGTGAGACCGGTGACTGATGGTGGATCTTGAGGGGGTGGGGGGACTTGGGAGCCCTATTTATTCGATATCACAGGGCAAGCATGGTGCAGAGATGGACGGTTAGCCAAGTGAGCTTCACAGCGTTCATGAACAGGTGGTTTTTTGTGCTGCTAGCCACCTAACTGTCTCGGTCGGCAGTTGTAATTTGGACCACAAGGTGGCAGCCGACAGCAACTCCAAGGGAGCACCTAACTCTTAGTTTTGAGAGATGAGCTTTGTATTCTGAGCCACCAGTAAGTGGAAGCTTGCTTTGGCAGAAAGAGGTGGTGTTTGGGGAAGCTGTTTCAGTGCCGCCTTGGCTGCCTTGCCAAAGATTGCTTTTTATCCAATTTTTCTGCTGGCTCAAGTGATGTCAAGTGGTTTGCCCGTGTTCACACGCCTTGTGATTGTTTAACCTGGATTCCACTGTGAAATGTTAGTAGCTCCCGGCCTTTCTGTTTCCCACCAAAGCCAGCGAGCAAGCAGATGGGTTTCCTCTATAGCCTTGCTGATTTTCTGGCCCTTAAATGTCACTTTCTCAACTAGGGCTCCTTGCCAACCCCTTCCCTTATGACTTAAATTAGTTCCAGGATGTATTCTCCAAGATCACCCAAGGACTCTGGGAAAACCCAAGGAATATACAAGGTAGAGTCATAGCCCATAGACAAAAGCCAATGGAGGCGGCTCTTCTGCTGCCAGCCAGCCCCCTCCCCCTACCTTGGTAGATTGAATACCACTGCCAATCAATAATTATCAATTAGCTGTTCAGGGATCAGTGCTAAATAAGTGCTCTGGGAAACAAAAGCCTTAAGATTTGCCTTAAAGACTTCACAGTCTTCTTAGGAAAACAAAACCAAAGCTAAGCATTAAAAGTCTATATGCCAGGGGTACCTGGCTGGCTCAGCCTGTAGAGCACGTGACTCTTGATCTTGAGGTTGTGAGTTCAAGCCCCATGGTGGGCATAGAGCTTAATTTAAGTCTGTATGCCAGAGTGAATTCTAAGTGCAGGACAGAAGCGATGAATGAATGACCACTGAAGTGACCCAGAGTGGGGTTTGGAGCAGGGGAAGGGTAGGCCAGTCAGGCACCTTGAAGATGTTTTCCACCCTTTATTGGAAAATCAATGTCAGATGGTGTCAGGAAACTTGTGTCAAAAAATAAGGGTTTTTTTGGGTAAAAACGGATGTTGACACCCAGGAACATGACCTGGATGGCTGGTTACAAGGGGCAGGGAGAGGACGAGGAGCACAGCTCCTTCGGTGGGTGAAAGCTTTGGGGCAATCTTGCCCATCTTCCGGGGTCAGTTTGCATCATGGCTAAACACCTGCCCGCCAGCCCAGAAGCTTCCCAGCTAAGCCCTACTACCACTACCACCAGCAGCAAAGGTCACAAAGGATTTGTAAAGGATATGGGGAGCTGACAGCAGGAGATAAATTTCCCTAATTTAACACAGACTTCCAGATACACAAACCCCCTTTCCCTGAAACAGTCCCCCTATGGGTAGTGCAGATAGCAGCTTTAAGTCTGTGATTTGCTAAAAATCCTAACTGTAGATCTTTAAGAAGCAGCTACCATACGCCTATGTAAGGTACTGGGAGACAAAGACGTTTTTGAGAAGGATGCGTACTCTAGAACACATGAGGGCCCTCTGGGACCCACCTTACTCAGATGCCTGGCCCGGGCCTCCCGCACGGCAGCACAAGCCCTGGTGGCTAGGATTCCCCATCCCTGCCTTGTTTCCAGAAGCCAGGCCTGCTGGGAACTGAAAGGCCCACTTATGCTCAAACTGTTCTCTGAAGTTTGGAAAGACAGCCAGCAGCAGCCCCACAACGTTACCTGGGGTCATGGGCTTCTGCTGCTTTTACACTGAACTCTTAGAATTGTGATCCTTTTACTTCTTAGACCTCAGAGAAAGATGGGAGAAAGGAGTCTTGGGGTTTTTTGTTTTTTGTTTTTTTAAAGATTTTATTTATTTGACACAGAGAGAGAGATCACAAGTCGGCAGAGAGGCAGGCAGAGAGAGAGGGAAGCAGGCTCCCCACTGAGCAGAGAGCCCAATGCAGGGCTCAATCCCAGGACCCTGAGATCATGACCTGAGCCAAAGGCAGAGGCTTTAACCCACTGAGCTACCCAGGTTCCCCAGGAGTCTTGTGGATAGCACTAATGAGGACAATTGTTTCAAAGCCCGAGGGTAAGAAAGATCCTGGATTGGTCACTGCCCTGGGGGCAAGATTTGACTATTTCCAATGAGTGCAAAGGACTCCTGGCTCTCACGAAGTATCAATGACTGGGAGGAAAGCGGCCCATTTTTGGTTAGGCTGTCAGGAGAAGGACGTGGTCTTAGGATGCTAGGGAAGGAATCTGGTGATCTACCAGCAAGCAAATGACCGGACCGGGGTGGCAGCAAATGTGTAAGAGATCCTCCTGTCTCAACCTTCCTTCCTTGCCGGCGCCTCAGTCAGCCGGTAACTTTCCCAGAACTGCTGTAATCCCTTCCTAAGAGGTTCCCTACCCCCAGCTTTGCTCTGTCAGGATTATTTTTTAGAAATACAAATGTAAATAAGCTTAAAATCTTTCAAAAGCTCTGTGTTGCCTTCTAGAACCTTCTAGAATCTAAACAAATGTTGAACTCCTTACATGGCCTGACAGGCCCATCAAAACTTTGCATCGGCCTACCAAACAAAACAAGGCTCCAAATTCCAGGACCCAGCTAACCCAGCTCGCTGTCCTTCTCAGCTTCTTGGCATGGGGTGGTCCTTTTACAGGAAAACCCTCCCACCCCAACACTCAGGGCTCCTATTCATTCTTCGTTCTACAGACTCAACATCACCTCTAAGAAGCCTTTCCTGACAGAAATCAGTCCTTCAATATCAAGTAAGGTGTCTCAGTGCCCGCAGCATCTTGTAGCTTAAGCAGACTGTTGGAACTGCTCGAACATCTGCTTCTCTCCTCTGTGACACAGCCTTGCTCTCGGGACCTAGCTTAGTGCCTCGGAAGCAATAGCTCCTTTGTATTTCTGTGTGAATCATGTCCTAAAAGAGTTGTCTCTGAGATGTGCTGTCCCCTTACGTGAAAAGACCACTTGTAAAGTTAAAAAAAATCTCTGCAAGCCTCAACCCGGAATATGAAAGTAACTGAAACACATCCTTACTACCGAGTTTCTCCAGAATTAGGGAAGACAGACCTAGAAATATACACTAAGCGGTAAGTGGCCTAGCGGTTACCGCTTATAGTATTGGTGGCTTTCAGGGAGAGGGAGCAAACGCTCTCCAGGGGAAGGCGAGTGGGTCTTCTGGGACCAGTGGGTCACCGTGACCATCTGAAGTAAACCTTACAGTTTGGACTAACAGCAGGAAGCAATAATGGTGGCTAGCCCAGGTGGTGCCCCGTGGAGTACTGGGGAAGGCTGGGGCTTCCTTGGCCAAGGCTAGGAAGTGTCTTACTTTCTTTTGTTTTTCAGCTTTACTGAGGTATATAATGAACATATAATAAAGTGCATCTGTTTAGACATCCAGTCTGATCGATTTTTACAGATGGATATGCTCACGAAGTCAAGATAATATATCCGTCACCCCAGAAGTCTCCTTCTGTTAGTTTGTAAGCCCTCGCTCTTCCCCACCGTCATCATCCGGTGAACAGCGATCTGCTTTCTGTCATACCGATAAGTTTCCGTTTTTCTAGAGTTTTATAGAAATGGCATTGTAAGGAATGCATTCTTTTATAGTCTCGGCTCTCAGCATCATTGTTCTGAGACTCCTCGGTGTTGGGGCCTGCCTCAGTAGTTCTTCCTTATTGCCATGTGTGTAGTCCACTGTGCGGATATGCCACACATTTTTAAAACACGCTGGACCTTGGCGCCGTTTTCAGTTTTTGGCTATCGTGACTGACGCTGCTGTGAACACCCACATGCGAGTTTCTGTATGGACATATATTTTCAGTCCTCCAGGGTACCTACTTAGGAATGGAGTCTCTGGGTCCTACGGTAACTGTAACTAACATTTTGAGGACCTGCCCAACTGTTTACCAGGGTGGCTGCCCCGTCTCACATTTCCCATCAGCAGTGGATGAGTTCCAGTTGCTTCTCCTCTTCACTGGTACTTGGCCTGTTCAATCTTTTTTTTTTTAAGAATTTATTGATTGATTGATTGATTTATCAATCAGAGAGAGAGAGATCACAAGTAGGCAAGCGGCAGGCAGAGAGAGAAGGGGAAGCAGGCTCCCCGTTGAGCAGAGAGCCCGATGCAGGGCTCCATCCCAGGACCCTGAGATCACGACTTGAGCTGAAGGCAGAGGCTTTAACCCACTGAGCCACCCAGGCGCCCCTGGCCTGTTCAATCCTTTTATCAGAGCCATTCTAAGAGGTGGGAAGAGCTTGGATTTTTATCCCCCAGGTGATAGAGAGCCGATTAACAATATAAAGGTGAGGATTGGTGTGCCCAGGGGTGCTGGCTGCTTGGCAAATACTTGAGCCCCCACTGCAGGAAATAGGAGGTCGAATCTGGGTCTGTGCAGTGACCACACTGGGGCACTGAGTGGTCATGGGTAAACCACTCTGTCAATAGTGACCACAATGCACATTCAGCCCGCTAACGGGAAAGGGAGGGGGCGAATCCATCATTTGATTGCTCAGTTTTAGAAAGAGAAGCTCGGACAGAATGAGGGCATTAAGGGGGAGAAATGAAAGGAATTGTTTAAAAAAGTTACAGCCCATAGAAAGCCTGGAGCCTATTTCTTTTTCCAAGTGCTTTATTGGAAGCCCGTGATAAATGCATGGCACAAATCCAAAAGAACAGCCACTTGAAGAATAAGCCCTGCATGGTTTACTGACATATCAAAGAGGCCATTGTGAGGAAAAGGGCATCTTTAAAAATAAATAAATATTAAGCAGGAGAGGACACCCAAGCCCAGGGAATAAGGAGACCTTAAAACAGAGAAAAAAAAAATTGTGGCAGCCAAGAATCAAATGGCATCAAAATTTTTTGAGGAGGACCAGCAAAAACTGTCCAAGTAAAGAGCTTATTTAAGGGGGGGGCGTATGGGGAGGGGCGGGGGTGGGTGCAGGAAGTCAGTTTGAGACTCCAGGGGCATCGGTTCGTTCATGTGCAAGAAGTGTCCCTGGGGGGATGAACGGTCAACCGACTCTGACATCTTTGCCTCCATCACACAATTTCCCTTTCCCTCAAAATGAACAACTACAACTTTCCATCACGGAAAATTTTGAAGGTAAATACAATAAACGGAAGAGCAGAATGCAGAACGAATGACCATATACCAACTGCGGAGCCCGCTCCCCCCCGCCCCCCCCGCCCCGCCCCCACCCCGCCCCTGCACCAGCTGCTGTCTCTCTCCTTGTCATCGTCGTCATCGTTGTTTTTCTTCTACGATTTTATCTATTTATTTGAGGAAGAGAGAGAATCCAAAGCAGACTCCCGCGCTGAGCACGGAGCCAGATACCGGACTTGATCTCACAATGGTGAGATCAGGATCAGAGCCAAAACCAAGAGTCTGACACTTAACTGACTGAGCCACCCAGACGCCCCTGCCTCTCTTGTTATATCCATCCCAATGCCCAGACCCTGCTCACCCCTAACTTAGTTATTTTTTTAAAGTCAGGCTTGGTTTGAGCTCAAGCCTCACATCGGGCCCCACGCTCAGCGGGGAGTCTGCATGAGATTGTCTCCCTCTGAGCCCCCCAAATAAATAAAATCTTTTTAAAAAAATTAAAAAGTCAGATTTATTGAGGCATAATTTATATGCAATACAAATCATCCTTTCTATGGGTACAGTGCTGAATTTTGATACACAGATATAGTTGCGTATCCTGTATAATCACATTATCCTGTATTACGTGGGTGGCTGTGGCACATTTGCAAGGATCCTCATAAGGAAGGAAGGAGACAGGGGAGTTAAAGACAGAGATGTGATGGCAGAAGCAGAGGGAGGAGAGAGAGAAGTGACCCGGGAGTGCTGGCCATGTGGAAAATACTTGAACACCTGCACGAAATAGTAGAGTGAATTTAGGTCTACACAGCGACCACACTGCCACAGGGAATGAATGGAACCTTGCCATCACCTCAGAAAGATCCCCCCCCTTTTTTTAAAGATTTTATTTATTTGAGAGAGAGAGGGAGTGAGCATGAGAGGGGAGGTCAGAGGGAGAAGCAGACTCCCGGTGGAGCCAGGAGCCCGCGATGCAGGACTTGATCTAGGGACTCTGGGATTATGACCTGAGCTGAAGGCAGTCACTTAACCAACTGAGCCACCCAGGCGCCTGATTTTTTTTTTTTTTTTTTTTAAGTAAACTCTATGCCCATTGTGGGGCTTGAATTCATGATCCAGAGATCAAGGGTCACCTGCTCTACCGACAGCCAGGCACCCCAGTCATCTTGATTGTTTTTTATGCAGGCATTTTGAGTAAAATTGAAATACACAAATCTTAACTCCAACCTTTTTCTTTTTTAAGATTTACTTATTTTGGGGGGTGCCTGGGTGGTTCAGTTGGTTAAATGTCTGCCTTTCGCTCAGGGTCCTGGGATCAGGATTCCAGGGTCCTGGGATCGAGTCCCACTTCGGGCTCTCTGGTCGGTGGGGAGTCTGCTTCTTTCTCTCCCACTGCCCCTTTCCCCTGCTTGTTCTGTCTCTCTCTCTCTCTCTCTGTCTCAAATGAACAAATGAAATCTTTAAAAAATAAAATAAAAGATTTATTTATTTACCTTTAGAGAGAGACAGAGACGCGATTGGAGAGAAGGGCAGAGGGAGAGGGAGAGAGAATCCACAAACATATTCCCCACCGAGCATGAACCTGACGGGCTGGAACCCAGGGCCCCGACCGAGATCATGACCTGAGCTTAAATCAAGAGTCTGTTGCCCAAACGACTGAACCACCAAGGCACCCTAACTTTACCCATTTTTTGAGTTTGTCTTTTTTTCTTATTAAATAGTGGGAGTTCTTCACATATACTAGATACAAGTCTTTTGTCAGTAATATTTTTATTAATATTACTATTATCGATAATAAAATTTTGTGAATATTTTCTCACAGTCTGTGGTTTGGCTATCCATTTTTTCTCTTTTTTTTTTTTAAGTAAACTCTACGCCCAACATGGGGCTTGAACTCATGACCCTGAGATCAAGAGTTGCTTGCTCTACCTACTAAGCCAGCCAGGCGCCCCACGGCTATTAATTTTCTGATGAGCAGAATTTTAAAATTTTGATGAAGTCTAATTTATCATATTTTTCTTTTATTGTTACTGCTTTCTGGGTCCTACTCAGAAATCTTTGCTTAACCTCAGCCCCTAGAATTATTCCCTAGGATTTCTTCTTAATATTTTATGGTTTCAACATTTACATTTAGCTTTATGATCCATCTTGAGTCATTGTTGTACATACTGTCAGGTAGGTGTCAAGGTTCTTTATTTTCACGCAAATATCCAGCTGTTTCACTATTAGTTGAAATATTTTCCTTTTCGTTGAAATCAGTTGATGGTTTAAGTGTGAGTCAATTTCTGGACTCCATTCTGTAAAATTTCATATCTATCCTGATTAAAATCACAATCTCGATACTATGGCTTTAGGGTGTCAGATAAGTCCCCCGGCATTTTTCTTTTTCAAGATTGTATTGGCATTTCACATTATATGTAAATTTTAGGATCAGGGGACACCTGGGTGGCTCAGTGTGGCTCAGTTGGTTGAACATCTGCTTTTAGCTCAGGTTGTGATCCCGGGGTCCTGGGATAGAGCCCCACATCAGGCTCCCTGCCTGCTTCTCCCTTTGCTTGCTGCTCCCCCCTGCTTGTGTGTGTGCGCTCTTTTTCTCTCCCTGACAAATACATAAAATCTTTTTTTTTTTTTAAACTCCAGTCCTCTCAAAATCGTGGCATGCTATTTTATTTTATTTTATTTTATTTTATTTTATTTTATTTTATTTTATTTTATTTGACAGAGAGGAGAGAGATCACAAGTAGGCAGAGATGCAGGCAGAGAGAGAGGGGGAAGCAGGCTCCCTGCTGAGCAGAGAGCCTGATGCGGGGCTTGATCCCAGGACCCTGAGATCATGACCTGAGCCGAAGGCAGAGGCTTTAACCCACTGAGCCACCCAGGCACCCCTAAATACATAAAATCTTAAAAAAAAAAAAAACAACTTAGGGGCACCTAGGTGGCTCAGTCAGTTAAGCATCTTCCTTCGGCTCAGATCATGATCCCAGGGTCCTGGGATCGAGTCCCACATCGGGCTCCCTGCTCAGCAGGAAGCCTCCCTCTCCCACTCCCCCTGCTTGTGTTCCCTCTCTTGCTGTGTTTCTCTCTGTCAAATAAATAAATAAAATCTTTTAAAAAAATTTTTAGAATTGGTTTTAAACCAATAAAAAAATTTTTTTAGAATCAATTTCGAACAACAACAACAAAATTGCTCTCCATGATTTTGATTGGGATTGCTTTGACTGTATTGGTCAATTTGGGGAGAAGTGACTTCTTAACATTCTTGAGTCTCTCAATCCATTCATATGACATATGTCTCCATTTAGTTAGATCTTCAATCTCTCTCAATCTCACTCAAAAATTTTGTAATTTTTTTAAAAGATTTTATTTATTTGTTTGTTTGTTTGTTTGTTTGAAAGAGAGAGAGCACTCATGAACATGAGCAGGGGGAGAATTGGAAGGGGGGAGAATCTTAGGCAGACTCCCCGCTGAGCACAGAGCCAGATGGGGGGCTTGATCTCACGACCCTGAGATCATGACTTGAGCCAAAAACAAGAGTCAGGTGTTTAACTGACTGACCCACCCAGGTGGTCCCCAAATTTTGTAATTTTTAGGGCAAAGTCTTTTGTTAAATTTATTTCTGAGTATTTTTGTGATATTTTAAATGGAATTATTTTATTTTCCAATTGTTTTTTGCTGGGATATGAAAAGTGACTTTTAGATTTTAATTAAGATATAATAAACATACAATAAAATGCAGAGATCTTAGATATTCAGTACAATGAGTTTCAATTGCTTACACCTGTAAAACTACTGCATAAAGTATTTCATCCCCCTAGAATGTTTTCTTCTGTCTTTTTCCAGCCAATTCCTTTTCCAACCCCCTACAACCACTATCAGATTTCTTTTACTACTAATTAGTTTGGTCTGTATTTAGATTTTACATAAATGGAATTATGTAGTATATGTTTTTTACACAGCTGGCTTTTTTACTTAATATAATATTTTGGGGATTTATCTGTATTGTTGCATGTATTCTAATTATTTTTTTGTTTGTTTATTTAAACATATAGTTGACATACAATATGATATTAGTTTCAGGGGTACAACTTACTGATTTGATTTTTATATACATTGTGAAATGATCACCATAATAAGTCTAGTTACCATCTGTCACCATACAAAATTATTACAATATTATTGACTATATTCCCTATGCTGTACCTTACAGCCCCATGACTCATTTTTATTTTTATTTTATTTTTTATTAACATATAATGTATTATTTGCCCCAGGGTACATGTCCGTGAATGCCCCATGACTCATTTAAAACTGGAAGTCTATACCTCTTAATCCCCTTCACCTATTTCTGCCCATTTCCCCCTCTCTCCTCCTCTGGGATCCCTATAATGCCATTGTTGATACACTTGATGTTTATTGTACTGGAGATCCCTTCCAATACCCTCATGTTTTAAAATTCTTTTTTCTTTTTGATCTTCAACTTGGGTGATTTCTACTACCCTTTCTTCCAGATCCCTGATTGATTCTTCTGCATCCTCTAATCTTCTTTTGATTCTTCCCCCCCACCCCGGCCCTGCTGGTGTATTTTTCATTTTAGTTATTGTATTCTTCAGCTCTCATTGTTTATTTTATGTATTTTCTCTTTGTTGAAGTTGAAGTTCTCACTGTGTTCATCCACACTTCTTTTGGGTTTGGTGAGCATTTATGACCATTACTTTGAACTCTATCAGGTGGATTGCTTATCTTCATTTCATTTAGTTCTTTTTCTAAGATTTTGTCTTTTTCTTTTGTTTGGAACATATTCCTCTGTCTCTTCATTTTGCTTGACTCTCTGTGTTTGTTTCCATGTGTGAGGTAAATCAGCTATGTCTCTTGGTCTTGAAGAGGTGGCCTTATGTTGAAGGTATCCTGTGGGGCCCAGAAGTGTGGTCCCTCCTGGTCACCAGAACCAGGTGCCCCAAGGGTATCCCTTGTTGTGGCTGGGCTGCAACTGGTTCATGAGGTTGGCCCCCAATTGGCTAGTTGTGATGCCTGGATGTAGTCATGGAGTGTGTTGGTGGGCAGGGCTGGCGCCCTATCTCCCCATGGGAGTCAGTCCAGGCTGAAGCTGCCCACTGGCTGCAGCAGGATGGAAGCCACTTTGGAGGGGCATCTGCTGGGGTGGATGGGTTGGGTAGGGCAAGTGCACAGCAGCATACCTGGCAGGGTGAGTGATGCCAGCGAGTAGATGGAGAATGTCAGAAATTGTGACCACCTGTGCCAAGCCAGCTAGATAGAAAGAGGGTGAGAAGGGCACCTGGGTGGCTCAGTTGGTTGAGCTGCTGCCTTTGGCTCGGGTCATGATCTCAGAGTCCTGGGATTGAGCCCCGCATCGGGCTCTCTGCTTGGCAGGGAGCCTGCTTCCTCCTTTCTCTCTGCCTGCCTCTCTGCCTACTTGTGATCTCTCTCTCTGTATCAAATAAATAAATAAAATCTTTAAAAAAAAAAAAAAAGAAAGAAAGAGGGTGAGAAAAATGGTGCCTGCCTGAGCTTCCATTCCCAGAGAAAGTTCCCACAGATCCTTACCCCTCTGGCACATGCCCTAAAATCAGTCAATAAATTTCCTTCTCATATAGCCTAGATGCTTATAAAACGGCTGGCTCTGTACTGGGCTCAGAGCAAGTAAGTTTGTGCATATGCCCTTTAAGAGTAGAGTCTTGAGGGCATCTGAGTGGCTCAGTGGGTTAAGCATCTGCCTTCAGCTCAGATCATGATCTCAGGGTCCTGGGATTGAGCCCCGCATCGGGCTCTCTAATCAGTGGGGAACTTGCTGCCTGCCTCTGCTCAGAGGGAGCTTGTAGGCCTCTCTGCCTACTTGTGATCTCTTTCTCTCTGTCATCTAGATAAATAAAATCTTTAAGAGTAGAGTCTTGGTTTCCTATGGCCCTCTGCTCTCCCAGGGTCAAGCCCTGCTGATTTCCTGAGCCACGTATTCGGTGGGCTCATCTTTTAGTGCAGGTCTCCAGGGCAGGGGTGCCTGATGTGGCTTTGAACTCCTCCCTCTTCAGAGAGGACCTCTGCATTTGTGTTATCCCTCATGCTTGTGGGTCCCTGCACTGAGCCTGTGGGTCCTGACCAGACCACATCCCTGCCCCTCCTACCTTCCGATGTGGCTTTTTCTTTTTATCTTTAGCTGCGGAAGAGCTATTGTGCTCGTCTTCAGGGCATTCTCAGAAAGAGTTGCTCTACATGTCCCTGGGACCTTTGTCCTGTCTGTTGGAGGAGGTGAGCTCAGTACTCCACCATCCTGTTCCTCCTCCTCCCTAGTTCATTTTCTTTTATTGCTGAGTAGTATTCCATTGAATCAGTTTACCTCTATTTATCCATTCTCTCACTGATGCACATTTGGCTTACTTCCAGTTTGAGGTGATGATGAATAGGTCTGCTACAAACATTCCTGCTCAAGTTTTTTGATGAACATTTGTCTTTATTCTCTTGGGTAAATAATTAGGACTAGGCATGGTTTTAACTTGCTAAGAATGTTCTAAATAGTTCTTCACTGTGGTTCTTTCATTGTGCAACCACGATGTAACAATTGCCTGACAGTCTCACTCACTCCATATCCTAGCTAGACAATATTTGCTGTTGTGACTTTTTTTTCATTTTACTCATTCTAGTGTGAACTTGTACTTCATTGTAGTTTTAGTTTACAGTTACCTGATAAATGATCGTCAGCACTTTTTTAATGTGCTTGTTAGACACTTTTAAAAAAGATTTTACTTATTTATATATTTGGGGTGGAGCAGAAGGAGAGGGAGAAGCAGGCTCCCTGCTCACAGGGATCACAGGGATCCTGCTCACAGGACTCGATCTCAGGACCCCGGGATCATGACCTCAGCCAAAGGCAGATGCTTAACTGACTGAGACTCCCAGGCACCCCTGTTGGACATTTTTTTTTTTAAGATTTTATTTATTTATCTAATGAAAGAGAAAGAGGGAGCAGGAGAAGGGGTAGAGGAAGAGAGAATCTCAAGGCAACCCCACACTGAGCACAGAGCCCAGTATAGGGCTGGGATCTCATGACCCTGAGATCATGACTTGAGCCAAAACCAAGAGTCCGATGCTTAACCAACTGAGCCACCTAGGCGCCCATAGCTGGACATTTTTATGTCTTCTTTTGTGAAGCATCAGTTTCATTATATTTTCCATTTTTAAAAATTGGGGTGTTTGGGGGCACCTGGGTGGCTCAGTTGGTTGGGCGACTGCCTTTGTCTCAGGTCATGACCCCGGAGTCCCGAGATCGAGTCCCATATTGGGCTCCCAGCTCTGCGGGAGGTCTGCTTCTCTCTCTGCCCTTCTATTCTCTCTCTCTCTCAAATAAATAAAATAAAATAAAAATTAAAAAAAAATTGGGGTGTTTGTTGTTGTATTATTGATTTGTGTAAATTTTAAAGTATATTTTTTGGATACCAATCATTTATTACCTATGTATGTACTACAGATGTGTTTTCTGGGTTTGTCTATTCATTTTCTTTTCTTTCTTTCTTTTTTTTAAGAGATTTTATTTACTTATTTTTAAAAAAGATTTTATTTATTTATCTGACAGAGAGAGAGATCACATGTAGGCAGAGAGAAAGGGGGAAGCAGGCTCCCCGCCGAGGAGAGAGCTCAATCCCAGGACCCTGAGATCATGACCTGAGCTGAAGGCAGAGGCTTTAACCCACTGAGCCACCCAGGCGCCTGGGAAATTGGACATTTTTAGTAGAATTATGTATTTTTTTTTAAGATTTTTTTTTTTTTTTAATGACAGAGAGAGTCACAGTGAGAGAGGGAACACAAGCAGAGGAGTGGGAGAGGGAGAAGCAGGCTTCCTGCTGAGCAGGGAACCCGATGTGGGGCTGGATCCCAGGACTGGAGATCATGACCTGCCCGAAGGCAGACGCTTAACGATGGAGCCACCCAGGTGCCCCAGAATTATGTATTTATTAAGATTAATTATTTAAGGGGCGCCTGGCTCACGCAGTTGGTGGAGCATGTGACTCTTGATCTCAGGATTGTTTTTAAAAAAACAATTGTTTTTTTAAAAAAAAGATTTTATTTCTTTATTTGACAGACAGGAGAGAGATCACAAGTAGGCAGAGAGGCAGGGAGAGAGAGAAACGGGGAAGTAGGCTCCCCGCTGAGCAAAGAGCCCGATGCGGGGCTTAATCCCAGGACCCTGAGATCATGACCCGAGCCAAAGGCAGAGGCCTTAACCCATCGAGCCACCCAGGTGCCCCGGAAGAGTAGCCTATTCTTAAGAATTATCTCCTTCCCCTCTGTTAGGTATGCTGCCTAGGATGTACGGACAATGAATGAATGAACTAGAGACCAGGTAAATTTTATGAGAGGTGTGGCAGGCAGCTTCAACTATGGCTCCCAGTGATCCTTGTCTTCTGGTATAATGTGTAACCTTCTCCCCCACTAAGTCAGGCCGACGTATGTGATCAATGGAAAGCTGTGGAACTAACGAAGTGTGACTTTCAAGGCCAGGTCATAAAAGGCACTGCAGTCCATTCAGTCTTGGCATCTTGTATCATTTGCTCCTGGAGGAATCCATCTGCCATGTTGTGAGGATGCTCAGGTGGCCCCATGGAGAAGGTCACATCAAAAGGCACTGAGCTTCCTTCCAACCGCCAGCCAACTTCCAACCTCCTTCTGCAGGCCCAGCCAACACCTGTTTGCAACCTTATGAGAGACACAAAGCAGAACTGCTCGATCAAGCCATTCCTGGATTCTTAACCCACAGGAATCACAAGAAATAATAAATGATTCATTTACAAAATATTTTATTTATTTATATGACACAGAGAGAGAGGGCACAAGCAGGGGGAGCAGCAGGCAGAGGGAGAGGGAGAAGCAGACTCCCCACCGAGCAGGGAGCCTGATGCAGGGCTTGATCCCAGAACCCCAGGACCACGACCTGAGCCAAAGGCAGATGCTTAACCAACTGAGCCAGCCAGGCACCCCATGATTTATGTTTTAAGCCACTAAGTTTTGAGGAGATTTGTTACGCATGAATAGGTAACTTATACAAAAGCAAAGATCAGAAACAGTAGGTGCTCCTGGGGGACTTGATGGGATGAACAAGGGAGTCCTGGGAGGAGGGAGGAGAGGAAGGCATGCTAAAGGAGCAGGATGGACTAAGGAATCTGTGAAAACCAATTTTCTGCATTTTGTCATTTCACCCAGGATTCCTCCTAAAAAGTTATCACAGATAATCTCTGAAATGTGGGATCAGGAGAATGATACATGAGCTTCATTCAGAGAATTGTAGGTGTGTTGTGTGGGGTGTTCCCACAGACAAGTAAGTAAGCTCGATAATCAAGATTGGGTTCTAGAAGGGCCGTAGTTGTTCTTCCATTAATAAACTTTCATCGAGGTGGGTTCAGGGTCAGGCCCTGGGATAACTGCTGAGTGAAATAAGCAAGGGTAAGTGAGACACAGACCCTGCTTTCCGTAAGTTTGAAATATGAGATTGGTCAAAAAAACCCCAATGACAATACCATGTGACAACGTGATAAAGCACGACAAACTCAGGCAGTAGGAAGGACAGAGGCAATTAGGCAGTAACTTTTGAGTTTCGAAGGATAAATATAATTTGGCTTCTCTCTGTGTGGATGGGGAGGGACAATGGAGTAGGCAACAGTCTTGGAAGAAGAGCCTTTTAGACACCAGGGAGGCATGTTCAAAGACTCAGAAGATTCAAGGTTAGAGGTTCAAGAAACTATAAGTAGGGGCGCCTGGGTGGCTCAGTGGGTTAAGCCTCTGCCTTTGGCTCAGGTCATGACCTCAGGGTCCTGGGATCGAGCCCCAAGTCGGGCTCAGCAGGAAGGGCCTGCTAAGAAGGAAGCAGCCTTCTTCCCCCTCTCTCTCTACCTGCCTCTCTGCCTACCTGTGATCTCTCTCTCTCTGTCAAATAAATAAAATCTTTAAAAAAAAAAGTTTAAAAAAAAAACTGTAAGTAGTTTTGAAATGGCTAGACTAAATTCCTGTGGAGTCTGTTATCTCCTGGTAGAATTTGGTTTTATCTTGAAAGCACTGAGGAGAAAATAGGGTTTAATTCAAAGCCATGACTTATTTAGATCAGCACTGGGAAGGATTCATCCTGCTGCAGGGGAAGGATGGACAGCAGCCCAGGAGGCCATGGTACAGGCAAGGAGGGGAGCCCTAATGAAATAATGGTATGGGGCAAGAAGGGAAGGGGCCAGGGTTGAGGATCTCAGGAAGGCAGAAGCAGTGGAGTTCATATCGATTGGATAGAAGGTAAGAGATACATCAACGACTCCCAGTTTTCTGGTTTAGGCGATTGAAGAGATACCTTATACTTTAACGTGGTCAACAGCTTTAGGTAGCATTTTACATACCAGTTTTTTCTTACAGCACTTTTGGAGAAGTATTTAACTGCAATAACAGATTAGTAAGTATACTTTTTTTTAATGAATTTAAAACTGGTATTTACTATTGTCTTCCAGGAAAGGGTAGGATCCTTCGGTTAATGTTTCCTGAACAAAGAAAAAGTAATTACTAATAATTACAAAGAAAAATGTAATTACTAATAACCCATGAGTGGTCTCGTGGGTTCTTGCAACTAGACAGGCCCATAAAAGCTGGGGAACGAGTTAGAAACCAACAGAAAAACCCATCCACTTATTCTTTCAACATTTATGGGAGTTCTTATTTCAGACAAGGCCCTGTGCTAGGAGGTGGAGCTATGAAGGTAAATGACACGGGGCCTGCCTGTGAGTTTATAATCTAACTTGCTTATTGTCTTTACTCTGCTGTACTGAGACCTGGGATGCCATTTGCAATTCTCCCAACCCTAAGAAAGTGGCAGATAGTGCCGTGTAGCTGTCTAGCTGCCGGAGTGATTGTACTTGGACAACTTTTCTGGGAAGACTTTGGCAACAGGCAGCAAAAGCCATAAATATGATCCTACCCCCCTTCATCTGCCTCTGGGAATCTATCTTGCAGGAGTATCTTGGAATAGAGATAAGGATTTATGCACAGGGACATTCATTACCGTTCGAATGAAACAGAGGACACAACTGAAGCTTCTAACAACGAGGAAAAGGTAAAATAATTGATAGTGCATACCTATGATAGACTATAGGTAATGATTAGAAATGGTATTTAAAAAGAAAAGTAACAGCATAGGGGGAAAGACCAGAAAAAAAAAGAAAGCAGGCTGCAGATCTCTACAGATGTGTTCAAAGATAAATGTTTTATGCCTTCTGTATTTTTCAAATTTTTTACAATGAACATGTTACAGGATTTCTACAGCCAGAACTTGTTTTTTCCTTCCTTCCTTTTAGAAACCTTATGGCAGAAGAGAAAGCTAGGAAGACAACCAAAATGACCAAGATTTGGGGGATTCTATTGCATGAGAATTGACCCAAATTAACTGAAATTCCCCACTTTATGTGGCAAGAGTTAAGTGAAATGTCACTATTAGTTGCAATGTATCAAGTAACTACTAATTGCCAAACGCCGACTAGAGGTAAATAAATGATGTAACTGAGATCCCATCTAAGGTCTGGTTTCAAATCCTGATTTTTTTTTTTTTTGAAAGATTTTATTTATTTATTTGACAGAGAGAGAGATCACAAGTAGGCGGAGAGGCAGGCAGAGAGAGAGGTGAAGCAGGCTCCCCGCCGAGCAGAGAGCCGATGCGGGGCTCGATCCTAGGACCGTGATATCACGACCCGAGCCGAAGGCAGAGGCTGCAACCCACTGAGTCACCCAGGCGCCCCTCAAATCCTGATTTTTGACTGCTAAATACAAGCAAATTAAAGACGGGCAACGAGTAACTCACAGACAAACCACGCACAGCATTTACACCACGTTCAGGAAATGGGCATGGTATTATGTCTGGTCTGGGCTGCTGTGAACATTCACAGGTTATAGTCCATTTTTCCTTGCTCCATAGCGTCCGGCTATATATTTTCGCCTGGACAATCTGTTTGACACCCACACTATATAGTCCTCGTTGATTGCCACAAACGATGATGCCTTATGATCTGCATTATGTATCTTCCTTTTCCGGGCCTCCTGTTTACCCTAACAGGAAGAGCTTGTTTTTGCACCAGTCGAGGGTTGCAGGACAAACATCTGTCAGTGCCCCAGCCAGAAAGACTTCCAGAGCTTCTGGATGTCAATGCTAAGAGCACAACGCCCCTCCCCTCGTTCCCCTCACTCCCGCTGCAGTGCAGTGTCTAATCCTAGCTATCTCCGGTTGCACGCTCCAGAGCGTTCAATCGCATCCCACTTTTCCCTCCAGACTTTCCCCTCACCCCCAACCAGATGAACGGGCAAGGCCAAGGCGGGGCGGCCTGACCTTGGGTCATCTTCGGCTGCGGAATCGCAGCGTGACCTTGGGCAAGTCCCTGCTTCCCTCTCGGCCAAACCGCGTGGCTGGATAGCCGGGTCTCCCCTCTGGCCTCCGCCCAGCCGAGCTGGGCGACCCTGGGCCAGGACCCCTTTCTCCCCGGACTTCCTCGGCGCGCGCCCCACCTTCCCCACCCCTACGCTCCCGGCGTTGCGGCCGCCTCCATTCGCACGGCCCTTTCATTGCCGACGCTCGTTTACGCCGCGCGGACTGGGAGGGTGCGATTCCCGGACGCGGCCTGCGCTGCGAGCGCGCGGCCGTTCCGCAGGCCCGCGCGGCTTTACGCCGCTGACGTAGCGCGCCCAAGATGGCGGCGCGGTCGTCGTCGGGGGTGGCGGCGGCAGAGGGGGCGGCGGCCGTGGCGGCAGCGGCGACGGCAGCCGTGACGGCGGCGGCGGCGCGGGGCCTAGGCCGGGGGGAATGAGGCAGCCGTGGCGGGCCAGCGGCCGAGCCGTGTAGCGGAGAAGCGGCTCCCCCTCCCTGCTTCCCTTGGCCGAGCCGGGGACGCGCGCGCGCGCCGCCGTCCGGAGCGGGCTCCCCACCCTCCACTCCCGCGACCCGCACCGCACCCCCACCCGGGCCCGGAGGATGATGAAGCTCAAGTCGAACCAGACTCGCACCTATGACGGCGACGGCTACAAGAAGCGGGCCGCGTGCCTGTGTTTCCGCAGCGAGAGCGAGGAGGAGGTGAGGCACCGGCTGGGCGGGCCGGGGGTCGCCGGAGTCGGCGGCCGTCTGGGGCCGAGGCGCGGGGGGCGCGGCCGCTGGGGGAGGGTGTGCCGGGGCCCGGGGCCGGGCCGCTCCTCTCGGCCCGAATGAAGTTCCGACGGAATTTCTTGAGCCAAAGAAGAGGAGGAAGGAAAAAGGACGGTGGGCGGAGGGAAAGCGGTTCCGAGCGTGGCCGCGCGGCACGGGTCAGGCCGGGGGAGCTTCAGAGCTGGCCGCCTGTCATAGGGGACAGTGGCGGGGAAGAAAAGGCGGTGGGTGGGGAAGTGTGTGTGGCTTTCGGGCCAGGCCTCCAGCTTCGGATCCAGGAAGGGCAGCTCCGCACTTGTCAGCCCGCACATGTGTGCAGAGGCCGCCCTGCACGAGGCGCAGGCCGGCCCTTTGTGCCAGAGAAATAGTCCACTTCACTGGCAGATTTGGGGGTTGCCGAGGGATTATGTGTGTCTGTGAGCCTAAGGGGGAGGTAGTTAGGCAGATTTAGGGCGTTGTATGAACGCCAAAGCCAACTGTTTATTTTACAGTACGCTGGGTAGCCTTCTGGTGTAGCTGAGAAGAAAGGACATTTGATAAGATAATCTTTATGACCTGAAAATATTTCATTTTAATTGGGAAGGCCAAAAGCAATGTTAGAGATCTTTGCCCTGACAATCCCCTATAGTAAGGCCTTTAGGATTAAATTTGCTAGCAAAAATAGAAATGCTTAGAATCAGTTTCTTTTTGCATGGGGTACTTAAAAAAAAAAAAAAAATCTCAGCCTCCCAAAGCCGTTTCTGTGGTGATAAAGGGAATTTAGAGACGGCAAACGTTTTTTGTAAATCCACAAAGAATAGCTGCTTTGGAAATTCATAAGATGCCTGTGGGAAAGCGTTTCTCTCCTGTGCATGGTGGTAAAATGGCAGTTAAACTGGAAACAATGAAGGACAGTGAAATTCAATATGTTATATTCTGGCATTCAGCAGTGGGCTATCGTGGCAGGGCTGCAAGTACAGTGCATCGTGTTGAAAAGAGGGGAGAGGAACTTGACCCGTTAGTTATGAAAAGAAGCTGTGATGAAAGAGACAGATGGATTGCCAAGAGTTGCTGTCCAGAGATATTTAGGAGGAAGTGGGACTTTAAATTATTGCCTGAAAAAAATTAGCAAAGCAGTAATTGTGCTAGTGAGGGACTGTGTGTGAGTGTGTGAGTGTGTCTGTTTCCTTTCAGCAAAACAGAAGGAAAGGGAATTTGGAAATGTATACTTTGTGTCCTATCATATATTGTAAAAGTCCCCAAAACAGATGTATTGTAATGGGGTACTAAGCGGGGCTATGCTGTGAATTATGTAGTTTTGGAATACATACTTGAGTAAAGTGAAATTGTTGGTGGTGTTTACTGCTCCAGAGGCTTTGTTCTCTTCATTATCATTTCATATTGCGGAAAATCAGATGGGATCACAGTCTGTTTTAACTGGAGGGAAAATTAATTAGCATAATAACATGTCTTACTACAGTACTGTGGTTAAGTCTGTGAGCACCCCAATTATAAGTAGAAGGACGTATAATTTAGTTGTGTGAATGATGCAAGACTTCATTCGTTAAAAAAAAATCATACTAGAAATTGAGAACATGTGAGTATTTCAGATAAATTGGAAACACTTTATAGATCATAAGCAAACTAAGACTTGATTTTCCGTTTTCTGTTAGTTTTATTATGTACTGACATTAACAGTCTTAATGTTAAAACATTTGACTGATTGTGGCGTTTCCTCTGCTGAATTTCTTTTTGAACATTGGTTAATGAGCAGAAGATTCATGCAAATTTTTAATTACAGATTCAGTGGATGTTAACAGCTAAAGCCCAGAAAGAACAAGAAAATTAATGAAATGCACCCATTTTAGTCTTGTTCAGTTCAATTAAACAAGTATGTGTTAAGAGCCTACTATTGGTGTCTCCCTCCATAACGTCGGATTTAAAGGTAGACATCCCTTCCTGCCCGAAAAAGATGAGTACTTTTCGATGGGATCCCTTAATTGGGAGGGATTTTGGACTACAAAATAATCTCTAGGGTGCCGTTCAGCTCTCAGATTACATAATTGTGTTAGAAGGGAAGTAATTTGTTAGTTCCGGGAGAACTTTTATGTTCTCAATAGAAGTGCCAGAAACTGGAAGTATTAGCTGCCACACATTGTGGGAATGTGAAATTCACACTCAATAGGACATTCAACCCAATTTTATTTTTTAATGGGAACCAATGGCTTTAATCAAGATAGAATAGTTTACAGAATATTATTAGCTTGAATACAATAGTAATGTAAGTATAAAGGATCCTGGTTAATAAATTTAACTTACCAGTGTCAGGAAACATACATACAATGTAAAGAGAATGGAAAATATTAGTAGATAACAGAATCACACCTTCTAACATTCTGTTTTTCCAGTCCCAGAAGTTTTTATTTATATGCCAGCAGTGATAGCCAAAACACTTATCCAGGTTAGGATGTACAAACATATTCCATATTCCTCAAGGTTATGGAGCCAGTTTATTGAGATACTGTTACAAAGGAGACAGGTATATAGGGAGCTTAAAGTCTGGAGGGAGACACAGAAGAACAGGCCCAACAGCATGAAGAGAATACATTTCCTTTACTTCAGACCTCAGGCTGGTTTTCCTGTTAGTAAGCAAGAATCAATAGGAAAATTCCCCCACTTCAAAGTTTTAGTAATTGTTGTCGACATTTTGATAAATTAAAACCTTAAAGTTTGGGATGTTCATGATAACTAACATATTTATTACAGTACTTTGAACCTGCTGATACACAGTAGTCAGTCTCTTACCCAACCTCCACTTAAAGCATCTTGGTACACTGAATGCCGTTGTTACTCTGCAGGTCACTGGGTTTCATACATCCCCCAACCACGAGGCCTCCCGACTGACCAATCGTGCACTTACAAAGAATCAGTTGTCTTTATTCCTTTATTTGTTTATGTTCATCATACTTGTTATTGTAATTATGCAGTGTAATTAAAAATGAAGTAAGCCCGTGAAATTTGAGTTCAAAAAGAATGGTTTTGTGAGAAATATTCTAAATACTTTGGAATGACTCAGTAATTTCAAGTCATTAAAAGAAATTACTGCTTAATGATATGGGTAAGCAAACTGCTTAATGATATGGGTAAACAAACTGCAAAAGATGGAGTTTGAGTCTTAAAAGTCTGGAAGGACTCTGCACATAGATCACTTCATGAGTGTTTTCAGGTTTTTGTTTTTCTTTGTAGAAATCTAATTGGAGGGGCACCTGGGTGGCTCATTTGGTTAAGCATTCAACTCTTGGTTTAGGACAGGTCATGATCCGGGTTTTGTGGGATTGAACCCCTCGTATTCAGCAGAGAGTCTGCTGGAGATCCTCTCCTCCTCCCTCTCTCTGTGTGCCTTCCCCTGCTTGCCCATGTGCATGAATGTGCTTTCTCTCTCTAAAATAAATGAATAAATCTAAAAAAAAAACAAACCAAAAACCAAAACCCTGAACTGGAAAAACATAGGTCATGCATGATGGGTGTGGTATATGAAAGACACCTCGCCCTTCAACAATAAACCTATACTTAAGACAAGGTCTTGGACCTATATACAAATATATATATATATATATATATATATATATATATATATATATATAAAGATTTATTTATTTGACAGAGAGACACAGTGAAAGAGGGTACACAAGTACACAAGTAGGGGGAGCGGGAGAGGGAGAAGCAGGCTTCCTGCCGAGCAGAGAGCCCGATGCGGGGCTCGATCCCAGGACCCTGGGATCATGACCTGAGCTGAAGGCAGCCACTTAACAACTGAGCCACCCTGGCGCCCCAATATACATTTATATTTTTAATCTGCTGTATCTTCCAATTGATATTTTATCATAAACAGTGCAGAAGACTGAAACTGGTTTCTTGAGTAAGATTTTACTGTTCTGGATTGGGTAATATGACACTCATCTTTGTCGTCGTTTTCAACTTTGGCTCTCCGAAAGCACTTCCATTTGAGATTTTCCCTCTTTTCCCTCTTCCCTCTTTTTTGGAGCCTCTGTGATGACAGGAAGTGAAGTATGCTGGAGGTAGGCTTGCTTGTACTCTTGAGCCGCCCCAGAGTGGAGTGGGGGAGTGCAGCAGGCATTTTAGATGGCTGAAATATCTAGCAGTGTGAAATACTCTTTTAGAGACGCCAGTGACACAGGCTGTGTACCAAGTGCCTTCACAGTGCTTAGTGCTTAGGAAAGTTAACGCTGTGCCTAAAAGGTCTGTTTTTACTTAAGGTAAAAATTGAGTACGGATAGGATCGGCTCAGATTTCCCTGTGTATTAAAACTGCTTTAAAAAGAAAGGACAAGGGTAGCCTGGGTGGCTCAGTGGGTTAAGCCTTTGCCTTCTGCTCAGGTCATGATCTCTGGGACCTGGGATCGAGCCCCACATCAGGCTCTCTGCTCAGCAGGAAGCAGCCTGCTTCCCCCCCCACGCCGCCTGCCTCTGCCTACTTGTGATCTCGCTCTCTCTGTCAAATAAATAAATAAAATCTTTTAAAAAAGAAAAAAAAGAAAGGACAAAACCGTCCTTAAGGGTCTTAGGTTGGTTTATTGAGCTTTTCCATCTCTTGGCAAGGGACTGGTGTTTCTCATTTTTCTCAGCTCCTTGAGCTCATGAGGTTGGGTGGGGAGATGATTGACATGGAAGATCCTCAGTGGACAGAGACTCTGGTGGCCTGAGTGTTTGTCAGTAAAGATGTCCCAGAGGAGCTGGCGGAAGGACGTCACTGCAGACCACACCTTCCCCTGGGCTCTAGAAAGGGGAGTAAAACCACAGGTGGCAATCCCAGAGGCAATAACCATGACGAAGAGCTTCCAGTAGATCCCAGGCTGGTTGGAGAGTCTTTTTGTAACATATCTTGGTCATTGTCCAGTATTACATTGCCCTAAGGTCATGGTCAATGCATTGATCCGCTCATCGGATTGGACATTTCTGATGGTCATTTCTCTCAGTCTTTCCCGGAGGCTTCTGGGGATGTGTACTTTTCCTTGTGCCGACCTAATAATACTGGTTAGTCAGTTAGACATTTCTCCCATTACCTCTTTTTCTGGCTACATCCTGAGATGTGAATTTTGGTCTGAAATCATACTGCAGTCTCCATTCTTCTTCTCCATTCTTTGCCCTAACCTTTTTTTTTTTTTTGCTCTTGAGTGATTCTCATTTCCCCTCCTGCCCGCGCAGCAGCCTCACTCCTGTGGGTGTCCCGTCTTTCCTGCTTCATTGCCTTTCCTTCTCTCCTTTATCATTCCCAGGGCAGACAGGCTAAAGTATTTCCCATCTTAAAAGAAATGCTCCCTTGCCCAGTGTTCCCTCCAGCTACTATCCCATTTCTCTCTTCCCTTTCACAGAAACATTTTTCTGTACTCGCTGTGTCCACTTTCCCTCTTCCAATTTCTCTTGAATGCATTCCAGTCAGGCACTCTATTCTATGATTCTGCTGGAGCCGGTCTTCAAGATAACAAGTTAACAAATCCAGCGGCCAGGCCTGAATCCTTGTTACCTCATCATTCCTTTCATTCCTTTCTTTACCTTGCCTCTGGGACATCTTTCTAGTTCTTCCTTTCCTTCTGGTTGTTCCTTCTGAGCATTGTGTTCCTCCTCATTTTCCTGAATTCTTTCATTGCAATGCACAAGGACACGATCTTTGAACTACTCCCTCACCTCAACACATGCCATACAGTAGGTGATCTTATCCGGTCCCATCTTTAAATACCATATTTAAGGGCACCTGGGTGGCATAGTTGGTTGAGCGTCTGCCTTTGGCTCAGGTCATGGTCCCAGGACCCTAGGATTGAGCCCCGAGCCCCGCATTGGGCTCCCTGCTCAGCATGCAGTCTGCTTCTCCCTCTCCCTCTCCTCCCCCCTCTGCCTCGTGTGCTCTCCCTCTCCCTCATTCTCTCTCTCAATAAATACATAAAATCTAAAAAAATAAATAAATACCGTATTTATACTGATTACTTTCAACTATCTATTTTTAGCCCTAATTTCTCTCCTGAAATCAAGACTTGAATATCCTGCGATCTACTCTGTTTTTCCATTTGGGTATCTGATAGGCATCTCAAACTTAAAATACCCAAGCGGAATTCTTGATTCTATCCACCAAAACCAAACAGCTACAGAAAACTGCTTCTCCTAAAGTTGTGCCTCTTTCAGTAAAGGAAATCTCCGCGCTGCCAGTTACGCAGGTTAGAAACCTTGGAGCCATCCTCGACTTCTCCCTTTCTCATACCTACATCTGATCTGACAGCAGATCCTCCTAACCTTCTCTCTTCAACCTCTACTGTGTTCCTCTACTATTCCATTATTGCCTCTTGCTTGGACTACTGCTGAATCTTCCTCACTGGTGTTCCTTAACTGCTTCTACCCTCGTTCCTCTAGTCTTGTCTCCCACAGCTGCTGGAGTGATTCTTCCGACACAGATGTCGGATCATGTGACTTCTCTGCTCCTGTGGTATTTGGTCTCAGTGAATCCCACATCTTAATCATGACCTCTGAGGCTCTGAATGTTTGGGTTCCCTTCCATGGCCCTGACCTCATCTCTTACCACTCTCCCTCTTACTCATCCCTCCCTTCCAGCCTCACTGGCCTCTGTGCTGTTTCTCCCCCATATGATCTGCATGCCTTGCTCCCTTAACTTTAGGTCTTGTAAGGCTTAGTTTTCACCTCATCAGACAGGTCTTTAATCATCATGCTATAGAAAGCAACACCACCAGTCCATTGTCACTGTGTCCCCTGGGCTTCTTTCTGGGCAGCACATATCACCACCAAGACATGTTATGTACTCATGTGTTTCTGTTTCCTCTCAGTAGAATGCACCTAGTTTATGAGGATAGAAATTTTTGTCTGTTTTATGCACTCCTGTATCCTTGGTGCTTAGAACAAAGTATGTACTGGATACTATTCGTTGACTGTGTGAATGAATGAATGAACACATTGTCCTTGGTTTTAAGAATTTACAGTCTAGTAGAGGAATTGAAAAATACCCAAAATGCACTGAATGCTAGTGTCTACCAATAACATGTTAATAAAAACATTTCAGGGAAGTCTTCTGGCTCTTACTTCTAATGTCTTAATGACAGGATATCTGATAACGTTGAGTATCAGCCCAATGGGAGTGTATGTGTAATTGGTTGTAAATCTTTTCTGAATCTCAGTGGATCTTCCCATGATAGGGCACTTAGGATTTCTTTCACATGTTAAACTTGTGAGTTTGTACCATCTTGCAGGATTTTTTTTTTAAGTTTTTTTTTTTTTAAAGATTATTTATTTATTTATTAGAGAGAGAGAGACTCAGAATGAGAGGGGAGAAGGTCAGAGGGAGAAGCAGACTTCCCGCAGAGCCGGGAGTCCGATATGGGACTCGATCCCGGGACTCCGGGATCATGACCTGAGCCGAAGGCAGTTGCTTAACCAACTGAGCCACCCAGGCGCCCCATCTTGCAGGATTTGTTTTGGGTAGTTGATACTGTGTACTGATCCTCAACCCTAGTGTTGGAATGCCTGAGGAAAAAGGATTTTCATTTTGCTGATAGCCTGGAACCTTTTATTAGTAAGTAAATAAATATGGCAACAAACTACAATCAAGTAGTAGATACTGTTTTAATGACTTGCTGATAGTGGTTCATAGCCAACAATGTATATCAAATCTGAATTCCAAAGTTTAGTTAGTAGTAACTATTTGCAATTGAAGGTTGATAGGGATGGTCTTACCATTTTCTGTCATTATTGTTTTATTCTTTATCTAGGTCAGAGTGAAAGAGACATGATGTAAAGTTTGTGAGTCTTCAAGTCTTGAAGCATTTGATTAACAGTGGTTAATGTATGAAACAGAACAAAGGAACTGTCTTGGGCAAAGAAGATAATATGTGGATAAAAGAAGAATAAGGAATTGAATTTAGAAATAAAGTCCCCAAACTTTAAAATTTAGTGATAAAACATACACACCCAAAGTCAGCTTGCTGAGTAACATCTTCTCGATACCCAAGAAGACTTCCTTGAATCCAGTTTGAGAATTTCTGTCCTAAAGTGACATGAAAATTCCTCAAGAATGTTCATTCTTTTTCCCAGCCTTCTTGAAACCCTTGCTGCTTAACTTACTAAGCCTTTGAGTAAGGAGAAAGGTTCTTTTTTTTTTTTTTAATTTATTTTTTAAAGATTTTATTTATTTGACACAGAGATAGAGAGATCACAAGTAGGCAGAGAGGCAGGCAGAGAGAGGGGGAAGCAGGCTGCTTTCTGCTGAGCAGAGAGCTCGATGCGGGGCTCAATCCCAGGACTCTGAGATCATGACCTGAGCCGAAGGCAGAGGCTTTAACCCACTGAGCCACCCAGGTGCCCCCCCCCTTTTTTAAAGATTTTATTTATTTTGAGAGAGAGCGTGTGTGTGCACAAGCACAAGCAGGGGGAGGGGCAGAGGGAGAAAGAGAGAATCCCAAGCCGACTCCCCACTGAGCGTGGAGCCCACGACCCTGAGATCATGACCTGAGCCCAGATCAAGATTCAGACACTTAACTGATTGAGCCACCCAGGTGCCCTGAAAAATGTTCATTCTTAAAGTCATTTATTTGTTTACTCATTTGTTGTACAAACTTTTGTCACACGCCTGCTTGTAGGCCAGGCACTGTTCTTGGAATGCAGCGGTGAACAAAAGCAGTATGGAAGCTCTTGCTCCTGTGAAGCTTCTGATAACAGATGCAGGGAGACAGTAAATGAACAAAAATATTAGTGAACTTGATGATTTTAGGCAGTGGTGGTGCTGGGCAGGAAGTGAATGTGTGATGGGACTAGGTGGTGGTAGGGATGTGTTGGCAGATTGGGGTTGGGCAGTCTCTGAACGGCGAGGCAGAGGGAAGAGCGTATATTACAGAGGCCTGGAGTGGGAATGAACTTGGCGAGGGGGAGAAGCAGGAAGCTGGCCAGAGCGGCTGAAGGCCAAGTGGAGGAGAGTGCTGGGAGATGTTGCAGGGGGTGGGAGGCACCGTTTCCTGTGGAGCTTTGTTACTTTCCCAGTTTTCCTGGTTGTCTTTTACTCTGTCCTGCCTCCATCACTTAGAGCAACGCAGCAAAGAAACCAGTAACATCCCACGAAACCACCTTCTTTCCCTTGTATGGGAGGAGTAGACATGATGGTGACAGTTGATTAGAAAAAGTTGTGCTTAAGAAATGTACAAGTGGAGATGAAAGTACTGTTTTGTAATCTTTTTAAGAGATGAGTCTGAAAGGACCCAAAGAAAAGACCCTAAAATTTCTTTACACTTTCTTCGGGTAATTTAGTCAGAAAGGCTACTTTGAATAGGTAATATGTGCACACAGTACAAAATTCAAAAGGTATGAAGAGTCAGATAGTTAGCTTATAAAAGATAATATAGTGTTGCATTGCAAATGAAAGATCGGGGGGTATTTTTGTTTAATAAAATAAAGGTTTGCTAGTTTTTCCTAGAAATATGTTTGAACCCAGGCCACTTGAGCGCCTGTGGTTTTTCAGCACTTACTAGTTCTAAGGCATTGGTTACCTTTGGTGCCAGGGATCCTTTTAGAACGGGGTGACTGCTGGGAATGGAGGGCTGTGCGGACGGGCGTGCGTGTGTGCGTGCCTGTGTGCGGAGGATCAGTGTTGGCAGTGGGCTGTGTGTATCAGGATGTGGAAGCTGCTTGTCTAACTGGCCTTCAAGCCCCTGAAAAGCAGCTTAGCAGTTGTCTGGGTCAGACGGGGCTTGCTGATTTCTAAACTCTCATTGTTTAGACTACTCAGAGTTGACCTTTTAAGCCACAGTACCTTCCTACTACTGGTAAGAAGCTGTTCGCTTTAGCCGTATACTTTTGTCCCCCGCTGTGGAGTGGGGAGTGGGTAGAATTCTGAGTGAAATTGTGGCTTTTCAGCTCTTCCTGAGGGACTGTGAGATAATAGAAGGCATGTATTGGTCTCTGTCCCTGGTTCCTGGCTCAGAGCTCCCAATTCTCTTGTGATGTCCCAAGTGATAAGAACATCTCTTGTTCTAATATTGGTCTTTGTCCTCTATTCCTGAACCAGCTCCTAAAACCCTTGTACTTTTCCGGGTGATAGGAGTGTCTTTTGTTCTAATGAGGCAACTCTGAGTGGGTTCCTGGATGGCTCCTGGATGAAGGCCAGTCATCACAAAGACCAAGCAAGCCATGATTAGAAGCTTGGAATTTTTAGTCCTGCCCCCCATTGCCTTAAGAAGGGAGA
This sequence comes from Nasua narica, assembly GCA_028533885.1. Lineage (NCBI taxonomy): Eukaryota > Metazoa > Chordata > Mammalia > Carnivora > Procyonidae > Nasua > Nasua narica. Next base: position 94,116,032 of record CM052802.1, on the reverse strand, counting down.
ATGGTGGAAAATGGAAACGATCCATCGTGTGTGGGTGATGAAGCCTCCATGAAAATCCCCATAGTACAGGGTTCGGAGAATTTCCAGGTTGGTGAACATATTCACACCAGGAGGGTGTGAATCACACCCATGTCCCACCTCCATGGGGGCTAGAAGCTCCTTGCCCTATGTATCTCTTCATCTGGCTGTTCATCTGTATCCTTTACCACATTCTTTAAGAAACTGGTAAACATAGAATGTTTCTCTAAGTTCTGTGAGCCACCCTGGCAAATTAATTGAACCCACGGAGGGGGCTGTTGGAACCTCTCATCTATAGCCAGTTGGTCAGAAGCATTGGTGATAATGGGGGCTTGTGACTGGCATCGGAGGGGGGATGGCAGACTTGTGGGACTGAGCTCTTAACCTGCAGGATCTGATGCTGTCTCTCGGTAGAGAGATGCCACCCAGAGACGGTGCCAGAATGGAGTGAATTGTAGGACACCCAGCTGGCTGCAGAGACCTGCTTGGTGTAGGGGCACCCCCACAGTCCGTGACCAGAAGTGTCGGAAGTGAAGTGTGCTTTGTGAGTAGTGAGTAGTGACTCTCAGGGGAGAAACACAGTAGGGAAGAACTGGGTTTTTCCCTTTTCAAGAAGGAAGAAAACGGGGATTTTTCCTTCTCACAGACTGTGTCTTAACCTTCTTTTCTATCTCCTCCCACCATTCCCCCCAAATGCCAACCCAGAGCTGGGACTGGGAAACTTGACTGAAGAAGGTCATCACCGTGCAATCTCCTTATTTATGAAATAGTAAAGAATTACTAGAATGATACAGCCATATTCAAATGTGAGCACCAAAAGTATTTGCAAAGCAAACATGAGTGGGTTTTTTTTCCCCCCCTGACATTTTATCGTTTATATTGTGTGTGCTGCTGCTGCTTTCTCGGCACAGTTAACGAGAAGTGGACTGTGTGCAAATCTGGTTATGTATCCCAGGCAGGTAAGATCATGCCTTTTGTATGCTTTATTCAAATATACTTTAAAAAATTCTTAGTTTAGGACACTTTTTTATTCTTTTTCCTTTTTTTCCCCCAACATCATGATTCTTTTAATAAGTATTTGAGTTTTTTTAGTTTTTAATTTTTTTATTATTATGTTCAATTAGCCAACATATGGTGCATCATTAGTTTTTGATGTAGTGTTCTTAACTGTTTTTTGAGATGGCAAGTTAATAACTTGATTATCATAAAACATTACCTTACATCTGTGTATTTTGTAGCATTTCCAAAAGGAGATAAAGAGAGTGAATTTCTACTCCATGTAAAGAAAATTATTACAAAAACATTAAAAACTTAAATCTAAAGCAAGTAGAAACAAACTTATAGAAAAGACAAGACTATTATTAACTTAAAAAAGGAATGATCCTTTAAATAGACTTTCTTTGTATACACTTAGTTGATCCCTTTGTTCATAAAACAGTAAAGTCCTTGTAAAGAACTGTCTGGAGGGGTGCCTGGCTGGCTGAGTCAGTAGAGCATGTGACTCTTGATCTCGGGGTTGTGAGTTCGAGCCCCGCATTGGGTGCAGGGGTATAGAGAGTACCAAAAAAAAAGGAGGAAGGATAATAATGATTTTTTTCTTTGAATATTCAGAAATCTAGAAAACTTCTTTAAGAGAAGGTAGGTAGCTTAAATTAATATATTTTGAGTAACTGGAACTTTATTATTTAATGTTTCATTTTCTCCCTCTTTGCAGAAATAACTTGGTGGTTAGACTTCTGTTCAGTCATCACTTACTAGCTGTGCTGAGCCCTGACTTGGGGCTTTTACACCTTGACTCGCTGCGGCACCGATTGTTTTCCCAGGTGGTTTTGCAGTTGAGTAGATTGCCTTTAATGATAATAAGATGACACTTTTAGATTTTATTGGTAAAAG
>CM052802.1:94052849-94113621 GCA_028533885.1 Nasua narica | reverse complement strand
CCCCACCCCGTCCCAAATCTGTACTTGGAGAAAGAGAAATTAAAGAGGGTCCAATCCAGCCAGTGTCTGGAAGAAGAATAAAGACACTTCTCATCCCCAAGGGCTTGAAAATGAGAAGCTCGACAGAGAATCCTACCAGTTTGGAACCTTGGAGCTGCCACTAGAACCAGGAAAATCTTTCAAAATTAAACTTTCTTTTTATTTCATGATAGTAATACTTTGTAAATGAAAAACTTGTACTTTATGGCATGCCTAAGAAAATATTTTAAATGCATAAAATAAAACTGATTTATTTTAACACCTTGAATTTTAAAATAATCCCTGTAGCTTGATTTTATAATAAAACTTAAGTTTTTAATTTTTTTTTTTTTTTGACAGAGAGAGATCACAACTAGGCAGAGTGGCAGGCGGGGGGGCAGGGGGAAACAGGCTCCCTGCTGAGCAGAGAGCTCGATGTGGGGCCCGATCCCAGGACCCTGAGATCATGACCTGAGCCGAAGGCAGAGGCGTTAACCCACTGAGCCACCCAGGCGCCCCTAAAGCTTAAGTTTTTAAACTATAAATACAGTGCTGTGGAAGAAGAAAGTAGGGAGATGAATTCTTTGGTTTAATAAGGTGCACGTCTGGGGAGGACTTGGCAGAGGACTTGATCAAGGGACTTGGGGGAGGGTCTGCTGCGGTCAGACTGGGCAAAGAGGCCAAGGGCAGCCCAGGCAGTAGCATACGCATTAGAGCCTCTGGAGAAGAGTTTGTGGGCCATGGTGCAGGGATGTAGAGTGTACCAAATGATTGATTTTTCTGGCAGAAAATCATAGAGTAGCATGTAGAGTCATCCTGTGAGTGACTTTGCAAGTGGGTGCCTGTCTTTGAGAAGCGGGATAAGTGCTTATGATTTCTAGGGTCTCTGGTCAGCTCCTCTTTCCTCAGAGCCTCCTTCTTTTCTTTTTTGGAGAAATCCTCCTGTGGAGAGGAGGAAGGGTCCACCCTACCATCCCAAGAACTGAATGGACCAGTGTGCTAGCTCCCTTTTCTGGGGTGCCTGTGTGGATGCGGGACTCGTTGCTGGCTCAGTGCTTCCCGTCCTGGAGAGGCTGGGCAGGGTGCGGGGGTGGAGCATGGGAAGGCCAGTGGCTATGCGCTTATAAGATGTTTGTGCTTTAGATACAGGCTTTTGCTGCCAGCCCTGGTGTGCCATGGTGTGGGCCCATCTTCCAAGCCTGGCCTTTTAGTCCCTGCCACTCCAGTATTCTGAGCCTTTGGTATTTCTTTCAGTACATTGCCTTTCGCTGCAGATGGCCAGACTTGATTTCTATTTCTTTCCACCCAAGAACCCTGTCTGATGCACCTGCTGGGTAGTTTTTAAGGTAGCTGCCTCACTAATGCAGTGTACCAGAAGAAATGCATATGTTCAGGGTCCAAATTTTTATTTATTTCTTTTTCTTTTTTTAATTAAAGATTTTATTTATTTATTTGAGATAGAGAGCCGGCGAGAGAGAGAGCAGGAGCATGAGCCGGGGGGGAGAGGGGCAGAGGGAGAGGGAGAAGCAGGCTCCCTAAGTTGGGGCTCGATCCCAGGACCCCTGAGATCATGACCTGAGCTGAAGGCAGACGTTTAACTGACGGAGCCACTGAGGCATCTCTGTTTTTTTCCCTGGGAGAGCTTTTTTCATTTTATTCATGGTGGAGGCTTTAACACTTTTCCGTTTTTTATGGTAAAAATTTCTTCTTGCTAGAGTTTGTAAAATTGATCTAAATGGCCAAAGAATAATCCAGTCAAGTTAGAGCAAGTGTAACTTAACACTGGCCTGAATGCTGATATATTTATGACATGCTGGTAAGCATTGTCATACCCTCCACCCTCAATGCTTATAGTTTCTCTTTTAGAGTTGCCCTAAAGAATATTTGAGAATGTGTGAATTTTTAAATATTTTAAACCTTGTGGATGTCAAGGACCAGAAAAAAAATGTGTTTTTAAAAAACTTTTAAGTAATCTATGTGCCCAACATGGGGCTTGAACTCACGACTCTGAGATCAAGAGTTGCGTTCTCCACGGACTGAGCCAGCTCTTTAGTGCCCCCCCAAAATGTTTTTTTTTTTTTGAAAGATTTTATTTATTTATTTGGCAGACAGAGACAGTGAGAGAGGGAGCACAGCAGGGGGAGTGTGAGAGGGAGAAGCAGGCTTCCCGCTGAGCAGAGAACCCGATGTGGGTCTTGATCCCTGAACCCTGGGATTATGACCTGAGCCGAAGGCAGACGCTTAATGACTGAGCCAGGCAGGCGCCCCAGAAATGATTTTTAATAATGCAAGTTTATGAAAACTGTAGGATGCTTCTTAAAATACACATTATAGTCTCCAAGTTCTATCTTGGTCAACAAGAATTTATTGAGTTTCTTTCTTTCTTTCTTTCTTTCTTTCTTTCTTTCTTTCTTTCTTTCTTTCTTTCTTTCTTTCTTTCTTTCAAAGATTTTGTTTTGACAGAGAGAGAGAAAGAAACAAATTTGTTATTTGACAGAGAGAGAGAGAGAGAGGCGCCCCATGAGTCCTTACTTTATATAAAGTACTATTCTAGATGCAAGGATGATTTTTAAAACTGAGGGTGCGGGGCGCCTGGGTGGCTCAGTGGGTTGAGCCTCTGCCTTTGGCTCAGGTCATGATCTCAGGGTCCTGGGATCGAGCCCCGCATGGGGCTCTTTGCTCAGCAGGGGGCCTGCTTCCCCCCCCACCCCTGCCTGCCTCTCTGCCTACTTGTGATCTCTCTGTCAAATAAATAAATAAAAATCTAAATAAATAAATAAATAAAACTGAGGATGTGTTCCCTGGTCTCTGGGAAGAAGGCCTTTCCAAATTGGTTAATTTAATTTCCTTCAGCCATTTCAGTGCAGTTGAACAAGCAGCTATTATGTGTCTTATGTGGGGGCAGATAAGAAATGGAAGAGACAGGACTTAAAGTACATAGAGCAGTTAGAAAAAAGTATAGAGGCTGTGCTTTGGGGGGACTTCATGTTGGAGACAAAACACTGAAGTCGTCAGTCCTGGACTTTAGGAAAGGATAGGATGTAGGTAGGTAAGAAGGAAGGGGATGGGTATGTTTAGAAGGTCATCCCCTGTGGATTTGGGTTGATTAGAACAGGTTTTTAGGAAAGAAGTACATTTTCATCTGAGATGGGAGGGTAGATAAAAGAAAAAACCTAGAGCCTGAATTATATTGATGTGAATTTGAGAAACTTCTTCTAGGTGGCATAATCTTTCTAAGAAGTGAAAAGTGGTCTGGTCATAGGAGTTTCAGAGGCAAGAACAAGTCTGGCAGACTGGTATGGTTGATATCAAAAGGATAGTTTTGTAAGGTTGGAGATGGAAAGGTATGTATCCTCACAAGCAGCTGTGAACCTACTGTGTGTAGAGCACCACGGAGGATAAACTTCGAGTGGGAAAGACCATTCTATTTATTTATTTATTTGTTTTTAAGGCTTTTATTTATTTATTTGACAGAGACACAGTGAGATAAGGAACACAAGCAGGGGGGGTGGGAGAGGGAGAAGCACGCTCCCCGTAGAGCAGGGAGCCCAGTGTTGGGCTTGATCCCAGGACCCTGGGATCATGACCTGAGCCGAAGGCAGATGCTTAATGACTGAGCCACCCAGGTGCCCCAGGAAAGACCGTTTTAGAACTCTGGAAACTTAAACTCCATCTTCAGAAGAGAGGATAGAATTTATAGTGTATACATTTTCTGTATTTCCCTATCCCTTTGCATGTAGGAGCTGGAGAGAGGAAAGGAAACTGGAAATGTTTCACGTTTGGGGACTGATTCAGGAGCATTATATAAGGTCAGAGGAGTAGGAAATTGACCGAGAGTCAGTTTTTTTCACCTGTAAAGTGGGAATAAGTGGCACCTAACTTATGAAAGTCTGTGAAACTTGAATGAGGGAAGATAAGTCCCTCCCAGGTACCTATTGATTACCCAAGAACTGTTGGGTAAGACAGTTGGGGAAGACACCAAATCTGGGTGTTGAAAGGGTGAGTAGAAGTTTGCTGCCACTATGTTAATACAGATTATACAGACCTTAAAAAAATCAGATCCTAATCATAATGGCCTACCACAAGTGCATAAAGATAAACTTCAGTGTGGTACAGGATCTAAAAACATAGGAAGTGGGAAAGAAAGAATTTTTTTTTTTTACAGAGAAAGCTTTTTTTTTTTTTGAGATTTTTATTTATTTATTTGACACACAGAGAGAGAGATCACAAGTAGGCAGAGGCAGGCAGAGAGAGAGGGGGAAGCAGGCTCCCCACCAAACAGAAGAGCCCAACGTGGGGCTTGATCCCAGAACCCTGAGATCATGACCTGAGCTGGAGGCAGAGGCTTTAACCCACTGAGCCACCCAGGCGCCCCGGAAAGAAAGAATTTAATGGAATAAACTTTAAGAAGGATTTAAATACAGTAAATGGGGCGGTGTGAGTGTACTTTGAAAGGGCTTTTTGGAGGGAGGTAAGACCTGAGGTTATAGAATCTTGAAATTTGTAAACCTGGAAGTGACCTTAGACAAAATCTATCTAGCCATTTCAGTGAGATGAGGGACCTGAAACCAAAAAGGTGTTCACATCTGTCTTCTGTGCTATTTCTGGTAAAATAGTGCATACCCAGCTAGAAAAGAACAGAGTTGTTTGTTTTTTTTTCCTGTCAGATCCACAAGAAGGAGTGAATAAGTGGGAAGGAAGAAATTTGAATAAAAAATACGTTTCTAAAGCTGATTCCCAGCACTGGCATTGCAAACAAAACGAAATAAAGCAGGTGGAGTGAGAGGCCGTGTTACAATTACAGAAGTATAATCTATACTGACTTTAGCAGCATCTACTGCTTATTGTCACCGTTGGCTGCAGCCGATCACGCATCCCAGAGCCAGCACATGTGTGTTGTGGGAAGAAAGCTGAATTTTCAGAAACATGGATATTTTGGGCAGAATTTGAATGCCAGAGACTTATTTTTGAAGGCAGTTTTATTAGTCTTCCTTCCGTTATAAAGCTCTTTCATGCTCACTGTAGTGAATTTGGAAAACATCCTTTCTTGCGAGCGCACTGGATTATAGGTTACCAGAGTTCTAATGTGTCTCCCCTGCTTACGTAGTTCACCTTTCTTGGTGCCCGCATGGTGCTTTTTGCATAGCAGGTTCACAATTGTTGGGAGGATAAATATCTCCAAATCATTTCTTTCCAAACATATGGAGGAAATTCTTCGATCATTATGGTTTTTGGTTTTTACAACATTACGAGTGATTTAAATACAATTTTATAAGCTGGTTTTTCACATAAGCATTTTTTTTCCCTAATCTGAACTTAGCATAAACATTTTAATTAGGCTATGTGCCCATTGAATGGATGAAAGCATTTGCTTAAATGTTCCTCTGTTGTTGTAAATAACCTTGTTAAATCACATAAGGTAATATTGGCAGCCGCACTAATCACTGTTTTATCTTTCTCTGGTCTCATGAAGTACACATTTTTTTAAACTATGACCGCCAGCCATCTTAAGAATTACCACCCTCCACTTGCCACCCTCTTCCCCCAGTGCTCATTAATAAAAAGCAAGTATGAGATTTAGTGAAAAGAGTGGTGGTATTTTGCACTTTTTATGAAGCTCCTAGATTTACAAATCTCCAAATATCCTTAGATAATTGATAGCTGGGTTTTCTTATGGGCTGTTTAGTACAGATTCTGTGTCTTGAAGTATCTGAAGAAAATCGAGTCTCGCACAGAATGTGTAGTGAACTATTTAGTAGAATGTTCCTTAATTTGGGTCTCATGGTTTCTCACGATTAGATTGAGGTCATGCATTTTTGGCAATAGTGGGATAGAAGTGATGTGTCCTTGTCAGTGCATCATATCAGAAGGTACATGATGTCAATGTATCTTATTACTGGTGATGTTAACCTTGATTGTTTGGTTGAGGTTAAGGTCTGTGGGTTTCTCTGCTGTAACATAGTTACAAATCTTTTTTTCACCCTGGTGTTGAGAACTTTTAAGATTTATTTTCTTAGCAACTTTCAAATAACTATATAATAGAGTATTGTTAACTATAGTGACCATGCTGTTCATTACATCCCCAGAACTTAACTTACCTTGTAACTGAAAGTTTGTAGCTTTTGACTTTGTTCACCTTCCCACACCCACCTCTGCCAACCCCTACCTATCTGGTCTCTGTTTCTGGCAGCCTGGTTTTTTTAGGTTCCACATGTAAGTAAGATCATACAGTATTTGTTTTCTACTTATTTAAGAAAGTACAGTGCCTTCAAGGTCCATCCATGTCGTTGCAAGTGGCAGAGTTTCTCTTTTCTTTGCCCGAATAATATTCCTCTGTGTGTATGTCACATTTTCTTTATCCATTCATCCGTCTGATGGACACGTAGGTGGTTCCCATGTTTTGGCTGTTGTAAATAATGCTGCAGTGAACATGGGCATGCAGATACCTCTTTGAGATAGTGATTTTGTTTCCTTGGGATATATACCTAAAGTCGGATTGCTAGATCACATGATATTTCCATTTTTAATTTTTTGAGAAACCTCCATACTGTTTTCCACAGTGGCTGAACCAATTTACATTCTCAGTGGCAGCATACAAAGGTTCCATTTTTTACCCACCCAACACTTCTAATCTCTTGTCATTTTAATGATAGCCATTCTAACAGTTGTGTAGTGATATTATGGTTTTGATTTGCATTTCTCTGACTATTAATGATGTTGAGAATCTTTGCATGTACCTATTGGTCATTTGTATGTTATCTTTGAAAAAATGTTTTTTTGGTTCTTCTGCCAATTTTTTTTTTTTTTAGATTTTTTTATTTATTAGAGAGAAAGTGTACAAGCAGGGGGTGCAGGGGCAGTAGGAGAGGGAGAAGCAGGCTCCCCACTGAGCAAGGATCCTGACACAGGGCTCGATCCCAGGACCCTGGGGTCATGACCTGAGCCAAAGGCAGATGCCCAACTGACAGAGCCGTCCAGGCATCCCTCTTCTGCCCATTTTTAAATCAAATTGGTTTTCTTTCTGTTTTTGTTGCATTGTATGAGTTCCTTGTATAGTTGTAATATTACCATTATCAGACATACAATTTGCAAATATTTTCTCCCATTTGGTAGGTTCCTTTTTCATTTTATTGATGGTTTCCTTTGCTGTGCAGGATCTTTTTCAGTTTGATGTAGTTCCACTTTACTTATTTGTTTAGTAAGGTCTGTGCCTGGTGTGGGGCTCGAACTCATGACTCTGAGATCAAGAGTCGCATGCTCTACTGACTGAGCCCGCCAGTCAGTCGACTTTGCTTTAGTGTCAAATTAAAAAAGTATTGCCAAGGGGTGCCTGGGTGGCTCGGTGGCTTGAGGCCTCTGCCTTTGGCTCAGGTTATGATCTCGGGGTCCTGGCATCGAGCCCCGCATCGAGCTCTCTGTCAGCAGGAAGCCTGCTTCCCCCTCTCTCTCTGCCTGCCTCTCTGCCTACTTGTGATCTCTCTCCTCTCTGTCAAATTAACTAATTAACTAATTGATTAATTAAAATCTTAAAAAAAAAAAGCATTGCCAAGACTGATGTTAAGGCGCTTGCCCCCCCATCACTACCCCTCCCCCCCACCATGTTTTCTTCTAGGAGTTTTCTGATTTCAGGTCTCACATTAAAGTCTTTAATTCATTTTGAGTTGGTTTTTGTGTCTAATGTAAGGTAGTAGTGCAGTTTCATTCTTTTGCATGACGCTGTACAAGTTTTTTTCCAGCACTATATATTGAAGAGACTGTCCTTTCCCTGTTAACAGATTTTTGGCTCTTTTGTCATGAATGAACTGACCATAAATGCATGGGTTCATTTCTGGGTTCTCTATTCTGTGCTATTGATCTGTGTATCTGTTTTGATGCCCGTACCATTCTGTTTTGATTACTACAGCTTGGTAATATAGTTTGGAATTGGAAGCATGATTTGTTCCTCCTAAGATTGCTTTGGCTATTCAGGGTCTTTTGTGGTTCCATATAGATTTTAGGAATGTTGTTTTATTTTTGTGAAAATGTCTTTTGGAATATTGGTAGGGATTGCATTGAATTTGTAGATTGCTTTGGGTAGTATGGAACGTTTTAACAATATTCTTCCATCCGTGACATGGAATAACTGTCCATTTATTTGTGTCTTCAGTTTCTTTCATGCATGTCTTGCAATTTTCAGTGTATATATCTTTAACCTCCTTGGTTAAATTTATTCCTAGGTATGTCACTCTTTTTGATGCAGTTGGACATGGGCTTTTCTTTCTTAATTTCTTTTTCTGATAATTCGTTAGTTATAGAAGTGCAAGCGGTACTTTTGTATATGGGATTTATATTCTGCAACTTCAACTTTATTAATTCTAACTTTGGTGGAATCTCTAAAGTTTTCTTATATTATAAGATCATGTTATCTGCAGATAGTGAAAGTTTTACTTTTTCCTTTCCAACTTGGATGCCTTTTATTTCTTTTTCTTGCCTAGATGCTTTGGCTAGGACTTCCAATACTGTGTCGAATAAAAGTGGCAAGAGTGGACATCTTTGTTCTGTTCCTAATTTTGGAGGAATAGCTCTCAGTTTTTCACCTTCGAGTATGATGTTAACTGTGGGCCTGTCACACATAGGCCTCTATTATGTTGAGGTGCATTCTCTTTTTAGCCACTCTGTTGAGAGTTTTTATTATGAACGGATGTTTAATTTTGTTAAGTGCTTTTTCTATATCTATTGAGATGATTACATGATTCTTATTTTTTATTAATGCGTAGTGTATTACATTGATATGCGGATGTTGAACTATATTCACATCTCTGGAATAAATCCCACTTGATTGTGGTGTATAAAATATTCAATTCTTTTTTTTTAACTGTGAATCAGTCTCAGAATGATACCTCAATAATAATATTAAAAAATACTTTCTTATGGGGGGGGCTTCTGGCTGGCTCAGTCAGAGTATTGACTCTTGATTTCAGGGTTTTGAGTTTGAGCTCCGTGTTGGGTGTAGAGATTACTTAAGGAAATTAAAAAAAAAAAAATTGAAGCTCAAGAAAGAAAATACCTTGTTGGGGCACCTGTCTATCTCATTTAGTTAAGCATGCGACTCTTGATCTCAGAGTTGTGAGTTTGAGCCATACATTGGGTGTAAAGATTACTTAAAAATAAAAAAATCTTAAAAAAAAATACCTTGTTGTATAAGATATAATAAGGTAAATTATTAACATCTATAAAGCTAAGGGTAAGGTGGCTTCCATCATATTTTCGTTTCTTATTTACAGTTTCATCCAGTTTGCTTGGAGTAGACTCCTCCCTTTCATGAATCCGACAACTCACTGATGTGGTCAGTTTCATCATTTTTAGCATCTTTAGACATGGATGGTGCAACTGTGGGTTGAGAAATCAAATCTTCTAATCTTTCCTTTTTAAAGAAATAATCCATAAATATAAAAAAGTTATACATTTTTTTATTGGAGAATAAAATGTTGTTAAAGTCATAAAATGTTAAACAGTTTTAGAGACAGTTTAAAAATTTAGAAAAATTTGAAAATTTGAAAAGTACATTGTAAAACAAGACCGCAAAATGTACTGCTTGTGTTTTTGTGGAGGCATAATAAATGATATGTAGGGCAATATTCAGGTTACTGGAATTTATAGCAGGTGTAAATGATAATAGCTGGTAAGAGCACAGAATGAAGATCAAACTGAATTGGTCTCTGAAAAACATATTTGTACCCTAAAGCTGTTATCTTAGAAAATTCTAGATAACACAAGACTATACAAGCACACATTCCATTAACAGTCGGAGTGATGGCATAGTTAAACTGTCACGTAGCCTCTGGAAAACTCCACTGTACACACAGGAGAGAATAGGAGTAGAAAGGGCAGATAACTAACTAAACATCTTAGTATTAATATGAAAATAGTATCGGTCCCCCAGGGGCCTGTGGTCCCCCAGGAATCTTTGAGAACTGCTGTTTCTAAGTGATTCTGACTGCAGCCTGATGTGAAACATTGCTGGAGGAAGGGCACCGTTATTACTCAAGTGCTTCTTGTGCCACGTACTGTGTTAGAAACTTTACAAGATACAACCTCATTTAGTCAAGGTCTTTGTACTGGTGGCAGTGGAAGTGGTACGAGGTCACAATTGGGTGATACATGAAGGTGGGTTTTTGTTGATAGGTCTGGTGTAAGATGTGAGTCAGGTCAAGGGTGGCCTTAAGAGTTTTGACCAGAGTAACTGGAAGGGTAGAGCTGCCATTTCCCTGGGATGAAGAAAAGTACCGAAGGAGCAGGTTTGGGACGGGGGAAAGACCAGCATTTTATAGAAAATGGCGTTCAGGGGAGAGGAATGGGCTGGAGGTATAAATTTGGAAGTTGTCAGCCTATCAGTATTTTAAGCCACAATCCTGGGCAGAATCACGAAGACAATGAGTAGGTATAGAAGAGAAGACACCGTGAGGACTAAACCCTGCAACACTGTATGGTTTAGAGGCCGCGGAGGTAAGCAAAGAGTAGCAAGCAGGGGAATAAGAAAATCAAAAGACGTATGTCCTGGAAGCCAAGGAAAGGTTGATTCAGCACAGAGTGAATGTACCATGACAAGGGCTGCTGGTGGGCCAAGTGTATGAAGACTCAGTTGACCATTAGATGGAGCAACAAGAAGGTAATGGGTGACTTTGATAAGGGGGAGAAATTCTGTTTGCAGTGGGTTCCGGACCGAGTGGGAAAAGAATAATAATGTAACTATAGTTACAATTTTAGTTATAGACAATTTTACTGAATAATTTTGCTCTAAAGAAGTACAGTAGATAGAAGGGAGTGGATATGGAGTCAAGAGAGGGTTTTATCTCTTCTTAAGAAGGGAGAAATACAGCATGTTTTATGCTGATGGGAATGATCTAATCTGGTAAAGAGGTAAAATGTTATGAGGAAGAAGAGAGGAGGAGAATTGCTGGAGCAGTGTCGGTAAGTAGGATAGAGAGAACCTGGGCGCCAATGGAGGGATTGGTTTTCACTGGGAGCCACAGATAGTGCCTCTGTAGGACTGGAAGGAGAGGCAGGGTTTATGGGCATGGATGCAGGTAAGGAGATGTAGAGATGGAAATGTAGATATTCTTTTTAGATATTCGCAGCAAAACAAAAAGCAAAAGAGTGAGGCTGAGGTAATTAAGAATAATGTGGAATGGCAAAGAAGCCACAGGACGGTCTGGGCTATAACAAGAAATAGGTTACGTGTGAATTTCACCTCTGATTATCTCAAGTGAATTCTAGGATTAACTGTTACAGAGCTTCCATTTTGGCTGCATGTTCTCACTAAATGAGGTATACTTACATTTCTTTCAGTTTATTTAAGTCTCTTATATCTTACCTTTCATATTGAGGAATATTTTTCAATGTACTAGCTGATTAGTGTATGATATTTTATTTGTGTTTGAAGGATTAACTTTTGCAGTCAAGTTGTACCTTAAAATTATCCTTGTTTTAATGGCTTATTATACTTCACAGTTCTTGTAAATAATATACAAAGGTGTTAGAAACTTTATTAAATGGAAAGCAAAGGCAAAAACAGTTGATGACATCAAATCTGTTTCTTATGCTGATAGCACTAGTGAAAGCAACAGCCATTAGTTACATAAAACGTGTTTTTGAACTTTGATAGATGATACAGATCTGTAAAACCAATGGCCAGTTGCCTTCTAGTGAAGGAAAAGCAGATCCATAGATTACATTTTTGTCAAGTCATCCATTCCTTGAACTGTTTAAGGACTTTGCCTAATCAGAGTGATTTATTATACATTTGAAAGTGTATTGCTTAATAGTTACTCTTCTGTGTGAAACCCAGATTCATTTTCATTATTAAAGTATATAATGAAAGCCTTTAAACAGTTAACTTTAGGAGAAGCAACAAAACAAGCAAAACCCAGCCCTGCATCATTCATGCTTTTGCAATTCTTTCTTTGCTCATGATCCTTAGCATGTCATACGTATATCATCGTGTTTTTTGTATTTGCAAGTGAAGCTGTAAACTGGTGTTATTTTGTGTGTATGTATGAAAAGACAGCACATAGGTGACTGGCCATTTTCTCGCTGTGATGTGGAGAGACTTGGTTGCAACGTGGCCAGCTCCAGGATTTATGGACTCCTCTTCCTGGTCGAAGGGCCCTTCTGAAGGGGTCAGGCGGATCAGCTGTCACCTTTCTCTCCCTGCGTGTCACAAGTCTTACATTGCTGTAGGTTGGGTTTCAGTGCCCTTAACATGTTTCTTTTGCATCCTGAAGTAACGATGCAGGAGTTTCTTGAGAATGGTCATTGCCTTGGTCGTGTGCCGGAGGATGACGGCCCGTGCTGCCGTAGTCCACTCTATTGTGGACTGACAGTCATCCTGAAGATTGCTGGGCGTATAGCTTAGACGTACCTGGGAAAATTATGGGTGCAGGCAAAGCTTCTCACTGGGAGTACAGAAGAACTCGAATCTGTCACTGACTCCACCTGTAGGCAATAAGCTGAAAAATAAAGAAGTAGAAGACTGATCAGAAAATCTCTACATGGGGTGCCCAGCTGGCTCAGAGTGTGCGACTCGCAGTCTCAGGGTTGTGAGTTCGTGCTCCACGTTGGACATAGAGCTTTCTTTATTTTTTTTAAGATTTATTTATTTATTTTAGGGGGAGAGAGAGAGAGGGAGAGAGGAGAGAGGCAAGCGGGGGAGGGGCAGAGGGACAGGGTGATGGTGAGGGGAGAGAAGCAGACCCCCGCTGACTACAGAGCCCAGCACCGAGCTCGATCTCACAACCCTGAGATCATGACCTGAGCTGAAATCAAGAGACGGACACTTAACCAACTGAGCCACCCAGGCACCCCCTCCTTTTTTTAATTAGTTTATAAGCTACTTAAAAAAATACACACACACACACATTTTAAAAGATTGGCAGGCAAGTTGTACAATGACTGTGACATCAAGTTAGTACTTTGGAAAGATAGATCTGAACAACCTTCTTAAGGGCCCTTTGCCCGGAGGCTGGCACAGACAAGCTCAACAGCTTATGTAAACATTTGGTCAGTGCCACCTGGGAGCCATACATATGATTAATTGACAACATAGGTACCACTGTAAGACTGCTCCTAGTACCTACCAGGTGAAGAACCACACTTCTTAAGGAGAAAAGCAGAAGAGGGATTACTCAAGAAGTGGTCTCCAGTAAAGACCAGAATGGGACTAACAGGGGCGGGGGATTAGTGAAATAAAAGTGCAAACATCTGACCCTAGTGACAGTCAGCAAATAAACCCTGTAATAGGCTGTCAGGTCTTTCCTTAACAATAGGCTCCCACTGTCTGAAATTGAAATGCAGCCTTTCCTGCAGGTAGAGGATGGTCTGGTTTTCAGAAGGTCGCCGTTTAGCCTTGGTTTTGTAATTAGCAAATAATAAAGCAGTCTTAAGAACTCTCCTTATTAGATTAGAATTTCTGTTAAACCGTTTTACTGAATTTAGCGAAAAAGTTTCTTTTTTAAAAAAATTATTTGACGGAGAGAGAGCACAAGCAGGGGGAGCAGCAGGCAGAGGGAGAGGGAGAAGCCGGCTCCTACTGAGTAAGGAACCGAATGCTGGGCTTGATCCCAGGACCCTGGGATCATGACCTGAGCCAAAGGCAGATGCTTAACTGATCAGGTGCCCCACGAAAAAATTTCTAAATATGAATGAAAACCTTAATACTCTTATTCAGTGTTTTTTTAAAGATTTTATTTATTTGACAGAGAGAAAGATCACAAGCAGGCAGAGAGAGAGGGGGAAGCAGACTCCCCGCTGAGCAGAGACACTGAGATCATGACCTGAGCCGAAGGCAGAGGCTTTAACCCACTGAGCCACCCAGGTGCCCCTCTTATTCAGTTTTTTTTTTTTTTAAGTTTTTTTTTTTTTTCAAGATTTTATTTATTTGTCAGAGAAAGAGAGAGAAAGCACAAGCAGGCAGAGTGAGAAGCAGGCTCTCCACTGAGCAAGGAGCCCGATGCGGGACTTGATCCCAGGACCCGGGATCATGACCTGAGCCAAAGGCAGAGGCTTAACCCACTAAACCACCCAGGCGTCCCTTATTCAGTTTTTTTTTAAAGATTTTATTTATATATTTGACAGAGAGAGAGAAAGGTCACAAGTAGGCAGAGAGGCAGGCAGAGAGAGAGGGGGAAGCAGGCTCCCCGCTGAGCAGAGAGCCCGAGCAGGGCTTGATCCCAGGACCCCCAGGACCCCGAGACCATGACCTGAGCTGAAGGCAGAGGCTTAACCCACTGAGCCACCCAGGTGCCCTAAACATAGCTTCTATATGTACTGAGAAACCAAAAAAACTCATTTGATTCACTTTATGGAAATGCTTGCTTTATTTTGGTGGTCTGGAAATTAAACCCTTGGTATCTCAGAGATATGCTTATGTTGTAGAGCTTTCTTGATTCATAGATACATACACACATAGCATTTGAGTATTTCCTAGTCAATGAAGGTCCTTGCTATGGAGCTGTAATTGACAAGAGTGATAAGTAGTTAACATGAATTATTTTCATATGAGCAAGTGCTTGAGGGTCTTTAAATTTTTTGGACCCTACTATTGATTTCTTTAGCAGGTCATACAATAAAAGTTAAATTTGTAATCTTAATTATAAATTTGGATTAATGATATCTGAATTAATTGGTGAAGTCTATTCCACATGCTTCATGCAGTTTTTTGTTTAAAAGATATTTTGATAATTTAGTCTCCTTGCTAGCCATTCATTTCTTAGGATCCTAATAGCTCTGTAGTTCTAAGAAGTATTGAAATTAATGTTCAAGATGTCACTGTCTAGTTACGTGAATTGTTACACTAAATGTTAACATGTTAAAATAATCAGCTTTAAATCTGATTTAATTTCTAGTTTCTTCTGCTTTCTGCCTATCACTCAGAAGTTTTGATAAAATAAAAAGATAAGCCCTTTTAATGGCAGTTTACCACAAAGTACAAATTAAATGGCATTGTGATGGTGATTGGAAAAATTGCAGAAGGAATGTCAGTGGTGATCACAGGAAGGCAGAATGGAGTGAAGTCCTGGGGCCTCCGCTGAAGCATTCCTAATAGAAATCTGCCTGCCGGCCATCTGGAGCAGAACTATGGAAGGGAAGTTCCTGGGGTCTGAGAGGGAATTTATCCCCACGTGTCCTCCCGTCCTTTGATCTCGGTTTGGGGGATGGAGGAGAAGTAACTACAAAAAAAGTGAAAAGAGACCAGGTCTTGGATTTATGTGGTTATTTTTGGTGGGTAATCAGGATACTTCCATCACAGGAATGTTAAGGACACCAGTATCTCAAAGGAAAGACTGCAAAGGGAATAAATAAGAGTGACTTCTCTGTAGCCACTTGAGGGAAACTGAGACCTAAATAGCAAATTTTTAAAAACTTCAGGATGTGTTTTGTTATAGGAAGTTTGAAAGCAGGTCCCTTGATGGTTTTAGGTGGTAAAATAGATCATTCCCCAACTATCTTTAAAGCACTGGCTGTCTGCCAGGTTCTGTGCTAGATGCTTGGTATTCACTGATAAGCAAAAACATGGACTCTGCTCTTTGAACTTTAGAGTTACCACGCTCAGAAATGTTTGCTTACAAACTGAAATGACATCGTCTAGGAAAAGAACATCAGTCAAGTGATGCATTTGACAGAAAACCTTGATGTGGACATGGCAGGCAGGGGTATATTAGGGAAGGCTGCCCTGATCTCAGAAGAATGAGTAGGGGTTAACTAGGCACTGGGAAGGGCGTTTCAGATTGAGGGAACAACATGTACAAACACTCTGTATCAAGAGGGAGTGGAGTGTTGAAAGAATTGCAGGTAGGCCAGTGGTGCAGAGGTCCCAGCCTGAAGTGAGGTTGGTGGGGCCAGATCACAGAGGTCCTTATGAGCCGTGGTCTCTGGCATTGGGTCTTTGTTTCTTTGCCTCTTTGTTGTTATTTCTTTTTTGACTTTTTTTTATTGGAGTCATCAATTCTTAATAAACCAGGAAAAAAAAGCAACACTTTCTAAATACTCTGTTTCAGGTCCTTATTCAGGTAATAAATTTATGATAAACTGCCTCTAGGAAAATCTCAGATTTGTCTCCCAAGATTATGAGTATTGTGCATTTAGCACAGGCGCATGTGTAAGTCATTCCAGGAAGGGGTCAGGTTTGGAGTCTCCTGCTTTTGGAGTCTGCACCAGCTAGCTGCTCAATGACTCCTGTTTCTCTGACTTACTCTCATAAGAAATAAGAGAAACTCTTATTTCTCTGACTTCGCATTATACCCTCCAGAACCACCCATGTGGTTGTAAATGGCAAAATTTCATTCATTTTTATGGCTGAGTGACATTCCATCATTCATTATACAAACACCCGCATCACGTCTTCTTTACCTATTCATCTGTGGATGGACAACTGGATCGCTTCTTTGTCTTGGTTATTGTAAATAATGCTGCACTAAACATAGGGGTGCACATATCTTTTCGAATTCGTGTTTTCATTTCCTTTCAGTAAATACTTGGTAGTGGAATTACTGTATCACATGATAATTCTATTTTTCATTTTTTTTGAGGAACCTCCATACTGTTTTCCGTAGCAGCTGCACCAGCTTGCATTCCCACCAGCAGTGCACAGGGTCTCTTTTTCTCCATATCTTCACCAACACTTGTTTTTGTGTTGTTGATTTTAGCCATTCCGACAGGTGTGGGGTGCTATCTCATTGTGGTTTTGATTTGCATTTTCCTTTTTTTTTTTTTTTTAAGATTTTATTTATTTATTTGTGAGAGAGAGAGAGAGAGAGCACAAGCTGGCGGAGTGGCAGTCAGAGGCAGAGGGAGAAGCAGGCTCCCCACTGAGCAAGGAGCCCGATGTGGGACTCGATCCCAGAACCCTGGGATCATGACCCGAGCCGAAGGCAGCCGCTTAACCAACTGAGCCACCCAGGCGTCCCGCATTTTCCTGATGATGAGTGATGTTGAGCATCTTTTCACGTGTCTATTGGCCATCTGGATATTTTGGAGAAATGTCTGTTCAAGCCTTCTGCCCACTTTTTAATTGGATTATTTCGTGTTGAATTCTATAAATTCTTTATATATTGGATATTAACCCATTTTTGGACATATCATTTGTAAATATCTTCTATTTAGTAGATTGCCTTTTTGTTGATGGTTTCCTTCACTATGCAAGCAAGTACTTGGTTTTTTTTAAGCTTCTTGAATTGCTTTTGGAAATGTGGGAAATAATGCAGGAGCTTTTTCAGTGCTAGAGAACAAAGGGACTGAGCTTTTAAAGGAGAACATTTATTTATTTTTATTTTTTAAAGATTTTATTTATCAAGAGAGAAGAGAGAAAGAGAGTGAGAAAGAGAGCTCGAGGGAGAAACAGACTCCCTGCTGAGTGAGAGCCTAATGCAGGACTCGATTCTAGGACTCCGAGATCATGACCTGAGCCAAAGGCAGTCACTTAACCAACTGAGCCACCCAGGAACCCCTAAATGAGAGCACTTAAATTTAATTATATTTGCAGTGATTGATAGTAAGGGCAACTTAAGAACTATTTCTATGTCCTCTCTCAGTCTTGTTTTCTGACTTTAAAACTTTTTTTTTTTTTTAAGATTTTTATTTATTTATTTGAGAGAGAGAGATCACAAGTAGGCAGAGAGGCAGGCAGAGAGAGGGGGGAAGCAGGCTCCCCACTGAGCAGAGAGAGCCCGTTTCGGGGCTTGATCCCAGGACCCACTGAGCCACCCAGGCACCTCTTGTTTTCTGACTTTAAAGTTCTCTAAAATATGTCTCTTGATTCTTGATGTCCAACAGATGTAGATAAAAACAGGCAGCTGATGGGGCGCCTGGGTGGCTCAGTGGGTTAAAGCCTCTGCCTTTGGCTCAGGTCATGATCTCAGGGTCCTGGGATCAAGCCCCACATCAGGGCTCTCTGCTCAGTGGGGAGCCTACTTACTCCTCTCTCTCTCTGCCTGCCTCTCTACTTGTGATCTCTCTCTCTATCAAATAAATAAATACAATCTTTAAAAAAAAAAAAAAGAGCAGCCAGCTGAGGAATGTGTGACCTAAGAGAGTATATGGTCAAGTTTGGTCTTAGTTGAGAGCTTGACTCAATCTGGTTGGTTAGCAAATAGCTTTCTTGTTTAGCCTCCCAAAGATGAAGCCAGGAACAGATGCCGGGGGACAGCTAGGAGTCTCAGCCATATTCCTCGTCTTTTCCTTCCTGCTTTCCTTAGACTGCCCCATGGTCACGTCCACCCACAAATCAGATGCGGAGCATAGAGGACGTTCTTTTGACTGGAGGCAGGAGGTGCGGGGTGAGTGAGGAGGAAGGGTGAGAGTGAACGCTGTACCTGTCAGGGTCGCTTTTCGAGCTCACAGGGCAATGGCAGAATCAGGGCTGGGCTTTCATCTGGTAGTTATTTCCATTGTGAAGACGATTGTGGGGCAAGGAATAATTTTTCTGGCATTTTAAAAGACTGGTAGCTAAACTAATTTGGAACTGGACATGTGAGCGTTGTAAATGTGCAATTACTAAAAATATGTGCTGATCAGAACTCTCACCTAGCCATGTTTAATACATCTATTTTGGGCCCTCTTTTCCCACTGCCAAGACTTCCTAATCTCCCACGACTGCTGAGTTTGCTTCTTACCCTTAAATGACAAGCCTGCTTCCCTCACTCCTTTTAAACGGGCGAGGATGAAAACTGAGTTATTTTTCAGTGCTGTGGGTGGGTAAGGAGTTCAGTCTGCTCTTTGTGTTTTTCTTTCTCTTCGGTTATTTGCAGCTTTTGCTGCTCTGTCTTACATAGCTACCTTCCTCCTGTGGAAGTGACGAAACACTAGTACTTGTTAACTTGCAAAAGGACCCAAGTAACCCTTTATCCTTATTAAGGTGAGTATGTGGATCTGGAGGGCTCCCCGGCTCTGCAGACTTAGAACAAAATGAACCTTGGTAGGCTGCTAGCTTGTAATGCAGCCGCGTAGTTCATAAACCAGCTATGAACATCTGCCAGCTTTCGGTTCCTCAGGAAAATGGAGAGAAAGATGATATTCTGGCTGGTATTCTTTGAGTATTGTGATTAATCATTGTCATTTACTGAGCATGTTTTGCAAATGGAGACCGTGTGCTATAGAGCCAAAGCTACAAGCATAATTGGCTCGTTACGCAGACACAGACTCCCAGGGTTCTCATGATGTGGGTGAGCTGATGGTAGGTAGTGCCGCGGCATTGGGCCAGAGTCAGCGTGGTGGAGAGCGTGAACCTCTACTCCAGGTCTGAGCTACCCTCCTTAAGCCACGGTTTCCTCAAGTGTAAAACAGAAGTACCTCCACTAACAGCATCTGATTCCTGGGGTTATTATGAGAATTCAGTAAGACTGTATTTATATGCACAGCATTTAGGGCATTTTAAATTGCTATAGATATATTAGTTACAACTGTTACTAATAATTCTGTAAGTTTAGATTGGACCTTTACTGATCCTTTAAAGTAATCCAGCAATCGTGTTTTAAAATACATCCAATATCTTTAAAAAATATTTTAATACTTTTTAAATAGACTTTATTTTCTAGAGCAGTTTTAGGTTCACCACAAAATCGAGTGGCAAGTACAGGAAGTGCCTGTATGCCCTCTGCCCCCCCCCCACTTAAAACCTTCCCCACTGTCAGTGTCCCCCACCTGAGTGGTATGCATATTAGAGTCAGTGATCCTACACTGCTGCATCCTTAGCACCCCAAATCCATACTTTATAGCGGGGTTCACTTTGGTCTTGTACATTCTGTGGATTTTGACAAATATATAATGACATGTATCAGCATTATAGTATCATACAGAATAGTTTCCCTGCCCTAGAAGTCCTCTGTGGTCGTGCTCTTCTTTCTTCCCTGCCCGGGTCATCTTTTTACTGTCTCCATAGTTTTACCTTCTCTAGTATGTCATATACTCGGAATTGTACTGTATGTAGCCTTTTCAAATTGGCTGCTTTCATTTACCAATATGTTATGCCTTTTCATGGTTTGAGAGCTCATTTTTTTTTTTTTTTGAGAGCTCATTTCTTTTTAGTGCTGAATAATATTCCACTGTCTGCATGCACCCACGGTTTTTATCTATTCACCTATTGAAGGGCACATTGATTGCTTTTACGTTTTGGTAATCGTGAATAAAGCTGTCGTAAATGTTTGTGTGTAGGTTTTTGTGTAGTCTTGTTGGCAACTCCTTTGGGTGAATATGAAAGAACATGATTGCTGAATTGTATGGCAAGAGGAAGTTTAATTTTGTAAGAAATGACCAAATTGCCTTCCAAAGTGGCTTATACCATTTCGGATTCCCACCAACAGTGAGAGAGTTCCTCTTGCTCCAAGTCCTTCCCAGCATTTAGTGTCAGTGTTCTGTATTCTAACACCAGATGGATTTTGGCTGTTCTTGTAGGTGTGTGTAGTGGTATCTCATTGTTGTTTTAATTTGTAATTCCCTGTTGACATACAGGATTGAGCATCTTTTCATGTTTATTTGCCATCTGTATATCTTCTTTGGTGAGGTGTCTCTTTGGTGTTTTACTCATTTTTTAAAAAAATATTTTATTTTTAAGTAATCTCTACACCCATCATGGGGCTTGAATTTACAACCCCGAGATCAAGAGTCTCATGCACAACTGACTGATCTAGCCAGGCAACCCCTCTTTTTACCCACTTTAAAATCAGGTTACTCATTTTCTTCTTGTGAGGGTTTGTTTTTGTTTTTGTTTTTTTTTAAGATCTTATTTATTTATTTGACAGAGAGAGGGAACACAAGCAGGAGGAGCGGGAGAGGGAGAAGCCAGCTTCCCTCTGAGCAGGAAGCCTGATGCAGGGCTCTATCCCAGGACCCTGGGATCATGACCTGAGCCTAAGGCAGATGCTTAACTGACTGAGTCACTCAGGTGCCCCTCTTCTTGTGAGTTTTTTTTTTTTTAAAGATTTTATTTATTTATTTGACAGAGAGAGATCACAAGTAGGCAGAGAGGCAGGCAGAGAGAGAGGGGTAAGCAGGCTCCCCGCTGAGCAGAGAGCTCGATGTGGGGCTTGATCCCAGGACACTGGGATCAT
The DNA here is from genome assembly GCA_028533885.1 of Nasua narica. Taxonomy (NCBI): domain Eukaryota; kingdom Metazoa; phylum Chordata; class Mammalia; order Carnivora; family Procyonidae; genus Nasua; species Nasua narica. Next base: position 94,092,523 of record CM052802.1, on the reverse strand, counting down.
GACCTGAGCCAAAGGCCGAGGTTTTAACCCACTGAGCCACCCTGGCACCCCTTCTTGTGAATTTTAAGAGTTCTTTTGGATGAGTTCTTTATCAGATATGGCTTTTGTAAATGTTTTTTCCCAGTCTGTGACGTGTTTTCTCATTCTCTTGATATTCAGTATATTTTTACTTACTTTCTGGGAGAAAGAGTCTACTTACTTGAGATTTCTGTGGGGTAAGGGAAGGAGGAGGAAATAGAAGTTTATATTTTGCATTCTTATAGATCAGCATTCTACCTGTTTTCAGAATTTAGGTAATTATGAGGACATTCTTTGAAGTGGTTTTTACACTTTATACCCAAGATACCTAAGATAGCTATAATTTTTAAAATGGAGAATAACAAGTTAAGATGTGGAGAAATTGAAAACCTGTACATTGCTGGTGGAAATGTAAAATTGGTCAGTCACCGTGGAAACAGTTCAGTCATTCCTTAAAAGGTCAAATGTAAGAATTATATTTGACTCAGAAATTCCACTCCTAGATATGTACCTGAAAGAATTGAAAACAGGTATTCAAACAAATATTTGTACACAGATGTTCAGCACTATTCATGATTGCCAAAGATAAAAACAGCCAGATACTTATCAATGAATGAATAAACAAATAGTACATACATATAATGGACTAATATTCCCCATAAAAAAGAATGAAGTACCGATCCATGCTGATACAGTGTGGATGACCCTCAGAAACATACTAAGTGAAAGAAGCCAGACTTTTTGGTCACGTATGATTCCATCTATATAAAATACACAAATAGGTTAGTCTGTAGATGCGGAAAGCAAGATCTAAGGTCCTGGATAAGGAGTAACTGCTTAATGGGTATGAGATTTTATTTTTGGGGTGATAAAGACATTGGAATTAGATAGAGATAGTAGTTTGACGACATTGCGAATGTACTAAATGCCACTGACTTGTTCACTTTACGATGGTTAATTTTAGGGGCACCTCGCTGGCTCAGTTTGAAGAGCATGGTGACTCTTATCTTAGGGTCGGGAGTTCAAATCCCATGTTGGATGTAGAGATTACTTAAATAAATAAAAACTTCAAAAATATAGTTATTTTTATGTTGTGTGTGTTTCACCTCAGTTTTGTTGTTTTTTTTTTAGAAAAGCTAGTTTCAAGGGGTACCTGAGTGGCTCAGGTATGCTTAACCTGAGTTAAGCATCTGCCTTCTGCTCAGGTCATGATCTTGGAGTTTTGGGATCGAGCCCCACATAGGTCTCCTCGCTCAGAGGGGAGTCTGCTTCTCCCTTTCTCTCCCTCTCTCTCCCCCTGTTTGTGCTGTCTGTCTCTCTCAAATAAATAAATAAAATCTAAAGAAAATAAACAAACAAAAATGAAAGAAGAAAAAAAAACTAGTTTTAAGCTTAAAATAATTTTTAAAAAGTATTCTCTTAATAGTTTTTTAGAGTGTTCTGTTATTAAATGGCAACTTACAGTTCATTATAATTTCATGAATAAAAAGGCTTTGTTTTCTACATACTTCATTGGGTGGGTGTTGTGAGGGTATTTCATTCTCCAAATACTTTGAAGTACAATTGAGAGATAAATTTAGGATCAAATTGTTAAAATTAAAAGTTTTAGAGGCACTACAAAAATGTGGCCAAATTAATTGTTCAGGAATGATGGTTTTCCCAGGGTAGAGCAAAGAAATTTTTGTTTTGGTCTTTTAATGGTAGAAAAAGGAATGTCAAGAATAATTTATAATTTTGGTTTCCTTTAAGAAAAAGATCTATGAGAGCTTGCATTAAAATATATGAAACAGGGGCTCCTGGGTTGCTCAGTTGGTTAAGCATCCAAGTCTTTTTTTTTTTTTTTAAATATTTTATTTGTGCTAGAGAGAGAGTACAAACAAGGGAGAGTGGCAGGCAGAGGGAGAGGCCAGCTTCCCTCTGAGCAGGGAGCCCGATGAGGGATGGATCCCCAGGTGGGATCATGACCTGAGCCGAAGCAGATGCTTAACCATCTGAGCCACCCAGGCATCCCTTAAGCGTCCAACTCTGGTTTTGACTCAGGTTATGATCTCGAGGTTATGGGATCGAGCCCTGTATTGGGCTTCACACTCAGCAGACAATCTGTTAGAGATTCTCCCTCTCCCCTTGCTTGTGAGCGCATGCTCCCTCTCTTGTCTCTCTCTCTCAAATAATAAATAAGTAAATAAATCTTTTAAAAACTATATGAAAAAGATCAGCTGAAAATTTTTTTTTCAAGTTTTTATTTATTTATTTGAGAGAGAGAGAGAGAGAAAGAGAGGGAGAAGCAGACTCCCTGCTGAGCAGGGAGCCCCATGTGGGGCTCGATCCCAGGAGCCTGAGATCTGACCTGAGCCAAAGGCAGATGCTTAACTGACTGAGCCACCCAGGAGCCCCTAAAATTTTTTAAAAGATCAGTAGAAGAGATATTCCAAGTTGTCCACTAAATCTGGTTCTCATATGGGTTAGCTAAAAACAAAGAGGAAAATATGATAGGACTAATGGCTTTTTAGTGACTGATAAAAAATGTTAATCTAGAAATGGACTTTTCCATTAAAGTGTAATGTTAAGATGCATTTATAGAGTAAATTCTATTGGCACTGTCTTTAAAATGGTTTGTAGAAGATTCAGAATTTTGTAGCATTTAATGGGCTCTTAAAATTAGCAAAATTTTAAAAGATTTCGTTTGTTTGTTTATTGAGAGTGTGTTTGAGCAGGGGGAAGGACAGAGGGAAAGGGAGGGAATCCTAGCCCAATACTGGGCTTGATCTCATGACCTCAAGATGATGGCCTGAGCGAAAACCAAGAGTTGGATGCCCAACCAACCGAGCCACTCAGGTACCCCCAAATTAAAATTTTTTAAAAAGTTTTTATTTAAGTAATCTCTACACCCAACATGGTGTTGGAAGTCATGACCCTGAGATCAAGAGTTGCATGCTTTTCTGACTGAGCCAGCCAGGTGCCCCAAAATTAAATTTATTTTTGAATAGGCAGTATATTTACATGGTTTAAAACTCAAAAGGCACAGTTGGGATACAGTGAAAATTCCCTTTCCCATGCTTGTCCCCCCACTTACCCAGTTTCCTTCCCCACAGACAACCAGTGTTGGCAGTTTCCTACGATTCCTGTAATAGATGTTTGATTACATAAGATTTATTTATATTAATTTTCTATAGAGTTGAAATAATTAAAATATCTTGGTCTATAATGAACTCTTAACTCTCTGCCTTTACTACCATTTATTCTGAGTCTTAGAGCAATGGATTGTCTTCAGGTAAAGAACTCTCAACCAAGATTGCTCAGTCTTCATGCATTTGCCACCAAGTTTTTTCTGATTTCTAGCGATATCCTCCATCTTCCTAAATAGTGTGATGAATGAAGTATAAGTTGTGGTATAATAAAACATTTCAGTGGCTCAATTATGTTAGAAACAGAAATTTGTGAAATGTAGTATTTGAAATTGCAGAAAAATTATCTTTCTATCTTAATTTTCTCATATTAGGGCGCCTGGGTGGCTCAGTTGGTTAGGCAACTGCCTTCGGCTCAGGTCATGATCCCGGAGTCTCGAGATCGAGTCCCACATCGGGCTCCCAGCTCCATGGGGAGTCCGCTTCTCCCTCTGACCTTCTCCCTTCTCATGCTCTCTCTCACTCTCTCTCTTTCCTAATAAACAAACAAACAAACAAACAAATAAATAAAATCTTAAAAAATATTTTTTTTCTCATATTAGTTAAATATTTGGCTTAGTCCTGGAGCACCATATATGTTTGACCCTTATTCGTTTTCACTTTTTTCTAAGGTTTTGTTTATTTATTTGAGAGAGAGAGCACGCGAGCAGGGCTGGGGACGGGCAGAGGGAGAGGGAGAAGCAGGCTTCCTGCTGAGCAGGGAGTTCCTGATGCGGAACTCAATCCCAGGACTCTGGGATCATGACCGGAGCTGAAGGCAGATGCTTAACCAACTGCGCCACCCAGGCGCCCCTTGTTTTCATTTTTGTAAAAAATGATAAGCTGGAATTCACACATATGTGGTCAGAATGGCAAAAGAATAGTTATTTGTGAGCTGCCTGCCCTTGCTTATTGCTCATTGACCCCACCATAAAGTGTGGCTTTCTGGTACATCTGCTCGTGGCTACAGTTGGGCAGCTGTAGCCATCGTCTACATGGTTTACAATGCATTGGTATAAAGAAAAAATTGCATTTTTACTAAAAATAATTTCCTCTTAATCATTTGATTATGCTTACATGTGGATTTAATATTATTTTAGTAGTAACCTGTAAAAATTTGGTGTGAATTCTTTGAAATAAGCAGTAGAATAGTTAGGAGCCCATTATAACCGTGACAAAAAATAATAAACTGAAGAAATAAGTGAGATCTATGGAAAGAAAACTTTTATTTTTACTTTATTTTTTTGAGAGATTTTATTTGACAGAGAGACACAGCAAGAGAAGGAACACAAGCAGGAGGAGTGGCAAAGGGAGCAGCAGGCTCCCTGCGGGGCTTGATCCCAGGACTCTGGGATCATGACCAAGCAGACACTTAACGACTGAATCACCCAGGTGCCCCCCAAAGAAAACTTTTAAAATGTCACTGAGAGGACTTACATAAATTGAAAAATGTACCATATTTTTAGGTGGGACGTTTCAGCATCATAAGATGTCAATTCCTGCTAAGTTAATCAATACATTCAACTTGTAGAGATTTTAAGTGTTTTATTTAAACCACTCAAGCAGTTTCTGCGGGTCAAACAGATAAACAAGCATGAAAGAATAGCAGTAAAATTCTGAAACAGAAGAATGAAGGGGGGAAGTGGTGATGTCTAGTCTACTTAAACATGTTGCGAAGCTGTGGTACTAAATGTAGGATGCTTGGAATTTGGATTAGGAGTAGGCAAATGAATCAGTACAACAGAATAGGTAATCTAGAAATAAATTGGCAGGTCATCTAGAAAAAAATTGGATTTTTTTTTCTTTTTTTTTTTTTTTTAAAGATTTTATTTGTTTATTTGATACAGAGAGAAAGATCACAAGTAGGCAGAGAGACAGGCAGAGAGAGGGGGGGAAGCAGGCTCCCCGTTGAGCAGAGAGCCCTATGCGGGGCTCGATCCCACGACCCTGAGATCATGACCTGAGCTGAAGGCAGAGGCTTTAACCCACTGAGCCACCCAGGCGCCCCGAAAAAAATTGGATTTTTGTATACTTTTGTTTTTTAAGATTTTACTTATTTGTCAGAAAGCAAGCACAAGCAGGGAGAACAGCAGGCAGAAGCAGAAGCAGGATTCCTGCTGAACAAGGAGCCTGATGCGGACCGATCCCAGGACCCTGGGATCATGACCTGAGCTGAAGGTAGATGCTTAACCAGCTGAGCCCCCCCCCAGGCGTCCCTTCTTATGTTTATACCAAAATAATTTCTGTTGTAGATAGGAAATATAAACATTTAAAAAATTAAAACCATAAATTTCTGTAAGAAGACGTGAGGTCATTTTGTTACAGTTGTGGACAGGGCAAGACCTTCTAATTATATCATTTAATTCAAGTCATAGGAGATTTGGAGGACAGCCTACATTAAGTGTAAAACTGTACCTTGTTAATGAATTAGAAGATGTTCCGGTTCTTACCAAATTAACCTATTAGTTTTGCATTACTAAAAAAATCTCCGCAGGCTTTTAAGAATAAATTAATTCCCAAATATATATGGACATATATGGCTAAAAAAAACCAAGACATTAAAAAAATGTTACTGCAAATTTCAAATCTGGGGGTGCCTGGCTGGCTCAGGCTGTTAAGCCTCAGACTCTTAACTCTTGATTACAGCTCAGGTCATGATTTCAGCTCAGGTCTTGATCTCAGGGTGGTGAGATCCAGCCCTGGGTAAGGCTCTGCGCTCAGTGGGGAATCTGATTCTCTCCTCCGGATCTCCCTCTGCCCTGCCCTTCCCCTCCCCCCCACTTGCATGTGCTTGTGCATGTGCGCGTTTGCACGCTCTCTCTCAAAATAAATCTTCTAAAAAAAAAATTTCAAATCTGTACAAAGTAGGCTGGATATCATAATGAGCCCGCGTGTATCTCTCACGTAGTTTCAGCTGTTACCAACTCATGGCCAGTTTTGCTTCATGTGTATCCCTAACCACTTCTCCCCTCCTCTATTATCTGATCAAATCTTAGACATCATATAATTTTATCCATAAGTTTTTAGTGAGTACTTCTGAAAGAGAGCACTCTCTTTTAGAAACCTCCCCATAATATCATAACCATAAAAGTTCAGGTAGGAAAGACAAGTTTTCCCCTCAGTGTACCATTATTCCCCAAAGTAATGAATTAATGTACATCATATGTAATGTACATACGCTTCAATCCATGAGTTCATCATATTGATTTTTGCTCCATAGGAGCCTCTTCAAGTTAATTCCTGAGTCCCATTTATATTTATTTAACTAAATATTAGCAACTTAAATCCACCAGTACACAAAAAGAGTAATAGATCATGACTGTGTAACTGTTTTTATTCCAGAAATGCAAGGCTAATTTAACATTTGAAAATCAGTCAATGTAATCCACTATGTTAAAGACTGAAAAAGAAAAACCATATCATAATATCAGCAGATTTAGAACAAGCATTTGACATTTATGATAAAAAGCCTCAGCAGACTAGGAGTAGATCGGAATTTCTTCAACATGATAATGGGGATCTACTCAAAACAGCTACCATTATCCTTTAATATGTATATTTTTTATTTTTTTAATATTTTATTTATTTATTTTAGAGAGTGTGAGCAGGGGAGGGACAGAGGGAGAGGTAGGGAGAGAGAATCCTAAGCAGACTCTGGGCTGAGCATGGAACCCAACTTGGGGCTTAATCTCATGACCGCAAGATCATGACTTGAGCTGAAGTCAGGAGTCAGAGGTCCAACTGACTGAGCCACCCAGGTGGCCTTGTATTTTAGTATTGAAAAAATAAATACATTCCCCCTAAGGTGGTGAACCAGATAAGGATGTCTATTCTTTTTTTTTTTTTAAGATTTTATTTATTTATTTGACACAGAGAGAGAGAGAGAGATTACAAGTAGGCAGAGAGGCGGGCAGAGAGAGAGGGAAGCAGGCTCCCTGCTGAGCAGAGAGCCCGATGCGGGGTTCGATCCCAGGACCCTGAGACCATGACCTGAGCTGAAGGCAGAGGCTTCAACCCACTGAGGCACCCAGGTGCCCCAAGGATGTCTATACTTACCACTTCTGTTAATCATTATTCTGGAAGTCCTAGTCAGTACAGTAAGGCAAAAATGAATGAATGAATAAATGATATATAAATTAGAGAGGAAGAAGTAGAACTCTTTATTTGCAGATGACTTGATCATCTATGTATAAAATCCTGAGGAATCTATCAAAAAGTTATTAGAACTACTAAGTGATTTTAGTGCGGGCACAGGATAATAAGGTCAACGTGAAGAAATCAATGTGTTAGTGTATAGTAATTAACAGAAATTGAAATTTTAAAAATATCATTTAAAAGAGCATCAAAAGGGCGCCTGGGTGGCTCAGTTGGTTAGGCGACTGCCTTCGGCTCAGGTCATGATCCCAGAGTCCCGGGATCAAGTCCCACATCGGGCTCCCAGCTCCGCGGGGAGTCTGCTTCTCCCTCTGACCTTCCCCCCTCTCATGCTCTCTCTCTCTCAAATAAATAAAAATAAAATCTTAAAAAAAAAAAAAGAGCATCAAAAGATAGTGCAGGCCAGGGATTGGCAAATGATGACAAATGATGACTCATTTTTTTAAATAAAGTTTTTTTTTCCTTTTTTTAGAGATAATGAGAGGGGGAGGGGATGGGCAGAGGGAAAGGGAGGGAGAGAATCTTTTTTTAAATTTAAATTCAATTAATTAACAAATAGTGTATTATGAGTTTCAGAGATAGTTTAGTGATTCATCAGTTGCATGTAATTCCCAGTGCTCATTACATCAAGTGCCCTCCTTAATGCTTATCACCCAGTTACCCAATCCCCCCATCCACCTCCCCTCCAGCAACCCTCAGTTTGTTTCCTTCAGTTAAGTCTCTTATCATTTGTCTCCCTCTCTGATTTCGCATGGGAGGATAAACAGGCTTCACGCCCAGTGCCTGAGCCCAACACAGGGCATAATCCCACAACTCTTGAGGTGGTGACCTGAGCCAAAAATCAAGAGTCGTATGCTTAACCAACTGAGCCACCCAGGCGCCCCTGTAAATAAAGTTTTCTTGAATCACAGCCACATTCATTTATGTGTTGTCTCTGACTGCTTCTGTGCTGCAATGGTAGAGCTGAATGGTTGAGACAGAGTGGACCTACAGCCTACAGAGCTGAAAATATTTACTACCTTGCCATTTATAGAAAAAGTTTGCCAACTCCTGATGTAGAACTTTATGATCTCAAGGAAGGCGAAGGTTTCTTACACAAGAAACAGAAAGAGTTAACCATAAAGGAGAAAAGTGTCTTCATCAAAATAATAACTTGTGTTCATCAAAAGATATAAAAGAATGAGGGCGCCTGGGTGGCTCAGTTGGTTGAGCTGCCTTCTGCTCAGGTCATGATCCCGGAGTCCCGGGATCGAGTCCCATATCGGACTCCCGGCTCTGCGGGAAGTCTGCTTCTCCCTCTGACCTTCTCCCCTCTCATTCTCAGTCTCTCTCTCTCTAGTAAATAAATAAATAAAATCTTTAAAAAAAAAAAGATATAAAAGAATGAATGAAAAGAGAAGTCCTGGGCGCCTGGGTGGCTCAGTTGGTTGAGCGACTACCTTCGGCTCAGGTCATGATCCTGGAGTCCCGGGATCGAGTCCCATATCGGACTCCTGGCTCTGCGCGAAGTCTGCTTCTCTCTCTGACCTTCTCCCCTCTCATTCTCAGTCTCTGTCTCTAATAAATAAATCTTTAAAAAAAATCATTTAAAAAAAGAAAAGAGAAGTCCTCAAGAATGGGAGAAAATATTTGAATACATAACAGAAATCTATAAAGAATTCCTACCAGTCAGAAAAGAATACAATAGAAAAATGGACCCTAAACTTGATTGATTAATCAAGCTTGTGATAAAAGTAGAAACCCAGATGGCCTGGGAACATTTTTTAAAGCACCCAACCTCATTAGTAGTCAAAGGAATGCAGAAAACCCCACAATGACGTATTATTTTTTTTTTTTAAGATTTTGTTTATTTATTTTAACAGAGAGAGAACACAAGCAGGCAGAGAGGCAGGCAGAGGCAGAGAGAGGAGCAGGCTCCCCGCGGAGCAAGGAGCCCAATGTGGGACTCTATCCCAGGATGCTGGGATCATGACCTGAGCTGAAGGCAGCTGCTCAACCAACTGAGCCACCCAGGCGTCCCACAATGACGTATTATTAAACATTCACCAAAGAGAGTGTAAATTGGTACAGCCATTATGGAGAACAGTGTGGAGGTTCCTCCAAAAATTGAACTACCCTATTATGGTCCAGTAGTCCTATTTCTAGATGCATCTGAAGGAAATGAAATGAGTATCTCAAAGCGATAACTGCCACCCCCATGTTCACCGTGGCATTATTCACGGTAGTCAAGACATGGAAATAACCTAAGTGTTGATGGATGAACAGATAAAGAAATGTGGTGCATGTGCAATCACACACAGCTATTCAGCTATAAAAAGAAGGAAATCCTGCCATTTGTAACAACTGTGGGTAAACTTGAGGCCATTGTGCTAAGTGAAGTAAGTCCAACAAGGGAAGACAAATACCATATGATCTCACTTACATGTAGAATCTAAAAGAGTCGAACTCAGAAACAGAGTGGAATGGTGGTTACCAGGGGGTGAGGGTGGGGGTCGCGGGGAGATGTTGATCTAAAGTGTAAACTTTAAGGATTTGGGGTTTGGTTTTGTTTTGTTTTGTTTTAAGTAAACTTTATCCCCAACTTGGGACTCAAACTCATGACCTGGAGACTGAGAGTCATATACACTACCGACTGAGCCAACTAGGCACCCAAACTTTAAGCTATAAAATGAAGTTCCAGAGATCTGATGTATAACATGGTGACTATAGTTGGTAATACTGTGTTGCATACTTGAAATTGAATATTTTCACCACACAGACAGAATGATAATTATATGAAGTGATGGATGTATTAACTAACTTTATTGTGGTAATCATTTTACGATATATATGAGCATCAAATCATTATGTCATACCCTGTAAATGTATGTAGTTTTTTAGTCAGTGAAGAGTAAATAAACATTACTTCATAAAAGCTGAGGGGAAAAGCAATCATCTGGGGGAAAAAAAAGAATTATACAATTAATTACATAAAAATAGAAAGCTTCTACATGGCAAAATCACCATAAAGTCAAATCAACACTCCCCAGGCTAATTTACTTAATAATACATGAATAGCTTCTCCAAACCAGTGAGAAAAAGACCAATAACCCAATAGAAAAATTGGCAGAGGGTATGAAAAGGAAATACAAGTGACTCTCAAATGTGTGAAAGATGCGTCACCTCTCTCATACTAAGAGAAATGCAAATTGAAACTAAAAGGAGATGCCATGTTTCACCTGTGAGATCGGCCAATGTTAAAAAGTTGGATAACACCACGTGTTGGCAAGAACGTGAGGGAACAGTCAGTCTCATGTGCTACTGGCAGCTATATAAACTGATACAACCTCTGTGGAAGGCAGAGTGTCAGCATTATTAAAATTACAAATGCGTCTTATCTTTGACATAGCCGTTCTTAAGCTCTATAAAGAAAATAGCTTTATCATCATACAAATGACCTCTGTGTTGTTAAATCCAGTGATCAGTTCTTGTTAGTCTGCCTCTTACTTGACCTCTTTGTGGCATTTAACCCAATTGATCATTCCCTCATCTTTCAAACACTTTGCTTGGCTTCTTGCATGCCCCCTTGCTTGGTTTTCTTTCGCACTTACTGTTTGTTCCTTCTTGGATTCCTTTGTTGGATCCTGCAAAATATCGAAGAGCCCCAGGGTTCCAGACTTTCTAAGTGATCTCGTCCAGCCCCAAATTCTGCACACTGCTAGATGCTAATCTCCAGCTCTGACCTCTTTGCTGAACAGCAGACTCATCTCTCCAACTGCCTTCTCAGCAGCTCCATCTGTGTGTTGGATAGGCAGCTCAGACTTGACATGTGCAAAGCTGAACTCCTGGTATTACGTGCCAAACCTGCTCCTCCCGTTGTTTGCCTGTTTTGTCCGTTTACTCAGGTCTAGGAACTGAGGTCATCCTTGACTTCCTTCTTTTTCTCGTAGCCCATGTCAAGAATTCTGTTGGCTCTACCTTTAGAAGAAGAGTCAGAATGTTACCACTTCTCATTATCCTCCCTGGCATCCCTTTAGTCTAAAACCACCCTCACTTCTGCCCTTGGACTATCAGAGATCCTCCTAACAATCTTAATCCCACTCTTGTTCGACCTTGCAGTCTATTCTCCGAGCTGTCCAGTGACTCTGTTCCAGATGTTTGCCTAGAACCCCTGGGGGGGAGGCATTCTTCACTTGGGATTCAGTCCCAACTCCTTACCTCCTTAGCTGTTCTGCGAAGCCCTCTATGACCTGTCCCCCTCCTCCTTTTCTTTCCTTATCTTATTATTCTGCTCCATCACTCTGGCCTTCTTACTTTGACCTCGTGGCCTCAGGGCAGGATCCTTGTTGCTAAGGGTTCCTTTCCTTAGAGAGCCAAAGGCTTGTTTTCCTCACTTCAGTCAGATCTGTGGTCAAACATTGCCTCTTAGGAGAGACCTTCTCTGACCTCCCTGTATAAAAGAGTACTCTTAATTTCTGCTTCCTTATTTGGTCTTATTTTTCTTGTTAGTACTTCTGGACCACCTGACTTTGTTTTTGTGTATTGTCTGTCTTCTTCCATTAGATTGTACATTCCAAAAGAACAGGGTCTTTGTTTTGCTTATTGCTGTATCCACGGTGCCTAGAATAGTGATTGGCACTGAGTAGATATTCAGTGAATATTAGTTGAATGAATGAGTGAATGAATATATGAATTCTACCAATATATTCACATTTGGGAAGTGGTTCATGGACAGGGCTGTTTATGGTAGCAGAAATTGGAAATACCCAAAATGTCCATCACGAGGTCTGATTGAATAAACTGTGGTACAACCATGTAATACAGTCCCCAGTGGGGATATGTATGATTTCATTTATATGAGGACCCAGAACCGGCAAAACTAATCTGTGATGGTATAAATCTCAAATAGCGATTGCCTTTGGTTTGGGACATTGGCAGGAAAGAGTCAGAGGGAACTTCCTGGGGAGATGGAAACGTGTATCCTTATAGGACTGTGCATGGGATCAGATGCATGCATTAGTCATTCATCGAACTGTACCCTGACAACCTATAAATTCCAGTGAATGTGAATTATAATTCAGTTATAACAAAATGCATTTTCTAAAAATGAAAAAACAAGGAAATGAATTTGTGTATCAACCTAGTGGCACAGTCGTACAGAAAATAAATCTTTCATGTGACTCTAAACAGTGTTTTGATTGAACATCTTTAGTGGGATCTATCCTTAGGCTGAGAAGAACTACAAAGAAACCTTGAACTGTAATTAGTGGTTTTATGGTGAATAGTGCTATTAACTTTAAACTATCAAATTGTATTATAGGACAACTCAGAGAATTATATTAATGTTATTTTCAGCATAAAAATATATAAGCATGAAATCCAAGAAGTTAAAAGCTCAGTAACTTTTTAAGATTTTGTTTTTAAAGGGCGCTTGGGTGGCTTAGTGGGTTAAAGCCTCTGCCTTTGGCTCAGGTCATGATCTCAGGGTCCTGCGGTTGAGCCCTGCATTGGGCTCTCTGCTTGGCAGGGAGCCTGCTTCTCCGTTTCTCTGCCTGCCTCTCTGCCTACTTGTGATCTCTCTCTCTCTCTGTCAAATAAATAAAATCTTTAAAAAAAAAAAAAGATTTTAAGTAATCTCTACACCTGACATGGGGCTCGAACTCGCAACCCTAAGATCAAGAGTTGCATGCTCCATCGACTGAGCCAGCCAGGTGCCCCAAAAGCTCAGTAACTTTATTTATTATTATTATTTTTAAGATTTTATTTATTTATTTGAAAGACAGTGCATGCACAAGAGAGGGCGAGAGTACAGCAGAGGGAGGGGCAGAGGGAGAGGGAGAAGCAGGCTCCCTGCTGAGCAGGGAGCCACAGATGAGGCTTTGTCCCAGGACCCTGGGATCATGACCTGAGCCAAAGGCAGACGCTTAACTGACTGGGCTACTCAGTTGCCCCTAAAGCTCAGTAACTTTAAACCTGAAATGGAAATAATCAGTATAACCCGTAATTCATTTTTCTCTTCAATTATTCTCTTTATTGTTTTTGTTTAATAATACATACTTCCTATCTGCCACCGAAAAGCCTCAGAAGCAATGACAGCACAACAGTACCGGTTACCTAAATGGAGGTCTCTGAATATCATTTCCCACTAAGAACCAGGGCTTCTTAGAGAAACCGCTGAATTCAGATCTGGGGCAGGCAGTGCTTGCCGTGAGTCTGAGTTGTGACACTGACAGAGCAAGACCGCTATCCGAGATTAAAGATTTATGTCAGAAAGATGTATGAGATAAACAAGATTTGTAAAGCATTACTGGTAAAATACATGTGGTAGGTATATGGGTGGTTACTGTGCAGCTCTTTCAACTTAGCTGCATGTTGGAAAATTTATAATTCAGTGCTGGGTGAAAAAAGAGACGGGAGCCAACCTCAAGTAGCTCTTGCTAGTTAAAGGTGGGAGCATCAAAAGACTAACGACTGCCTTCAGTTCAAACACGGGAAGGATTAAAATTTACTAGTTCGTGATCCAACGGTAACAACAAAATATTAGGAGACTGCTTGCACACTATCTCATTTTTCTAAAAGTTAGTAGATTAGGAGGGAAAAAAGCATTTACCTTGCCTTTCCTATATTAGAGTAACCAGTCAGTGGGGAAGTTTCTTCAAAGTGGAAATTTCAGCTGATATATATGAAAGGGACAATGGAATTAGAAAATTATAATTTGCATTCCCCAATGCAGTTATGGACGCAGATGGGTGTCATTAATAGATGCTAAAGTCAGTCAAAGAAAGGCTGATGGTAAACTCTGTCGTGTACAGATCATATGACCGTACTTGACACCAGTGTCATCTCATCACTAAAGGTGAGGTCAGATCTTACTATCTCAGAGAGCGATGCTGGAGCAAGTATGTGGCACGGGCCGGGAAGTTTTCTTGCCAAAGCAAATCCAAACCTCATTCGGCTTCAAGATCTGCCCACCTGGGTGCAGGAACTATGGGAGAGAGAGGACCAAGTTGAATATCACCACTGAGGGAAGGCATTAGTGAATGCAGGAATGTGGGAGGTCCTGCAGGATAAAGTGATGATCTGTTTTCTTCAACAAATAAATGGCTTGAAAACAAAGGGTCAGGAGGGGGAACTGTTTTAGACTGAGGCTTATAAGTCATAGCAACCAAATGCAACATGTGGCCTTGGTTGGGATCTTCATTTAAATAAGCCAGTTGTAAAATAACGTTGTTTAAATGATTGGAGAAATTTGGATATCACCTGTTTATTAGATGATTATAAGGAATTGTTCGTTTGCTAGGTATAGTAATGACATTGTGGTTATATATATATTTTAAAGGTTGATTTACTTTAGAGGGAGAAGAGAGTGTGGGCATGTGCGAGTCGGGGGAAGGGTAGAGGAAGTGGGAGAGAATCTCAAGCGGACTGAGTCTGGGAAGGGGGGAGCCTGAAGCAGGGCTTGATCTCCTGACCATGAGATCATGGCTTGAGCCGAAATCCAGAATTGGACCCTTAACTAACAGCCACCCAGTTGCCCCATGATCATATTAAAAAAAAATTCTTATCTGTTAATGATAATGTAACTGAAGTATTTAGTGATGAAATATATTGATATCTGGGATTTGTTTTAAAATACTCTAGGGCTGGACCCCTGGGTGGCTCAGCCATTAAGTGGCTGCCTTCGGCTCAGGTCATGGTCTCAGGGTCCTGGGATCGAGCCCCACATTGGGCTCCCTGCTCAGTGGGAAGCCTGCTTCTCCCTCTCCCACTCGCCTTGCTTGTGTTCCCTCTCACTGTGTCTCTCTCTCTCTGTCAAATAAATAAAATCTTTTTAAAAATACGAATAAAATACTCTGGAGTGGGGTTTAGGTAAATAAAACATGATAAGCAAAATGTTAATAATTACTAAAGCCGGGTAATGAATAGTTGGAGGTTCGCTATATTTTTCCTCCACTTTTGTGTATGTTTGGAATTTTCTAAAATAAAGGAGTTTTTAAAACTACCACGTGATCGTTAAAAGAGAAAAGAGGAGGTTGTAGTGATGATATAAGTGGAAAACTAAGGACAGTGTGTGTGATGGCTTACTATTTGAATAACAAAGAGGAGAAAATAATAAATGTGTATCTATTTATACTCATATATGCTAAGATATTTCAAGAAGCCTTCATAAGAAGTGCCTCCGGGGACGGACTTAGAGGCTTACTTTTCACAGAATGTCCTTTTGTACCTTTTTAACAAGTGCAGTGTGTACTTTTGAAAAAATAGGTTACAAAAAAGAGGAAAATTAGGCCCCACTCTTCCAGGCACACACACCTGTGTAAATTGAGAACAATAGACTGTTAATGTTTGTGGGGATTTTGAGATTCTTTGAACAACCTCATTTTAAAACTGAGAAAGTTGAAGTTGTTTTTTTTTTTTTTTTTTTTTTTTTTTTTTTTTTTTGCAGTGGCATGGCTGACTGGTGTGAGGCCAACTTGTAAGCCAGGTCTCTGACTGCCCTCCTCTATAAAGTAGACAGAGTACGACTGTGGTTTTTAACCTCTGCCATTTCAAGTTAGATTGAAGTGTGATTGACATGTTCAGGCTACTCTGGGGACATGATACATAACCTGCCTCCGAGTTTGCAGTGAGCGTCTGTTTTTACGGCCCTGTATTTTGGAAGGCTTCATTCGTGCGTGGCTCAGCAAAACCCGTGTATTGATGAGCAGAGATTTTACAGTGTATTTCTACAGTTGGAAGATCACGTGTGGGAAAGTAATGCATTTTCTGGATGTCAGGAATGTTGTTGCTGTGGCTTCATTTGTTTTAATGACCTCAAGAAACTTGAACGTTCTAAATATTTCATTCACTCTTATTTGGCTTTCAGAAATTTCCTAGGGAATAATGCTTGGCATTCTTCTGGGCCAATTATAAAAATCTTTCATGTTTGTTCTAAAATATTCAAGCTGTACACGAGACTTTAAAGAAATGCCTTTAAAGAAAACGCCTTCTCCTCCTTAGTGGCACCAACTGTACCGCACAGAGGCAGTCATTGTTTCTGAGGTGAATGCTTCCAAATGGACATTTACATTGAGGTGGTTCCTATCACAGGTCCCATCACAGAGTGCAGGAAGCTTAACTTCTCTTAGAGGTGCCTTGGACTTTTTTTTTTTTCCTATCTGCTCCCCTCCTCTTTGTCTCTTGAGAAACGGGTATCTCTGAGCACCTGTTGACCCCAGTAAAGAGCCTTAGCCTCTACAAACTTTCACAGCACCCTCCTTTCTGATTAATTACCAGTCCCTGCCATCCCTGTCCCCTAAATATGACTTTTAGCCACTTGTTGCTCCCATCTCTGGGGATACCACTTATAGCCCTTATCCTCTCCACCTGACCTCTCTGTCACAACTCCAGCCCATCACTCATTCACCTTCCAGAGTCAGTAGGCTTCTAAAACAAACGAAATTGCCGTCTTCCTCTTCAAACACCAAGGAGGATTCCCAGTTGCCTTCAGTTGCTGTAACTCTGCTAATGTTTGCTATAGGCGTTTTTTATACTGGTCCCAGTCTAATTTATCAGCCTCCTCCAGTCCCCTCTTTTTCTTTCCCATCATGCACCTACACCATTATCAGACTACTCGGATTTCTCAGCCTTCTCTGGATATAACACAAGGTTTCCACATCTGTGCCTTGGCAGTTGCTGCGCCCGTCTAGGGCACCTCTCCTTCCTGGGCTCGGGAAAGTCCCCTCGGCCCAGTCCATATATTCCTTCCTGAGAAGTCTTCTGGAACCCTCTCGGAGTCTTCTCCCCTCTCACAGTCCTTATCAACATGATGTTGTAGCTTCATTCATGTTGGGCCCTTCATTAGTCAAGGGTTGGCAAACTTTTTCTGTAAAGGACCAGATAGAAAATATGTTTGGCCTTGCGGGCACATGATCTTTATCAGGATTATTCACCTTTGCCCTTGTAGCTTGAAAGCAGCCATGGACTGTAGGTAAATGAACAGGCATGGCTGTGCTCCAACAAACTTTATTCAAGGACACCGTAATTTGAATTTCATATAAATCCACATGTTCCCAAATACTCTTCTTTGACTTTTTCAAACTTTTTTTTTTTTTTAGGTCATGGGCCGTACAAAAACTGGTGGTAAGCTGGATTTGGCCCATGGGCCACAGCTTGCCAATCATTGCATGAGAGAGTGGGCTGTTCAGGGGTAGGCTTTGTATATTTTTATACATCCCTGCCTCCCACTCACCCCCCTTCCTCATGCCTCACTTCCTTTAAAACAAGTGATGACTGGACAACAGCTATTTGTGGAATAAATGCTTCATTGAGGAATTACTTGAATTGTGGTAGTGCCTAAACACATGAAAAATATCGGAGCATCGTATCGTGAATTAGTAGCCGTATTTTATATTTATTAATCAACATTTTCAGAAGAGAAAGTGTACGGAAGTTGTGTAACATGGGGGAATTCACAGGCTCGCTCCCTGTAGGAGACAGCTCTGGCTGGGGAAGATGTAAAACACAAATAGTTTCTGCTCATATGGACTGGTCCAAATCTTGATTTGAATTCAGGATTGGATTAGAATGCCTTTTTTTTTTTTTTTGGTAAAGATTTTATTTATTTATTTGACAGAGAGAGAGAGAGAGAGATTACAAGTAGGCAGAGAGGCAGACAGAGGGAGAGGGGGAGGCAGGCTCCCTGCTAAGCAGAGAGCCCGATGCGGGGCTCAATCCCAGGACCCTGAGATCATGACCTGAGCCAAAGGCAGAGGCTTTAACCCACTGAGCCACCCAGGCGCCCCTAGAATGCCTTCTTCATCTTTTCCTTTTATCCAGTGGTAGTTAAGTTTTCAGAGGGTTTTTCTTTTTCTTTTCTTTTTTTTTTTTTAATTTTATTTATTTATTTGAGAGAGAGAGAGATCACAAGTAGGCAGAGAGGCAGGCAGAGAGAGAAGGGGAAGTGGGCTCCCTGCTAAGCAGAGAGCCCAACTCGGGGCTCGATCCCAGGACCCTGAGATCATGACCAGAGTCGAAGGTGGAGACTGAACTGACTGAGCCACCCAGGCGCCTCCTCCCCTTTTTTAAATCAGATTTTATTTATTTACAGAGGGTTTTTCATAGAGGGCTGCCTACATCATGGGTATAACAGGCTCTCAGTGGCCTAGTGGTCAGAGTCAGACATTTAGACTGGCTTTTGAATCCTGACTCAGCACCGACCTTTTCTGTGCCCTTTGCCACATCACCAAATCATCTAAGGCTTGGTTTCCTCATTGCTGTAATGGCAGGTATTGAAAAAGACCCGACTTGTGTGGTTGTTTGAAAATTAGGAAGAGTATGTTAAAAATAGAATACGTAAAATGCCAGCTCCTGGCACAAAATAGGCACTGAGTAAATACTACTTGCTGTTGTTGGTATTTATTTCCCCCCAGGATTAGTCTGTTTTCTTTCAGTATATACAAGGTTGTGAGAGTGGGTTATGGTTTATAGAAATAGCCTGGGACATTCCAGTAAGTTATGTTGAAACAGTGTAATCCAACAACTTTCAGTCTTTTTTCATATAACCTGCAAATTTAGCCAAGTTTATGGGTTTCTTTAGTCTTCTTTTTAGAAATAGTCACTTATTACCAGGCAATATAAATGCTTTATGTGGTTATCTTGACATTCGGACCTTAGTAGCGGAAGACCGGGCAGACCACTTACTCAGAAGGCTAGTGTTACACTCCGGGACTCACACTTGAGAATGCCATGCAGGAGTTTGTCTCTGACTACCTTTTCATATTGTTCTTAAAATACCTTGTTGTTTCCAAAGAAAAACTGTCAGAATGTCTGCTCACAGCACAATATGGTGTTTCTTTGTACTAGACAGGGCATTTCCTTTTGTTAAATAGACAGCCTGATTCGATAGATAAAGAGAAGGGATGTTTATAAGGCATTTTCTAAACTGACTGTTTACATCTGCTTGTTCCTTGCTTTAGCATTATTTTGAGCTCCTGTGTAGGAAAAAAAATAGTCAACAGGTAAAATGGCTTCAAAAGTCTAGGAACTGATCCTACTAATGCTTGGCGCTGTGACAATTTATTGATTTAACTTGAACAAGTTATTTGACTTCTTGCTGAGCTTTACTCATCTTTTAAATATTTTTGTAGGGTCCTTGTGCATAAGAACTTGTGGCAGCTGTTCTCTAAAGTGTTATGTAGGGGGCAGCTGGGTGGCTCAGTCAGTTAAGCATCCAGCTCTTCATCTCAGCTCAGATCTTGATCTCAGGGTTGTGAGTTCAAGCCCTGCATTGGACTCCACACTGGGTGTGTATATGTGTATCAAATATCTTCTGTAAAAAATAGTAATACTTTTATTTATCTGGAATCCAAGCAAGTGCAGTATTCACAATTATTTTGGTCTTATTTTTTTAAATTTTATTTCTTTTTAAAGATCTTATTTATTTGATCGAGAGAGAGAGCACGAGCGGGGAGAGCGGCAGGGCAGAGGGAGAGGGAGAAGCAGGCTCCTCGCTAAGCAGGGAGCCGGATGTGGGGCTCGATCCCACACCTGAGCTGAAGGCAAACACTTAACCAACTGAGCCACCGGGGCACCCCGGTCTTATTTTGAAGAAGGGACACAGAAATGATTAGGAGGGGTTTTTAGAAGCAGTTTGCAGGGCATGTCACAGATGTGACGGCGTGCAGTCCTCATGCCATCTGGGACACCAGCAGAGCTCTCCGGCAGTAATGGCAGCGCAGAGGGACTGTCAAATATCAGGGGCACTGCATTGTTGGAGATGAGATCATGTTGGGTGTCTTACCAACATGTAGCTTTTTGGAAATTATTAATATGTCTAAGATCTATTGCTCGTTAATCAGGATTTCCCACGATGTAGATTATCACCATAGATAATCAAATTTTTTAAGGAAAATATTTCCAGAACTTTAACCTGGGATATGTGGAATAGATTTACCACACTGTGCTCTTGGAGATGGGAATAGAAACTTCTCTGACACCAGGGGGAGTGGCCGATAGGTAGGGAGTATGGGGATAGCTCCCCTAGTTAGAACTTTGCAAACATGTATATTCTCTCTTGTGTTAGTCTCATCTTGGCTCACAGCGTCTAAGACTATTTTTTCTCCAAATCTCTTTTTTCCTCTTCTTAGCTCCAGTCCCACATTTATGTGCTTGTCCACTAGGAATATTCATTAGACATCTCATTATACTCTTAATTCATATGTTCAGAGGATATCCTCCCTGAGGTTCTCTCCTCCACTGACCTTTCACATTTTCAGTGGTGGAGGGCAGCTCCGCTCTTGACCTAGCCCATAATCTGTCAATCACTTGGTCCTGTGGATGCTTCTTTCTGTTTATCTGAGAACCTGTAACTTCCTTCCCACTCCCACTTCTGTCCTCATCCCAACTTAAACGCAGAAACCTATTCTGTTACCAAGCTTGCCCACGTCCAGCTCGAGTCAGAGTGACCTTTCTAAAACCCGAATGGGAAGGAACACTCCTAGCCACTTCTAGTTTGGCACTGCCCAGAAGGAATTAATTTTTGTTTACATAAACTTTTAAAATTAAAACAGAAACAGGGGCACCCGGGTGGCTCAGTGGGTTAAAGCCTCTGCCTTCCGCTCAGGTCATGGTCTCAGGGTCCTGGGATCGAGCCCCGCATTGGGCTCTCTGCTCAGCGGGGAGCCTGCTTCCCCTCTCTCTCTGACTGCCTCTCTGCCTACTTGTGATCTCTCTCTCTGTGTCAAATAAATAAAATCTTTAAAAAAAAAAAGACAATTTGGGTTATGTTATTTCTTTGCTTAAACAACTTCCTTGACTTACCCATTGCCTTCAGGTTTCGATCCAAACTCTTGATAATTAGACCCCTGCCTTTTTGTTCAACCTCCCTAAGTAAACCCCTTCTGTATGCTTTCTGCACTCCTTTTTTAAAGCACTCATTTGTTCATTCCGTCATTGGATCATTCTTTCATTTGCTCACTAAACTTTCATTGGCCACTAATATGGGGCAAGGTCTGTGCTTAAGGCTTGGGTATGAGGCAGTCAACAGAAGAGATCCTTAGACATTTCACTGATCTCTCACACTGTTAATCAGGATAGACTAGGTTATGTGCAATGAAAAATTAACCCTGAAATCTCATTGTTTTAACACAACACAGTCGTATTGCTTGTTACAAGCCACTTTTCAGAGGCTGTGCTTTACCTAGGAATTCTTTCATTCAGAGGCCCCAGCTCATAGCTATACCAACTGGAGCTCACTCTGTCCTTGGGCACTGTGACAGAGGAAAAGAGAGGCTGGATGGGCTTCTCCCTGCCTTAGCACAGAAGTGATGTGTGTCCCTTCTGCTCACATTTCCTTAGCCAGAACTAATCAGATGGCCCCACCTAATAGGAGGGGGCTTAGAATACCATAAATAAGAACATAAAATATCTGGTGAACATTATGGTCTCTGCCACAGTTACTGAAGTATGGTTACCTGACTTCTTGTCTGTCTTATCCACTGGACTTTAAATTTCTCAAGAGCTGAGGCCTTATCTACCTTGCTTTTGTGTCCTAAGCACAAGGGCACACAGTAGGCTTCTGATTTTTGTTGAATAAATGTCCTTCTTGAGCTTGGATTTAACTCAAGTCTACTTCCTTTAAGAAATCTCTTATCATCCCTCTACTGCCTTTGGTGTCTCTTTTCAGTCTTTGTGGTATCCCATGCCTACCTCAACCAGAGCATTCCTCATTGTATATTACTACTCTTTTTCTTTTTCTTTTTTCTCCCCCTCTCCTCTAAATACTCATTTCCTTTTAGGACAGGGGCTTTCTTTTATATTCTTTTTTTTTTTTTTAAGATTTTATTTATTTATTTGAGAGAGAGCACGGAACCAGCAAGAGAGAATATTGGGGGGGGCAGGGAGAGAGAGAGCACGGAACCAGCAAGAGAGAATATTGGGGGGGGCAGGGAAGGGAGAAGCAGGCTCCCTGCTGAGCACGGAGTCTGATGTGGGGTTCAATCCTAGGATGCTGAGATCATGACCTGAGCCCTAACCAAGAGTCAGAGGCTTAAGACTGAGGCACCTGGGTGCCCCTCTTTTATATTCTTTTGAAAACTTATATTAAGGTTTTTAAAATTGCTTTAATAATGCTTAAGAAATAAAACATTACTGTTCCAAGCTTAATTAAACCCTTTATGTAAATCTTCCTCCATTAGGTTTATTATTCCCACAGATTTTGTTAGTCTTCCCTTGCATGTATGTGTCCCTAATCAATATAATGATTTTCCTCGGTGTCCATGTGGATGATAACTTGTCCCTACTCTACCTGTTGATTTCTCCCTGCTCTGTAGGACCACCTTTATCATAAATCCAGGAGTTGAGTGTGGTGTGTTCTGTGGGTACATTTATCTATCCCGGTACTGATATCACCTGTCTTGGTGATAAGAGTTTCATGAAAGGTCTAATACCTGGTCATCCAGTCCCCCACTCTGATCTGCCTTAAAATTGCAGAGGTTTAATCTGCAATTGTCATTCCTGGTTTATAATGATGCTTAATGTATGTTTGTTGAATAAATAACAAGTTCTGTGAATTGGTTTTTTTTTTCCCCTTCGTATGTCATTTTCAGACTTAGGAGCTTTGCCATTTAATTTCTCTTCAGATAATTTTATATTTAAAAATCAAGCTTCAAAATCAGAATTTACTCACCAGAAACACCATTTAGTGTTTATAAAATAGGAAGGAGTAAAGCCTCTGGCTAAAGTGAAGAATGTTTGGGGGTTTTTTGTAGCAAATTCGCAGTGGGTTGTCAAGGGAACTTAGCCAGGAGAACTGTTTACTGGTAATAGTGTTTGCTTTGAAGTGTGACTACAAAGTAATGAGGCTTGTTTCTCCCAGCGTCCGTATTACAGGTAGTATGACCTCACGCGGTCATACTTAGAATGCGCAAAGTAATAACGCTTCCTAGATTTACTGATTAATAACTTACACTGATTGAAATTTAGAAATTAAATTATACTTTATGTTAGAGGTTTCCTTTGCTTTGGCTTAGAATTGCCCCTGTAAAGATCTTTTCATTTGGTCTGTAACCTAATTGGATGTCCCTAGTCAGGCTTTCAAGCCCATGCTTAGGTTTGGAATGACTGCACAACACTTTGCCAAGAGGTGGGAGAACTCTAGGAAGAAAGACTGCATGTTGTGTATACAACAAATTAGTGAAAGATTAACCCATATTCCTACTCCTTCTTCTTGAGTTTTCCTTGCAGATTGGATTGTTGGCTTATAAGCCATTATGTAGAGTCTTTGGATGACTTTTTAAAAAAACTTTTAACTTAAATTGACAAACATGATTGTGTTTGGGTTTATTTTTATTTTGATAAGGAATTTTTGGTAAGTTTTTATCTGAATTCTAGTTAGTTAACATATATTATAATATTGGTTTCAGGAGTAGAATTTATTGATTTATCACTTACATATTAACACCCTGTGCCCAGCACACATGTACTCAATAAGGAATTTTTTTTTTAATGTAAGATTTGCCACAATTATCAGAGATGGGGGGAGTATGGCAATGATCCCCTTTTCTTTCTCTCTCTTTTTTTTTAAGATTTTATTTATTTATTTGACAGAGAGAGAGAGAGAGAGATGACAAGTAGGCAGAGAGAGAGGGGGAAGCAGGCTCCCCGCCGAGCAGAGAGCCTGATGTAGGGCTGGATCCCAGGACCCTGAGATCATGACCTAAGCTGAAGGCAGAGGCTTAACCCACTGAGCCACCCAGGCACCCAATCCCCTTTTCTCTTATTTCAGCTCTATAATTTAGTAGTTTATAAAACTAAGGATAACTTTTTGGGAGGCCACTTCCCTGGAGTATAGACTCTGACGTAGAAAGTAGTAGCACTGACTCCTAAATTTAGTTTTTAAAAATTTACTGTGATCTTAAAACCAGTTTTATTTGATTGAGGTTAAGTTCACATCACATGATATTAACCATTTAGAAGCAAACAAGTCAGTGGCATTTAGTCCCAATTCAGTGGCATTTAGCAACCTTTCTACAGTTTCAAAACACTTTGGTCACTCCCAGACAAAATCCTGTACTCTCATTAAGCAGTTACTCTCCAATCTTCCCTCCCGCCACTCCCTGGCAACTAGCAGTTTGCTTTCTATCTCTGTGGATTGACCCATTCTCCCTGTTTCACATCAGTGGGATCTTACAATGTGTGACTTTTGGAGACTGACTTTTTCTTAGCATCATGTTTTCACAGTTGATGCACTGTGTAGCATGTATCATTGCTTCATTCTTTCTAGGAGAGGACTCTTCTTGCGCGTGTGTCTGCCACATAGCCATTCATTCGTTGATGGACATTCACGATTCTGTGCTTTGGCTCCAGTGAATAATACTTTTGTAAGCATTTGTGTAGAAGTGTTTGAGCGCCTGTTTTCAGTTCTTTGGGGTATATACCTGCGAGTGGGATTGCTAAGTCATAGGGTAATTTTTGTTTCTTTTTGAGGGAGCGAGCAGGGATGGGGGTGCAGAACGAGAGGGAGACAGAACCTGAAGCAAACTCCCCGCTGAGCACAGAGCCCGATGTAGGGCTCAGTCTCACACCACCCTGAGATCAGGAGCTGAGCCAAAATCAAGAGTTGGACACTTGACTGACTGAGCCACCCAGACGTGCCTTACGGTAGTTTTTTATTTAACTTTTAAGGAACCACAAACTTTCCACAGTGCCTGAACTATTTGACATTCTTACCCAGTGTCTGAGGGTTCCAATTTTTCTACATCCTTGCCAGTTCTTGTTATTTTTAAAATTATAACCATTCTTGTGGGCGTAAGTGGTATCTCATGCCAGTTTTACTTTGCACTTTCCTAGTGACTAATGATGTTGAGCATCTTTTCATGTGCTCCTTGGCTATTTGCAGATTTTCTTTGGAGAAATGCTGCTTGTCTTGTTGTTGTTGTAAGAGTTTTTATATTTTTGTGTATTCATATTTTTTTTATTTTTTTTTTAAGATTTTATCTATTTATTTGACAGAGAGAAAGATATCACAAGTAGGCAGAGAGGCAGGCAAAGGGAGAGGGGGAAGCAAGCTCCCCGCTGAGCAGAGAGCCCGATGCGGGGCTCTGTCCCAGGACCCCAAGATCATGACCTGAGCCGAAGGCAGAGGCTTAACCCACTAAGCCACCCAGGCGCCCCTATGTATTTGTATTTTAGACAGCAGACCCTTATCAGATAGATGATTTGCAAACATTTCCTCCCATTCTGTAAGTTGTTTTTTTCCCCACTCTCAATCATGTCCTTTAAGGCACAGAATATTCTAATTTTGATGAAGTCCAATTTATCTAATCTTTTGTTTTTGTTCATGCTTTTGGTGTCATGTTTAAGAATTCTGCATATCTTACCAAATCCAAGGTGATGAGGATTTATTGCTGCTTTGTTTATTTTTTTATTTTTTAAATTATTTTTTTAAGTAAACTTGACCGCCAGAGTGAGGCTCAAATCTGTGACCCCAAGATCAGGCAGGAGTCACATGCTCTACCGTCTGAGCCAGCCGGGTCCCTCAGATTTATGGCTGTTTTACAGTTTTAGCTCTTACATCTAGATTGTTGGTCCATTGTTGGAGTTAATTTTTGTATATAGTGTGAGGTGGGAGTACAGTAAGGATTCTTATTTTAAAAACAAAATTTCATAGAACCTTCCACATTGTACTTATAATATCCCTTAGACTAAACATTTATACACCACCCCAAAACTCCTGTGGGTTTCATGTCATTTTAAATTATTCCGAATTGTGCAAAACAGAGCCTACATACACTTAAAAAATAGTACCTTTAAATACAAAGATATTATTTTCTCCATCCATGGAGTATATCTTGGTGACTGTATATGGATTCATGGATTTCCTTCTTAACTCCATGATCCTCTTGAGTCAGCAGATCAGAGATTTTATAGAGGGGCATCAAGAGAATCTAGCATGACATGAAGAAAAGGAATTAAGGATGAGAAAAAGATAGAATTTCCAAGGGCCTATATACTTGCAGAAACTCAAGGGAGGGATGGGAGAGGACCAGAAGGTAGGTCACCAGGAGCCAGTGGTGGAATCTGGAGGGGCTGCGGAGAATGTCGCGTTTTCTTCCAGACAACAAGGATGACTTCGGAGTAGAAGTGAAGTGCACGGGGGGAACTGCGTTTGGAATAGGGAGGGAGGCTCAAAAGACCTTGTCAGAAAGCAATGGTGTAGGGAGCTGTAGATGATTCCTTTCATTTTGGAAGTAATGCCAAGCTAATTCTACCTCCAAAGGAGGAATCCAGCTAACTGTTTAGCATCTGCCCTGGAGGGGGATAAGGAAAAGGAGCTGGGGACATTCTAGGATTTCTTTTTTGCTATAACTAGACTGCTAGTTAATTTTGTATTAATAAACCATAGTCTGCATCAGGCTTGTGTGTGTGTGTGTGTGTGTGTGTGTGTGTGTGTGTTGTTGGTTTTCTTCTCATTTCTTAATAAAACTTCCTAGTTAAAAAAATCCTAGTTTTATCTCAGCTGAAAGCATGATGAAATTTTCCGACTTGGGACACGCAGGAGTGTCGACCTGGGAGGAAGGTGTTGGGACTATGGTGTCAATCAGGGCTAAGGATTTCTTTCCTTGTGGCCAGTGCTTCACAGCGCTCCCAGGCTTATCAGTGACACACACACACACACACACACACACACACACGTCTTTCTCAACTCTGTGTTCAAAGGGCTTTAGGGAAAGGGACAAAGGAGAGGATAGTTAGAGCAAGTGACTGAGAGCCTCAGGGAGGGTAGAGGTAAAGGCCACTGGTTCAGATGCCTTTCTGCTTTTTACAAGGTCTACTCCTTCCGCTCAAAACAAAAGCCACCCTACAAGAAGTGACCTGGAGAGGTATAAACAGAAAAGAGGTCTCGGGTGCTTACTCTTTGGTGTTGTTGATAGAGTTTGTACAAATGTGCCTTTTTTCTTTTTAACTGCCCACGTGACCTCTGACTTTCAGGTGCTACTCGTGAGCAGTAGTCGCCATCCAGACCGATGGATTGTCCCCGGGGGAGGCATGGAGCCCGAGGAGGAGCCGAGCGTGGCAGCAGTCCGTGAAGTCTGTGAGGAGGTATGCGCTGAGATAAAAGGGCGTGGCCGGACCTTGTCATCGCGAATCTGTCATGTCTGTGTAATTCTTTAGTTCATCGCCACTCACTGAGTAAACGTACTCCTGATCACAGAAAGAAGGTGTTTAACGATTACATGTGCTTCCTTGATTGAAGGGGTGATCGGGTTGTGACATGGTAATGTTTATCGGGCACTCTGCAGGGAAAGGGCTCTGGTGGAGACTGTATTTAGTTATGTCAGACAGTCTGCTGTGATTTCCCATGGAGCTCTTTCAGCATGGCCTCTGTTACCTGCGGCCGAAGGTCAAGAACGAATAGTTCGTCAGCCCCAAGAAATAACAGGGACAGGCAGTATTGATATAAATGACTCATTCCCATTAATGATGAGGAAGAGGAGGAAGAGGCCATTGTTCTCCTCTGCTTCCTGGGTCCTGGCCCCCGAACAGTGGCTGGCGCAGCAGTTCTGATAGCCAGAAGCTGTTATTAATACTGCCGTTAGAGAGAGAATAGTATCTTCTTTGTTATTTAGCCACACGATATTCAGCATGTAGATACCGAGTTCCTGGGCCCTGCCCAGTACATCTCACTAGGTCCTCTGGCAGAAGTAGTCAGAAGAAGCAAAGTCTGGGACCCTTCGTTTCCTTACTTCAGGGGTTTAGGATTTGATTGGGGAAACTGAGAAACGGGTGGCGGGTTCAAAACCAGGAGGGGGAGTAACGTTCCTCTATAGCCCGCTGTGGCGACGCTGTGCTGTGCCCTGCTTATACTGTTTCAGGGAAGACTCCTAACCTGCTGGTGTATGTGTCCTCACCCCTATTTACCTGCCCTGGCCTCATGGCTAGTGTTTTTCTTTGTTCCAGAGTGAATTTAAGACTGATTCCAAGGACATATAAAATAGCCCTAAGAACAAGTCTAAATCCTACATTTCTCTTGGGTTCAGCCTTTGCTGAAGTCCTCTGAGACTAATCTTGCCCTTGGAATACTTAAGGAATTCTTTCCTCACTCTGAACTCCTGCAGACTTGTGTTGGCTCGCATCCCTGTCATTTTATCATATATCTGGTGTCCATAGCTAGGCTGAATCTTTGAGAGCAAAAAGTACGTGTCGTAGTTGAAATCCTCCCTGCGCGTTCCCACTACACAGCTAGGTGCACAGTAGGTAATTAATACATGCTTCTATGACAGGTGGAGCAATCATGGATCAATGCAAGTGCTAAAGAGATACCCCAACTGGAAATGATCTGAGCATGGGGAGCGATAGATATTGTCAGCGAGGATATGACAGGCATTCTCACGGTAGCCGGAACTGGTGTCCTCCTTTCTTACCAGACCTGGGATAACCGGGACTGCCCAGGGGTAGGGTGGCCTGGAGGGGCAGATGTGATTCTGCACTCTGCCTTTCTAGGCCCAAGGACACCAGAATCTTTGCCTGCTTTCTGGGGGCTCTCAGAGGCTGGACTGTTCAAGTCACGTGTGTCAGGGTCCATCGATGGACCTAAGCTGCGAAGCTCGAATTCAGATCCGGTTGTCGCCTGTAGGATCTAAGGCTCCTAAAGCAAAAGTGATGTTTGAAAGAGCTTCCACGGCAGTTGTAGATTCAGAAAGGTGGTTGGAAGACCTGAAATAGAGTGATGGTTCTAGAATAAAGAGAAAGGGCAAAGTTCAGAGACTTTGTGCAAAACTTGCTCCTTGGTTTTAGGCGTTTTGGGCCGATCCGACCGCTGTACCTTTGCGGAGCGCATGCGGATTTGGTGCTTGTCCCAGCGGAGCTCACATCAGTTGCTGTTTCCGTGGTTGGGTTCGGATAATTACGGCTGAGTCATCTGCGGTTATACACGTGCAGCAAAGATGGAGAGAACTGGGTGACTGGAGTGGAAATGCAGTGAGGGGCAGGAAAGGGTGTAGGGCGCCCTATTCACCCTTTGCTCCTGGCAGTGCCATCCGGCCTGAGAGGGAGGCTGCAGTCGGGGTGAGGCGGAGGGGAGTGACAGCACAGACACCCGGCTCCCGTCCTCGGATGTTCGGGATCCCCCTTCGCTCCTGTCCTCACGGGGGTCCGGGGCTTGAAATTAAACCCTGCTCGACTCTGAGGAAGTCAGAGGAGAGTCATAGCACACCCTATACTTCATTCCAGCATTATGGAAAGGATAAATGTCTGAACTGCTTGCAACTTTTCAATACGGTACCGAATAAATCAAATGTTTGCACAAACAATAAAAATCAGTGAAATGTCATTACGGAAACAAACATTCCAGTGGCTTCTATCAAAATAAAATAGAGGCGATGGTTTTTCCAATTCCACATCCATCAACAGAGTACATTGGTATCAGAGAGGATGTATATGTGTGTGTGTGTGTGTGTGTGTTTGTGTGTGTGTATTTTAATTGTCTTTGAAGAGTAGCTTTTGTAAGCAGGAATCACTAATCAGGAGTTTATTTAGGTTTCAAAATGTTATGACTTTTGTAAAGTACACATTCAAAAACTTAGTTTTTTTCATAATGCTTACAGCTCTGATTGCTCTATATATAAACATACGAGATTTTACTGGTCACTTTTGGATAATACTAGAACAGTTAATTGAAGAGCTTCAGATGTTTCAAATTGGATTCATACAGCTAAATAGAAGTGCTTTCTAAGGAACTTCAGTTGTCTGACTTAAAAAATAAAAACTTGATGAAGCCCTTCAACAAAATGTCCTATGAATCTCCTATATTAAACTTACGGGCCCCTGGCTGGCTCAGTTAGTGGGGCATATGACTCTCGATCTCGGGGTTTTGAGTTCAAGCCCCATGTTGGGTGTAGAGATTACTTAAGTAAATAAATATTAAAAAAAGAAAAAACAACAACTCACAAATGAGGCGAATCTTAGATTCTTTATTCTCATATGTAAAATTACTAAGATTTTCAACTTAAAAACACAACACAGAAAGAAATTATTCAATTGTATTTTCAAAACCGAGGTTACGATCTAATAGGCCAGGTTTTTTGTTTTTGGGTTTTTTTTTTTTTCTGTTCTTTTTTTTTTTTTTTTTAATTTTTTTATTAACATATAATGTATTATTTACCCCAGGGTACAGGTCTGTGAATCATCAGGCTTACCCATTTCACAGCATTTGCCATAGCACATACCCTCCCCAATGTCCATATCCCTAGGGGTTTTTTTTTTAGTAATCTCTTTTTAGTAGTGTGGGGCTCAGAACTCATGACCCTGAGATCAAGAGTCTCATGCTCTCCTGACTGAGCCAGCCAGGCGCCCTGGGCCAAATTCTTTTACACATTACAAAATCATAAAATATGTCTGCTGTCCTTTTTTTTTTTAAAAGATTTTATTTATTTATTCATGAGAGACAGAGAGGCAGAGGCATAAGGAGAAGCAGGCTCCCCACTGAGGAGCTCCCCCGGGGAGCCCGATGTGGGACTCGATCCCAGGACCCCGGGATCACGACCCAAGCCGAAGGCAGATGCTCAACCATCTGAGCCACCCAGGCACCCTGTCTGGTCTCCTTCTTAACAGAGAAATATCTTATAATTTTGGTTCTCCTAAACATTTCTATATTTCATTCTAAATATTTCTAGGATTGAAAGACACTTACCCACCAAAGAAACCAGCCCCTCCCTGTTAAGTGAGGCCAAGACTCTTGGATGGCCTATTTGGAAATGCTGCTCTAGGCCACTGTTGCTCAGTCAAGAGTGTGTAACTTCGCAGGCCGGTGGTCGTAGAGTCCACACTGGGCGCGAGTGCGTACTGAGCAAACACTGCGGTGCCTGGCTGACTTTGTGCTTCAACCTGTGAACGTCCTTCCTCTGTCAAGTCTTTGGTAGGGGACTCACTGTCCTTCCCTTGTGTTACAGTCCCTAGGTCTGCACTCCTAGCACCGTGGTTACCTGTCAGGCTAGAGCGGTGCTGCTTGCTCAGCTGTCCCCTGTGCTAGATGTCACGTGCTGCGTAGTCGGGTCCCATCCTCTTTCGCTCACTGTTCAGTCCCCACTGCTTAGCGCGTAGCCAGTACTTAACAAAATCAACGTTTCAGTTATTGACGAGACTACTAGAGCAGCCCCCCAAATACAAGGTAAGACCCTTTTAGGTAGGCAGGAGTAAACGAACTTGCAGGTCTCTCGGTTAGACAAGGGTGTCACATATGACAGTGTTCCAGCAGCTGTCCAACCAGGCCGTGCAGGGCTGGAAACCTGGGGCGTAGAGGCGCAGGCAGCCCCCCCACCTCACGTTGGCGGGAACGGCAGCAAGAATGCAGTGTGGCTCCTGGAGCCTCGTCACTGTGGCTGGGGCCCAGCCCCTGTCTTCCACGGCAAGTGAGCTGCCTTTCTAATCTCTTCTCAGCCTCTTGGCTTCTCCTCACCATTTTCTGCGTTTTTCCTCCTGAGTGCGGCACTCACCTGTCTGCGCATCTCCCATTCAGCCTTCCCAGCAGAGATGACCTGAGCTGCGGGCGCAGCTGCCAGGCGACATCGTCAGCTCCTGGCCGTTCTGAGGACGTTTGCCTTCACTTTGCTTCGGGGGCTGATGTCTTATTTCTCTTGCGATGCTCAGAGCGTCGAGCTCCGGTGCTATACAAGTGTGGCAGCTCGCACCCCAGACACCTGCAGCTGCTTTACCGCGAGGACCCTGCGTACGCAGGAAAAAACTACTTACTGACAGGGAAGATGTTTGTAAGGCATTCGGAAGTGGTCAAAGCAGACGATGAAACAGTATGTATAATATGAAACCATTTAGTGGACAAGAAATGTGTGTCTATTTGTGTAGAAAAAATATAAATCACACTGTTTGCACAGCTCCTATGTGCCGGGCTCTGTTCTAAGCGTTTTGCAAATGTCACCTCATTTAATCCTCTCCAGACCCTATGAGATGGTGGAATTGTTACTATGGGCATTTTACAGATGAGGAAAAACAGGTTCGGTGAGATTAAGTAATTTGTCCAAACAAACTGTGCCCAACCACGGGTGCTCACGGTACGATCTGAATCCGGAGCATCTAATCTCAGCGCCCCCACACCTCTAGCTGCTGTGCTCCTTGAAAGAACGTCTACCAAAAATGTTCACCGTGGTTGTCTTTGGGTTAACGCAGAGATTATCAGGTTTTCTGCATTGAATACATATTTATTACCAGAAAAATGTTCTGATAAACAGGAATGGAGTGAAATTATTAACTAGTCTGTCATGGCCTTGTAGGGCCAAGGTACCATTAAACTCAATCTGTTCGGAAGCTTTGTTTAACCCGGCTGAAAAATTTCAGCATATTGGCTGAATTTCAGAAACCGATAAATCTGTAGCACTTGAAACATTGGCAGTCACATTTCAAGGGCTAAAATACTCCCTTTTGGAAACTGGCCTCCGCTTTTTAGCTGCTTATGGTCAGAGTCCTATTCTAGCGGCCCCTCCCCCGTGGAGACTGAGAGGGCCGAGGCTTTCTCCCGAGGCCTCGGCCACGTCTCCAGCCCAGGGCGGCAAAGGCTGGTGTGGGCCAGACATGTGACACCCTCTGTAATCAAAAAGAAAAGCACCTCTTTGTGTAGTTTTCAGAGCTATTCTTTCTTGCTAATTCAATAGGGAAGGTAAAACTGTTGGCTGACAGAGGGAGAAACTGGATCTGAGATCGATCTTTCTTCTGTTCATTTGTTTCATTCCCCCTTCTCACCTCGGGCGAACCCAGAGGGTTATCGCCAAGATAAAGAGCATCTGAAAAAGGAACCGGGAGAAAAATATGTGCATACCTTCCACTGCGTCCTCTTCAAGCATGACAAAGATGGGTGCCTTCTGCCCTTAGAGAAGTATAGTCAGTGATGACAACTGAAAATATGTGGCCAAATCCCCGTTCTTTTTATCTGCTGCTTCATGTCTGGACAAGGCCTGTGTCCACGAGCCATTTCCTGCACGCCAACAATAAAGGATCTGTGGGCAGCTTGATCATGAATCTGTGACATAGGCATAGCTTAAAAAAAAAAAAAAAAGCGTAGGTTCTCTGACTTCCTCACTTGTGTCATAATATCACACTTTTCTGCTACTCCTCTGGCTTTTCACCACCCGCTGCTTTGCCATATAAACTCGCCACCGTGGAAATTTCTTCCGTTTAATGAGGTCTTCTGATACTTCCCTTTCTTGCTGCCCTATCTTAAGTTTTTAGTACACTGTATGAAAAAGTAAAAACGTCACAGCATGTTTGACTTACTTCACCTTCATTTAGGAAAATGTTGAATGACTCGGTGCCTTAATATAATATTCAAGGGTCACCGTTGCCTCAAGGGTACAGAGGGGCTTTGTCGTTATCTCTAGCCTTACTGATCCTACATCATCCTATCAAGAATTTATTGTGACCCTTCTTGAGATCATGGAAGATGCTGTAGTGAACTTTATTTTTAAAATCTGTATCTTCTTCTTCTTCTTTTTTTTTTTTTAAGAGAGAGCGCATGTACAAGCCGAGGGTCGGAGGTTTGGGGAGGGCAGAGGTAGAGAGAGAATCTTAAGCAGGCGCCACACACTCCACATGGAGCCTGACGCAGGGCTCAGTCTCACGCCCCTGAGATCATGACCTGAGCAGAAATCAAGAGTCAGATGCTTAACCACCTGGGGCACCTGGGTGACTCAGTTGCTTAAGTATCTGACTTTGGTCAGGTTATGATCTCGGAGTCCTGGGATCAAGCCTTGCATTGGGCTCCCTGCTCAGTGGGGAGTCTTCTCCCTCTCCCTCTGCTCCTTCCTCCTCCCTGCTCTTTCTCTCTGTCTCCCTCAAATAAATAAATAAAATCTTTAAAAAAAAAAAACTACATCTTCTTATCCCAGTTCTTGTACTGTGTGTTCCCTGTCTGCACACACACACACAAAAGTTTTTACTCTCTAATATATGTGTCCTGGCGACTAGAAAGCTCCATATGGAGCCTCAGAACTGCCTCTAACAGAGAAGCAGTGTTTCATGGCTCTTGTTATACACAAGTAGAACATTTAAAAAGCCTATAACTACTTGGAAATAATTTAAGATACTGTTTTGTCACCCTTTCTTTTTAGGTCATAAGTGTTTGACTCTGTTTGGAGTGGAGAAATACAGGAAGGCTGTGTGTGACTGTGTTATATTTTCATCTTTATTTTTTGGCCTTAGCCTGAACTGTTGTGAATGGAAGGTGGGCATAGGGTATCAGAGAATTTATTAGGGAAATAACATGATTCTTTTAAAATCCCAGACTTTAATCACAAAATACATGTAAGAATGTGTTCAGAATATTTTTAATCAGGGCACCTGGGTGGCTCAGTGGGTTAAAGCCTCTGCCTTAGGCTCAAGTCATGATCTCAGGGTCCTGGGATTGAGCCCTGCATTGGGCTCTTTGCTCAACAGGGAGCCTGCTTCCCTCTCTCTGCCTGCCTGTCTGCCTACTTGTGATCTCTCTCACTTTCTCTCTGTCAAATAAATAAATAAATAAAATCTTAAAAAAAAAAAAAAGAATTTTTTAATCAGTTTAATAAGATAGGTAAAAGGTGAGGAAGTGATGTCATGGACCAGGGGTCCTCCAGCTCATAAGCTTATAGGGAAGGCTTTGGTTGGGAGGCAGTTCCTACTCAGGCCTAGCCACAAGTTGTCATGTGGCAATCAAGACCCAGTATGGTTCTGATGTTTCAAGAGAATCTTGAAAGCTAGATTCTCATTTGAGAATTCCTGATCTTTTAATAAGATTTTATTTATTTCAAAGATCGAGAGAAAGAGAGAGAGAGGGGGCACCAGGTGGAGGAACAGGCAGAGGGAGAGGGAGAAACAGGGAACCTGACACAGGATTTGATCTCAGGACCCCGAGACCACAACCTGAGCTGAAGGCAAATGCTTAACTGAGTGAAACACCCAGGCACCCCTAATTTTTTTTTTTAAAGACAAAAGCGCACAGCGGATGGGAGGTGTGGAAGGGGCAGAAGGATGGGGAGAGAGGATCTTAAGCAGGCTCCAAGTGGGCCTCAGTCTCCTTGACCCAGAGATGATGACCTGAGCCAAAATCAAGAGTTGGAGGCTTAACTGAACGAGCCACCCAGGCATGCCCTAGGCAACTAATTTTTTAAAATTGTTTCCAAAACCTTAATCAAAATAATACATACAAATGGATTAAGACAACAGTAGTAATACTGAAAGGTCCTTAATGAAAAACAACCCGGGCTGCCTGGGTGGCTCAGTCAGTTGAACGTCTTGACTCTTAGTTTCTGTTCAGGTCATCATCTCGGGGTCATGGAATTGAGCTCCACATCGGGCTCTGTGCTCAGCATGGAGTCTGCTGGAGATTCTTTCTCTCTCTAAAATAAAAATAAATAAATCTTAAAAGTTTAAGAAAAAAAAAAAGAAAACAACCAAAACATGTGTTCTTAATGGAGTAAATGAGCTGTTTCCGATTTTTACTTTATTTTCAGCTGTAAAGTGGCAAACTCCAGCCTCTTTGAAGAAGACAGTTGTTTATTTTTCAGTCTCCTAAATAATAAGTAAAACCAAATAAAGGTTTTTAATCTTGGCAGTATTTCACTCTTTAATGGAAATGTTAATATGAGAAAATATATCCAGATGTAAATTACTATAAATCAAGAGAGACCATAAATCAACCTAATTTGTTGAAAAGCAGGTTTCATTTAAATACTGTTCTCTGAATTTCCAGGATTTAATTTTTAAGAAATTTAAAATTACATGAATGTGAGTTAATAATAAGGTGCATATATGGCTATGTGCCCCTATAGATTTATCTTAAAAATGGGTATAAAAGGGGCACCTGGGTGGCTCGGTGAGTTGGGCCTCTGCCTTTGGCTCGGGTCGTGATCTCGGGGTCCTGGGATCGGGCCCCGCATCGGGCTCTCTGCTCAACGGGGAGCCTGCTCTCCCCTCTCTCTCTGCCTGCCTCTCTGCCTACTTGTGATCTCTCTCTGTCAAATAAATAAATAAAATCTTTTAAAAAAAATGGGTATAAAAATAGGCAAAGAATTTTTCTGTATGTTTTGAACTTTTTTGAAATAAAAAGTTGGTCAGAAAATAGCCATAAGTGCTTATTATGTGCCAGCTATATTCAGATCTTGAGGAAGAAACTATGAAGTACAACGATATGCTGGATTCCACTTTCCTTAAGACAGATTTTTTTGTTAAGTACTACCAAGTCTTTATTTTTACTTGGGGAAGAAGATATTTTTAGCTCATTTGGTCACAGCATTATAGAATGCAAGAATCTTCATGTCTCTAAAACATCATATTCTGATAGTTAATTCCTTTTAAAGAATTTTTTTTAGGTGGGGGACAGAGGGAAAGGGAGGGAGGGAATCCTAGGCAGGCTCCACACCCAGCACAGAACCCGACCCTGAGATCATGACCTGAGCTGAAATCAAGAGTTGGATGCTCAACCAACTGAGCCACCCAGGTGCCCCCCTTTTAAAGAATTTAATAGGAAATGTGGTTCAGTGATGAAAACTTTCAGGAAATTTTTATTTATCTAATATGGACTTACATTTGTGTGTGGAAGCATCTTTATTCTGACCTCCAAAGAAAGCATATGTACAAAAAGGCAGTAAAAGAAGAGCTTTTCCTTAGAAAAAATAATTTTGAGTATGTGAAATGAACAGAGAAAGCACGCCATGTTTTGGTGTGGAAGCCCGTGTGAGGCTGTTTATGTTAGAGGACAGAATGAATCCTGCAGCTCGCTGGCAAAGGCCCTTAAGTAAATCCGTATTGAGTCTCCTGTTTCTGGCAGCCGAGAACTTGGAAAGGGCCTTTCCTCTCAGTTACAGTTCAGGGATGAAAGGAGACCTTGGCATAGACACCACCTTCAGTGAAGGGCCTGGCCGAGGCGCCTTGTGCTAATCCTCGTGCTCAGCTTTTGCTTTGCGCTCACGTGGCTAAGAGTGAAATTCAACTCTGGCCCTAGAGCAGGGAGGCCTCTCTCTCCTTTCCTAGGAGGGCACCTCCCCGCTGTTACGAAAGGGGAAATGGCTCCTCCTGGGTTACTTCCGGGATTACTTCTAGAGTCAGCCTTAAAATGATTGACACTTTTTAGTGACTGTCATTTTGGCTTTTGCAAAAACACTGAATAGATACTCTCAGCTTTATGAAAAGTGGTATTCAAAATGGTACTTCATATTTGCATTAGTGAGCATTTTAGTTTAAATATAGAGACTATGAATTAACATTAGAGTGGTCTGTAAAATTTTTAAACTTAAAAATAGAAACAGTATAGGGACGCCTGGGTGGCTCAGTTGGTTGAGCAGCTGCCTTTGGCTCAGGTCGTGATCCCAGCGTCTTGGGATCGGGTCCGCATCAGGCTCCTTGCTCCGCAGGGAGCCTGCTCCTCTCTCTGCCTCTGCCTGCCTCTCTGCCTGCTTGTGTTCTCTCTTTGTTAAATAAATAAATAAAATCTTAAAAAAAAAAAAAAGAAACAGTATAATCTGAGCAGTGCGCGGGGGCACCTGCCTGGCTTAGTTGGTGGAGCATTCGGCTCTTGATCTCTGAGGTCATGAGTTCGAGCCCTGTGTTGGGTGTAGGGATTACTGAACAGTGTTCTTAATCTGAGGCCTTTTGTGTGCTCCTTGCAGCGTTTAGTGAGGTTGTTAGCATAGCCAGTTTGATTACTTGATTAAAATGGTGACTGCTATAGCTCACCATTTTTCTGATTATAAAAACAATTCCTGTTCCTACCAGAATAAAATCCAGAAAGCACAAAGAAGACAGTATATTACCATAATTCCACAGCTGGCTATATTTTCTTCAACATTTTATTCAGACTTTTCAAACATAGAAGAAAAAATTTAAATAGTAAAACAAACAGTGTATACCTTCTAGCTATATCTGTTGACTTTTTGCTTTATCTCTATACATACTTTTTTTTCGGTTCTGCCATTGAAAAGAAGTCATACATATCAAGACATATCACTCTCAGTTCTGTTCTTTAGCATGCATCTTTTTAGAGTAAAGCCAGCTCCCTACATTACCACATTCATTGTCACACCTAAGAAAATCCATAATTCCATAATGTCTGTCTGTCTCTCCTCCCTAAAAAAAAAAAGTTCAGAGTAGTTGTCTAATAGAGTATCTCATTTTCTGGTTTTGTTTGTTTCTTCTTGGTGTCCTTTAACTTGCTTTCTTATCCCCTTTCTAGCAACTTCATTTAGAGCAGTGCTGTCCAGTAGAACTTTTCTGAAATTATGTATGTGCCCTGTCCAGTGTAGTAGCCTCTAGCCAGCCATATATGGCTACTTAAATTAATTAAAATAAAAAAAAATGTTTTAAGGGGCGCCTGGGTGGTTCAGTGGGTTAAAGCCTCTGCCTTTGGCTCCGGTCATGATCTCAGGGTCCTGGGATCGAGCCCCACATCGGGCTCTCTGCTCGGTGAGGAGCCTGCTTCCCTCTCTCTCTCTGCCTGCCTCTCTGCCTACTTGTGATCTCTCTCTCTCTCACTCTCTCTGTCAAATAGATAAAAGGGGGAAAAAGTTTTAAATTTTTTTTTAAGATTTTATTTATTTATTTGAGAGAGAGCAAGGGGAAGAGAGCAAGAGCTCACAGGCAGGGGAGAGGCTTAGGGAGAGGGAGCCCGATGCTGGGCTCGATCCCAGGACCCTGAAATCGTGACCTGAGCTGAAGACAGACGCTTAACCCACTGAGCCACCCAGGTGCCCTGAAAAATCATGATTTCATATTAGTATTTCTACTTCAAATTTAACATTACAAGGTTTTTTCCCTTTTATATGTATTACCTCTTTTACCTTTAATGGTTTTTAATAACATTCTCATATTGTTACAGGTTTCTAATAACATTTGCTTTTTCATATTATAAAATAATATGAATGTATTTGCATCATTGATACTTTCAGGAGAAGTATTAGGAGCCTGACAATGTGTTCCAATCTATTTAATGTGACCCTGGCGATTTTAGGGAGGGGTACCTAATCTTCGGGGTAGAATTAACCCTTGGTGCTAATTTGGATTATTTAGGGATTGGATCTGGTTGGTTTGAATTGGTAGTAAATGATAGGATGATATTAAAGAGGAAGTCATTGGCGTCATCAGAGAGGTATCACTTATCTTTTCTTTGTAAACCTGGGTCATAGTTTGCTTTACATTAGGGACAGTTACCCTTCTTTACCCCATTTGGGGGCCACTTTCAGGTATAGGAATAGTAAAGTTAGGACGTATAACCTAAGAACTGAGTAAGGGGGTTGTGTTGCTTCTGTGTAGATTTGTGGTCCGTAGAGGTCCTCCACTGTGTGTGTCCGTGAGGTTGGAGGCCTGGCGCAGGGAGTACATTGTGCCCTTCTCTCCCTGTCCTCC